>SJYW01013144.1:148240-215097 GCA_006410735.1 Raphicerus campestris | reverse complement strand
TATTCGTTTCAGGTATATAACACAGTGACTCCATATTTTTGTATATTATAGAATGTTCACCATAATAAATCTAGTTAGCATCCATCACCATAGAGTTATTACAATATTATTGACTATATTCCCCGTGCTACTTTATTTTGTAACTGGAAGCTGTTCCTCTTTATTTCTCCCACCTATCTCCTTCCTCCTGGTAACTTCCTCCCCTCCAGCAGCCATCAGGTGGTTCTCTGTATCTATGTGGTTGTTACTACATATGTGGTTAGCTACTGAACATTAGCTAAGTCATGTTCGACTCATTGAGACCCCATGAACTGCAGCACATCAGGCTTCCCTGTCCTTACTATCTCCTGGAGTTTGCTCAGACTCAGGTCCATTGAGTAGGTGATACCATCCAACCGTCTCATCTTCTGTAGTCCCCTTTGCCTCCTGCCCTCAATCTTTCCCAGCATCACGGGCTTTTCCAATGATTCGGCTCTTGGCATCAGGTGGGCAAAGTATTGAAGCTTCAGCTTCAGCATCAGTCTTTCTAATAAATATTCAAGGTTGATTTCCTTTAGGATTGACTGGCTTGATATCCTTGATGTCCAAGGGAATCTCAAGAGTCTCCTCCAGCAGCACAGTTCAAAAGCATTAATTTTTTAACATTCAGCATTTTTTCTAGTCCAACTCTCATATCCATATATGACTACTGGAAAAACCATAGCTTTGACTAGATGGACCTTTGTCAGCAAACGGATGTCTCTGCTTTTTAATACGCTGTCTAGGTTTGCCAGAGCTTTTCTTCCAAGGAGAAGTATATTTTAATTTCATGGCTGCAGTCACCATCTGCAGTGATTTTGGAGCTCAAGAAAATAAAATCTGTCACTGTTTCCATTTTCTCCCCATCTATTTGCCATGAAGTGATGGAACTGGATGCCATGAAGTGATGGAACTGGATGTCATGATCTTAGTTTTTGAATGTTGAGTTTTAAGCCAACTGTGTCACTCTCCTCTTTTACCCTCATCAAGAGGTTCTTTGGTTCCTCTTCACTTTCTGCCTTTAGAGCAGTTCAGTCACTCAGTCATGTCTGACTCTTTGTGACCCCCATGGACTGCAGCACACCAGGCTTCCCTGTCCATCACCAACTCCCAGAGCTTACCCAAACTCATGTCCATTGAGTCGGTGATGCCATGCAACCATCTTATCCTCTGTCATCCCCTTCTCCTGCCCTCAATCTTTCCCAGCATCAGGGTCTTTTCCAGTGAGTCAGTTCTTTGCATCAGATGACCAAAGTATTGGAGTTTCAGCTTTAGCATCAGTCCTTCCAATGAATATTCAGGACTTATTTCCTTTAGGATGGACTGGTTAGATCTCCTTGCAGTCCAAGGGACTCTCAAGAGTCTTCTCCAACATCACAGTTCAAAAGCATCAATTCTTTGGTGCTCAGCTTTCTTTATAGTCCAATTATCTCATCCATACATGACTACTAGAAAAACCATAGCCTTGACTAGATGGACCTTTGTTGGCAAAGTAATGTCTCTGCTTTTTAATATGCTGTCTAAGTTGGTCTCTGCTTTTTAATACGCTGTCTAAGTTGGTCATAAGTTTTCTTCCAAGGAGTAAGTGTCTTTTAATTTCATGGCTACAGTCACCATCTGCAATGATTTTGGAACCCCCAAAATAAAGTCTGTCACTGTTTTCATTGTTTCCCCATCTATTTGCCATGAAGTGATGGGACCAGATGCTATGATCTTATTTTTCTGAATGTTGAGCTTTCAGCTAACTTTTTCACTCTCCTCTTTCACTTTCATCAAGAAGCTCTTTAGTTCTTCTTTATTTTCTGACCTAACGGTGGTTTCATCTGCGTATCTGAGGTTGTTGATATTTCTCCTGGCAGTCTTGAGTCCAGCTTATGAGTCATCCAGCTCAGCATTTCATATGATGTACTCTGCATTTCATATGATGTACTCTGCATATAAGTTACAGTTTAACAATATACAGACTCGATGTACTCCTTTCCTAATTTTGAATAAGTCCATTGTCTATGTCTGGTTCCAACTTTTGCTCCTTGTCCTGCATACAGATTTCTCAGGAGGCAGGTAAGATGGTCTGGTATTCTCATCTCTTCAAGAATTTTCCACAGTTTGTTATGATCTACACACTAAAAGGCTTTAGCATAGTCAACAAAGCAGATAGATTTTCGTTTTTTTTTTAATTCCTGTGTTTTTTCTATGATCTTATGGATGTTGTGAATTTGATCTCTGGTTCTTCTGCCTTTTCTAAATTCACCTTGTACATCTGAACATTCTTCATTCACATACTGTTGATGAGTAACTTGAAGGATTTTGAGTATTACCTTGCTAGCATGTGAAATGAGCCCAATTGTATGGTAATTTGAATATTCTTTGGCATTGCCTTTCATCGCAATTGGAAGGAAAACACCTTTTCCAGTCCTGTGGCCACTGCTGAGTTTTCCAGATTTGTTGACATATTGAGTGCAGCCCCTTGACAGCATCATGTTTTACGTCTTTAAACATCTATGAATCTGTGCCTGTTTTATTTGTTTGCACGATTTTGTTTTTAAATTCTACAGTAAAATAGGTTTTACTCTTTATTTTGTTAAACTGGTCAAACCACCTGGACATTTTTAATCTGGAATTTTTTAAATCACTGTTTAATTTCATTACTAATAATCAGTCAATTTGTATTTTGTGCTTCTTCCTGATTCAAATTTGGGAGACTTTACTTTCATAGAATTGTTTTTTTTTTCCTTTTTTCTAGGTTGTCCATTTTATGGGTATGTAATTCTTATAACCTTTTATATTTTGATAGTGTCAGTTGTAACTTTTCCTCTTTTATTTCTGACTTTATTGGAGCCCTCTCTCCTTTCCTTTGCTGAATCTCACTAGAGATCTATTAATTTTCCTTATACCTTCAAAGAATCAGCAGTTACTTTCATTGATCTTTTCTATTGTTTTTTAGTCTCTTTTTATTGTTTTTCCACTCTGATATTTATCATTTCTTTGCTTTTACTAGCTTTGGGCTTGACTTGTTTCTTTTTTTTTTTTTCTAGTTTCTTAGATATAAGATTACATAGTTTGAGATTTTTCTTATTCCCCAAAGTAGGTTGTAACACTTTAAAATTCCCTCTTAGAACAGTTGTTGTTGTGTCACACAGATTTTTTTTTTCTTTTTAGTTTTTATTGGCGTCTAGTCGATTTACAATGTTGTTGTGCTAGTTTCAGGTATAGAGCAAAGTTAGTTTGTTATACACGTACATATATGTATATGTATCATGCTTGCTGGCACCATATCTCGTGGTAGAATGAGCTACAAAAAATGACTGCTGCTAGTGTTTATATCCCCAGACCTGTTCCCAGTTTTCCATTGCTGCTTCCAGAGGCTCTCTAAGATTATCAAGTGGTGGGTCTAAATCAGGATACTTTCAAATCTTGTCCCCTGCACTGAGAGTAGGAGCATTAGAGATTTTGTGTGCATTGTTTAAGAGTAGAGTCCTTGTTTCCTACAGGCCTCCAGGTCTGTATAGAAACCCTGCTAGCATTCAAAGCCAGATATTCTGCATCTTGTGTTCCTGGTGCAGGAGCCTGGGTTTGGAGAGCCCAATACAGAGCTCAAATCCCTCCCTCCTTGGTGAGAGTCTCTGATTTATTATTATCCTCCTGTTTGTTGGTCACCTGCCTGGGGTGTGGGTCTTAATTATGCCAACTCTCTGACCCCCCTATCAACTTTTTTGAGATTCCTTCTTATGTCTTTAGTTGTGGAAAATCTTTCTTGCAAGTCTTTAGACCATTCCCATGGATAGTTGCTCTGTAAATAGTTGTAATGTCCGTGGGTGCATGGTAGAAAACGAGCTCAGGTCCTTCCTACTTTACCATTTTGGTCACAACTCTGAAACAAAGCACTTTAAATCCATCCATGAAACATTCCTCAAACTTAAAGTCCCACNAATGGTTGCACTCTTACCTTCCCACTGGCATTGTATGAGAGTTCCACACATTTTTAGCCAACATTTGGTATGGTCAATCTTTCTGATTTTAGACCTTCTGAAATGTATGCAATGTGTCATCTCACTGTGACTTTAATGTGCATTTCCCTAGTGACTAATGGCGTTGAGTGTGTTTTCCTGAGCTTACTTGCCACCTGTTTTTTTTTTTTTTGATGGTCTGTTCAGATATTTTGCTCATTTTAAAAATCAGATTGCTTTTGTATACTGAGGTTTGAGTGTTCTTTATATTCAGAACATAAGACACTTATCACATGTGTGATTTGTAGATACTTCCTCACAGTCTACAGGTTGTATTTTCATTCTCCTAACAGCTTTTTGAGAGCAAATTAAGATTTTTTTTTAGTAAAGTCCACTTTGTCAACATTTGTTATTGGTGCTCAGTATAAGTAAATTGTATAACTTAAGGCCACAAAGATTTGCTCCTGTTTACTTCCAGGAATTGTATAGGTTTGGGCTTTTTATTAGTCTGTGGTCAATTTTGTATTAATTTTTATATATGGTACAAGGTATGGATAGAAGTTAATGGTTTTACAAACAGATATTCAGTAGTGTTGCAACATCTGTTGGAAACAGTATCTGTGACTTTATATCTTTGTGGAAAATCAGATAACTGAATGCATGTCGGTCTTTTTGGTACGGTCTCTTCAATTCCATTGTTTTCTTTGTCTCTACACCCAATGCCCTATTGTTCTCATTATTGTAATCTTACAATGAGTCTTGTAATCAGGTAATGTAGTCTCTCAATTCTTTTTCTTTCTCAAAGTTGTTTTGACTATTCTAGCTTCTTTGAATTTACATTTCAATTTTACAATCACTTTGTCAGCTTCTAAAAAAAAAAAGCCTGCTTAAACTTTGAATGATATTGCATTTAAACTGCAGATCAATTTGAGGGAGCATTGAATTATTAACAATTTTGAGTCTTCCAATCCATAATCATTGTATATTTTTCCATGTAATTAAATCTTTCACATTTTTGTTAGATTTATCCATAAGTATTTATATATTTTTATGCTATTGTAAGAAGTATTTCTCAATTTCTGCTTATCCATGGTTAAAATATAAAAATATACTGGATATTTGTATATTTACCTTGAATTCTGCAACTATGCTAAGCTCACGTATTCTAGTTGCTTCTTTCTATGTAGATTCTATTTCTGCAAAGACGACCATGTCATCTGTGAATAAAGGCAGCTTAAATGGTTCTTTCCTAATTTAGATGTAATTTCTTCTTTCCTTCTTCCTCCTGTTACCTTGGATTCCCTTGTAGCTCAGTTGGTAAAGACTCTGCCTGTAATGCAGGAGACCCAGGTTCAGTTCCTGAGAGGGAAAGAGCCCCTGGAGAAGGAAATGGCAACCCACTCCAATACGCCTGCCTGGAGAACCCTAAGGACAGAGAAGCCTGGTGGGCTACAGTCCACGGAGTCACAAGAGTCCGACACGACTCAGTGACTAAGACAATACTGCCTGCTACCTTTATTACACTGGATCAAACCTCTATAACAGTGTTGACTTAGAAATGTTGAAAAAAGACATGCTTGCCTTATTTCCAATCTTAGAAGAAAACTGTTCTTTTCCGTAGTCATGTATGATGTTAGCTGCAGTATTTTGTTGTTTTTTGGTAGATACTCCTACCAGTTTGAGGACGTTTCCTTTTATTTCTAGTTTGTTGAGAGTTTTTATTTTGAATCACCACTGGATTTTGTAAAATGCTTTTCTCATATCTGTTGAAGGGGTAGTGTAGTTTTTGTCTTTTGTTATGTTAATATGGTGAATTTTCTTGAAAGATTTCCAAATATTAAAGCAACCTTGTAATCCCGGGATAAATCTCACTTGATTATGATATATTATCTTCTCTACATAATTTGGACTCTACTAGCTAAAATGTAAGAATTTTAAAATCTGTATTCATGAGGGATATTGATCTATTCTTTGCTTTTCTTACAATATCTTTGTCTAGTATTCAGTTCAGTTCAGTCGCTCAGTTGTATCTGACTCTTTGCGACCCCATGAACTGCAGCATGCCAGGCCTCCCTGTCCATCACCAACTCCCGGAGTCCACCCAAACCCATGTCCATTGAGTCAGTGATGCCATCCAACCATGTCACCCTCTGTTGTCCCCTTCTCCTCCTGCCCTCAGTCTTTCCCAGGATCAGGGTCTTTTCAAATGAGTCAGCTCTTCTCATCAGGTCGCCAAAGAATTGGAGTTTCAACTTCAACCTCTGTCCCTCCAATGAACACCCAGGACTAATCTCCTTTAGGATGGACTGGTTGGATCTCCTTGCAATCCAAGGAACTCTTAAGAGTCTTCTCCAACACCATAGTTCAAAAGCATCAATTGTTTGGTGCTCAGCTTTCGTCACAGTCCAACTCTCACATCCATACATGACTACTGGAAAAACCATAGCCTTGACTAGATGGACCTTTGTTGGCAAATGTCTCTGCTTTTCAACATGCTGTCTAGGTTGGTCCTAACTTTCCTTTCAAGGAGCAAGCGTCTTCTGATTTCATGGCTGCAGTCACCATCTGCAGTGATTTTCTCTAGTTTTCGTACCAGAGTGATTTTGTCCTCATAAAATAACTTGAAAAGTGTCCCTTTCTTTTCAGTTTTCTGGAAGAGTTTGTGTATAGTTGATATTATTTCTTCCATAAATGATTACTAGAATTGACTAGAGATGAAATTGGCTTGGCCTGAAATTTCCTTTGTGGGAAGGTTTGAAACCTCAAATAAATATTATTTAGGAAATATAGGATTATTCCAATTCTCTTTTTCTATTTCAGTGGCCTTTGGTCATTTCTGTCCTTCAAGAAATGCATGTATTTCATCAAAATTATCTTTTTGGTCTGAAGTTTTTCATGTTATTTTAATTATTTTTAAGATATCTGTATAATATATAGTGATATCACCTCATTTCTCTCATTCGTGGTATTGGTAATTTGCATCTTTCCCCTTTTTCCTCTTATCAGTCTGGATAGAGATTTATCAATTTTGTTGATCTTTAAGTATACATTTTTGTATCACTGATTTTTCTCTATTTCTCTTAATTTAAAAAATGATCAATTTACTTTTTAAACTTTTTTCTTTTCTGCTTAAAATTCAGGTTTATTTTCTTTGGGGATTTTTATTCTTTTCTGCTATAGATGTTCAGTGTTTTTAGTTTTCCTCTAGGCTTTGCAGCTTCATTACACAACTGTTGATACAGTTTTTCATTTTCATTCAGTTAAAAATATTTTCTAATGACATTTTGTATTTCCTCTTGATCCATGAATGCTTTAGGAAAATTTAGATTGCAAATACTTTGGTATTTTCCATATCTATATATCTGTTGCTGCTGCTAAGTCACTTCAGTTGTGTCTGGTTCTGTGCAACCCCATAGACAGCAGCCCACTAGGTTCCCCACATCCCCGGGATTCTCCAGCCAAGAACACTGGAATGGGTTGCCATTTCCTTCTCCAATTCATGAAAGAAAAAGTGAAAGTGAAGTTGCCCAGTTGTGTCTGACTCTTTGTGACCCCATGGACTGCAGCCTACCAGGCTCCTCTGTCCGTGGGATTTTCCAGGCAAGAGTACTGGAGTGGGGTGCCATGCCTTCTCCCATATATCTGTTAGTGATTTCTAATTTAACTCCATTGTGGTCACACACCATACATTGTATGTTTGAATCCTTTTAAATTTATTGAAACTTGTTTGATGTCCTATAATGTGGTCTATTTTGGTAAAGGTTCAGTGTGCTCATTTTGGACACTTTTCAATCAGTATTTTTTCTTTTCAGCAAAACTCTTATCCCTGTCCTTTAGGAACACCATTGACTAAATTATTTAAGTTCTGATATTATCTCACAAGTTTGTAAGAGTTCACTCATTTTTTCTTTTTAAATTAGGATTTAACTTTTCTTTCCTTTTAATGAATTAATTTATTTATTAACTGTGCTAGGTCTTTGTTGCTTTGAGTGGGTCTTTTCTAGTTGTGGCGGGCAGGGGCTACTCTTTCTTGAGGAGCTTGGGCCTCCTGTGGCAGCCTCTCTTGTTGAGGAGCGTATGCTCTGGCAGCGTGGACTTGAGGAGTTGTGGTGCACAAGCTCTGTGGCCACGACACGCAGGCTCTAGAACGTGGGCTTGGGAGTTGTGACACATGGTTGCTTAGTTGCTCTGTGGCACCGGAATCTTCCTGGACCAGGGATTGAGCCTGTGTCCCTTGTATTGGCAGGCAGATATTTATCCACTGCTCCACCAAGGAAGTCCTCATTTTTTCTTAAGGTCGAAATAGTTCTCTTGATCTTTTTCCAGGTTCACCAGCTCTTTCTTTTCTCACTTCCATTTTGTTATGGTGCTTATCCCATTTTAAAATATTTTTTTCTGTTCAAAATTTCTACTTAAGCTATAAAGTATTACATATATGTGTGTGTGTTTATGTGTATATGTGTGTGTATAAGTGTGTGCATATATATGTACATATAGGCTTTCCTCATAGCTCATTTGGTAAAGAATCTGCCTGCAATGCAGGAGATCCTGGTTTGATTCCTGGGTCTGGAAGATCTGTTGAAAAAGGGATAGGCTACCCACTCCAGTCTTCTGGCCTGGAGAATTCCATGGACTATATCACGAAGAGTCAGACATGACTGAGTCACTTTTCACTTATATGTGTGTATGTGTGTGTGTGTGTTTAATTTCTGGGCTTCCACATTGGCTCAAGTGGTAAAGAATCTGCCTGCCAATGCAGGAGTCACGGGAGATGTGGGTTCAGTCCCTGGGTTGGGAATATCCTCTGGAGGAGGAAATGACAACCTACTCCAGTATTTTTGCCTGAAGAAGCCCATGGACAGAGGAGCCTGGTGTGCTAGAGTCCATGAGGTTGCAAAGAGTCAGACGCTACTGAGCATGCACTGTACTGCTTATATATTTCTATTTCTCTGTTGAGATCATCTGCCCATTCATTTCAGGGGTGTTTATCTTGAGGATTATTATTTAATAGATGTTTATTTGAGGATTTTTATTTAATAGCTATTTAAAAGTGAAAGTGGAGAGTGAAAAATTTGGCTTAAAGCTCAACATTCAGAAAACTAAGATCATGGCATCCAGTCCCATCACTTCATGGGAAATAGATGGGGAAACAATAGAAACAGTGTCAGACTTTATTTTGGGGGGCTCCAAAATCACTGCAGATGGTGATTGCAGCCATGAAATTAAAAGGCGCTTACTCCTTGGAAGAAAAGTTATGACCAACCTAGAGAGCATATTCAAAAGCAGAGACATTACTTTGCCAACTAAGGTCCGTCTAGTCAAGACTATGGTTTTTCCTGTGGTCATGTATGGATATGAGAGTTGGACTGTGAAGAAGGCTGAGCACCGAAGAATTGATGCTTTTGAACTGTGGTGTTGGAGAAGACTCTTGAGAGTCCCTTGGACTGCAAGGAGATCCAACCAGTCCATTCTAAAGGAGATCAACCCTGGGATTTCTTTGGAAGGAGTGATGCTGAAGCTGAAACGCTAGTACTCTGGCCACCTCATGTGAAGAGTTGACTCATTGGAAAAGACTCTTGATGCTGGGAGGGATTGGGGGCAGGAGGAGAAGGGGACGACAGAGGGATGAGATGGCTGGATGGCATCACGGACTCGATGGACGTGAGTCTGAGTGAACTCCAAGAGATGTTAATGAACAGGGAGGCCTGGCGTGCTGCGATTTATGGGGTTGCAAAGAGTGGGACACNAGGGATTGAAGCCAGGTCTTCTGCATTGCGGGCATATTCTTTACCATTAAGTCATCTGGGAAGCCCTTTGACTTTGCAACACTTGAAATAATTTAAATGTTTACAAAGTTTCTTAAATTTTTTAGGTTATAATTTTCCTCATTCTTGACTTTTAAACATTTTTATCTCAGTCAACTAGAGTATGTACTAACATATATTTTAAATAAAGATACATAGATATATAGAGATAAATATATAGATACATATAAATATATATAGCAAATATATTCATGTGCAAATAAAATATACATTTCGTTTTTAAAGCACGTCCATATCTGAGTGTTCTTCCATATATTGCTTAATATATGGTGGAATGTTTGGTTTACATTTTTAGGTCTCAAATTTACAGCACCAAAATTCTGAGGCCTTTATGAAATAAATATTGGCTTTGTGTAATAGTTGTCTGTGAGTGTCCAATTTTTTTGCAACCCAATGTACTGTAGCCCACCAGATTCCTCTGTCTTTGGGATTTTCCAGGCAAGAATACTGGAATGGGTTGCCATTTCCTTTTCCAAGGGACCTTCTCAAGTCAGAGATCAACAACCTCTCAATCTGCCTCTTCCTGCATCTTCTGCATTAGCAGGCAGATTCTTTACCACTGAATCACCATTTGTGCCTTTTGGCAATAAATGTGGCTTTTATACAGTAACTATTTCCGTGGAGAAGTCTGAGACCAGTTCGAGTTGTTTTTTATGGGGCAACCTGTCTTGTTGTCTGGATTCTCCTAAGCATATTTATCTTAATTATTCTCATTAGAAGTTCCAGTTTGGCGTGGGTTCTTTATACTTCTCTTTCTTGGAGAATTATCAAGCATTTTTATGGCAGAATCATAGCTTTATCAATTATGGAAATTCTCATCTTTTTTTAATGCTTTAATGATTGCTTCCATTCCAATTGTTCTGGCTTCTTCTTTGAGAAAACATCAAATACTCATTTTAGATTTCCATTCTCTAACTTTTGTATATGTTAGTTTAACAGGTTTTTTTTAAATCCTTTGGTCTTTCTTCTTTGTTTGCAGGAGTGAACCTCAGTTGTGTGTATTTTTATGAACGATTTCATTTGCTGGAATAGTAGTTCTTATCATTACTGCCTCTTATACAAATTTTAATTATATTTTTGTAGTTTAATTTGCTACCTTATATTGATACCTTATATTGATCAGCTCCTTAACTTCTCAAGCTTTAGTCTGTGTCTCATCTTGTTTTATTTCCAGCCCATCCTCCTCTTTGTTTCATATATAATTTTGTTCATGTTTGAATATACACAGTTTTTTCCCCTTGTATATTGATATTTAATACACACTGAAGTCTTTTAACACTTTTCTGATCTTTTTGATAATTTTTAAATGATGTTTCATAACAATATTCTATTTTCTTTTTCCCTCTATGGCAATTAGATTTCAATACGACACATGTTGTTTTGTTTTCTTTCTCATATGAATGGAGATTTAACCCATTTACAGTATTTACCAATTAGCAGGATGCCCTTGATATCAGCTACAGTCCATTTGGCTATAAATCTAATAATTTTCTCAGATCTTTACATGAAAGTAAATTGATGTGCACAGTTCTTGGCCCCCCGGTGTCTTTTCTGCTAAAATTAAGAGAGATGTCTTTCATCCCACACCCTACAGGAAAGTCTACTGCATGTATTTCTCCCAGTTTTTCTAGTTTTCCCAGTTTTTCTCCCTGTGTCAAACCAAACTGCTTTGTTAGGATGCAATGCCATCCCTGTTTAAAAGCTCTCTCATACTCACATTACCTAATCCATTGTGTTCTTACTACAGTAAAGGAGACACAAACATTGAGATTACCTGTAAAACAAGTACATAGAAAAAGGGAAAATGGCTGTCTAAGGCCCTAAAAGTTTGTTAGTGAGAGCAGACTGTTTATGAAAGAGAGAAAGCAAAGGAGAAAAGAAAGAGGGGAAGAAACATAAGTATAACAAAGTATCTTCCTATCTTTTTCAGTAATGTGAAGCTATTCTCTTTCCTGAAGCCACCATTTTTTTCCCCTCAATCTAATTCCAATGACTTTTCAGTTAGTGGAAATCTCTTCCATTTTCTAGCAATAGGTTGTCTGTCAGTCTTAATATTTTGTGATGTTGTGAGTTTTCCAGTTTCTAAATAAGTATTTTTGAGAGAAGTTGGAAGAGATAGCCTCAGGGACAGCTAGTCAGATGTCATTTTAAAGGGAAGCCTATGGTTTAGTTATAAACACAAAGAAGACAATTGCCCACACCAGAAGTTAACACTATTCTTGATTTTTTTTTTAAATTTCATTCTGGATTGATGTGAGCCATAACAGTGTTGTTTGTTTTCAGGATCAAATACTGAACCAAAGGAACTATTCTAACTCCCTGATTAATGCCTAAAAATGAGATTTTTGCATTGATTTAAGTTTATTTGGCATGTCACACAGCCTAACATAATAGTGGCTTAAACTTGAGATTTTTGTATACTTAATTATGAGGGTAAATATTCATACTACCACTACAAGATTTTGAATGCTTTTCTCATCTCTTTATGATTCTAAAACACTTGATTTCATTCCAACTTTAAATCATCTTCTACGTATTTAAAGATTTGTGCAAGGCAGTGGTTCTATAACCATACTGTACATAGTTTTCACAGAAAAGCCCTAATAGAAAAATTCAGATTCCCAGACAATGCCTCCTTGGATATAGGCTAGAAAGGACCACAGAGTCTTTGTCTGGAGAGAGCACACTCAAGTGATACAATTGGTCCACTCATACTTTGAGGAATGTTGGTGAGGATCAAGGAAATGGTTAAGACAAGACTTTTCTCTTTTTCTATGCTTTGATAGATCACTGCTGCTGCTGCTGCTGCTAAGTCACTTCAGTCGTGTCCGACTCTGTGCGACCCCATAGATGGCAGCCCACCAGGCTCCCCCATCCCTGGGATTCTCCAGGCAAGAACACTGGAGTGGGTTGCCATTTCCTCCTCCACTGCAGGAAAGTGAAAAGTGAAAGTGAAGTCGCTCAGTCGTGTCCGACTCCTAGCGACCCCATGAACTGCAGCCCCTCCAACCATGGGATTTTCCAGGCAAGAGTACTGGAGTGGGTTGCCATTGCCTTCTCCAGCTTTGATATACTACAGCTTCAGAAATGCCTACCTATCCATTTCCTATGCCATCCAGCCAATGCCAGCTTTCCTTCCATTGAAGACTCTGCCCATAGACTGGATATTTATAAAAACAGTATGATTATCAGTTCAAAAATTTGTGAAAGCACTCACTCATTAATCTCCTGGTTGTCTAGAGAATTCATCACAATTTACTCTCATAGAAAAAAAAAATCTTCCCATAATATTACACAAATAAGTTTTACTAACTGCCTATACAGATACTAATAAGCTGATAAACAGACAAAGCATACTTCAGTAGAAAGCTTAGTGGAACTGAGAGTCAGAATTAATTAAATAAGATCTATCTATGTGACCTCTAACCCATCCTAAGTCTCAGTTTCTTAATCTGGCAAATAAGACTAATCTCACCTGCTTTACTGGCTCAACAGGTTTTACAGAGGTCTAGCTCAGCTGGTAAAGAATCCACCTGCAATGCAGGGAGACCCCAGTTTGATTCTTGAGTTGGGAAGATTCCCTGAAGAAAAGATAGGCTACCCACTTCAGTATTCTTGGGCTTCTCTGGTGGCTCAGATGGTAAATAATCTGCCTGCAATGCAGGAGACCTGGGTTCTATCCCTAGGTTGGGAAGATCCCCTGGAGGAAGGCATGGCAACCACTCTATTATTCTTGCCTGGAGAATCCCCATGAACAGAGGAGGCTGCAAGCTATAGTCCATGGGCTCACAAAGAATTGGACTTGACTGAGCAACTAAGCACACACAATAATGGCATGTGAAAATATAAAATATTTTGTTATGTGTAAACACAGAACATATGAAAAATTTACTAAATTAAATGAAGAGTATTTTGTCATCATACCTATATAACATCAACAGAATTTTAGTAATTCTTTTATTTCACTGAAAACCAAATAACCAGCATAGTTTTACTGAAGATTACACCAAGAACAAAATTTATGTACCTAGCACATAATACAGAAATGGCTGGTTTGCTTTTCAATTAAATTTGTTGGCATTTAATAGTCCAAAAATATATTAGTAGTTTTTTCTAAAACTATTAAAATTGTGTGCTCTTCTTTCTAGATAGGGTAGACTCATTAGTCTGACAGGATCCTACAGGTAATAGTTATCCAGTAGTAAAATTTTCCATTCATATACATGTACCATACTTCATTCTTTCAATACCACTTTAATGACTTGTAGACTTTACTCAGGTACTTCCTAATTAAGTGTATTTGCAATAGCTATAGTTTTCATTATCAAATCTTTCTTGATTCAGACTCTAGGCTTATGGTTGTTTCTTAATTGCTCAGATTTTTTTTTTAATTTAATTAGCTTTAGATGGTGGAACAGATGGTCTCTGAATCCGCTGGTGCTATATCTATGTGATAATATATTTTGGTTCTGTCTAATGTAGTGACTCTTCTTTTCTGAATTTTCTCATTAAACAGCACTCTTAGTTTCTTATTTGCTTTTTTTATTCAGTTTATATCAAGGATAATGTGAAATAAACATGAATATTTCACATTGTGATCTTGGCCAAACTTAGAGTAAAATATTATGATAGCTTTTAGATTCTGTATATTTAGAGTCGTATATCTCAGAGAAGGCAATGGCACCCCACTCCAGTACTCTTGCCTGGAAAATCTCATGGACAGAGGAGCCTGGTAGGCTGCAGTCCATGAGGTCGCTAAGAGTTGGACACGACTGAGCGACTTCACTTTCACTTTTCACTTTCCTGCAGTGGAGAAGGAAATGGCAACCCAATCCAGTGTTCTTGCCTGGAGAATCCCAGGGATGGGGGAGCCTGGTGGGCTGCCGTCTATGGGGTCGCAAGATTTGGACATGACTGAAGCAACTTAGCAGCAGCAGCAGCAGCAGAGTCATATATCTAAGGTTAAGCCCAATCACCTAATATTAAATCAACACAAGTGGAATATTCCCTCAACCAATATGATACAATCAAGCAATTTTCTAACAGATATTAATAAACACTTAATGATTGCTGGACTACAAGGAAAAGTCACATTGAGGGGTATGTGAAGGCAATATATTAAACTGTCACATAATTAATTATATTTAATTACAAACTGTAACAAAGGGTCCAAAGAAAAGAAATGTATGCATAGATGTGCATGTAATAAAGTCACCTCAGGAATAAGAGACAGTTTCTTCAAGGATGCAGTATCTAAGCTGTGCTCTGGATGGCAGGTAACCAGAAACCTGATCACTGAACAGGGTTGGGACAAATGCTGCAGGCACAGAGGGCATAGATAAAAGAAGGAATATAATGCAACAATATGTGGTGCATTTAGAGAAACGAAAGAAGGCCAGTGTGGCTAAAGCAGAGAAAGTAAAAGGAAGAACTTTGTGAAATAATGTTTGAGAGATTCAAATAGGAAGTAATTTCAGGTTAGAGTAAAAATTTTAGCCAAGATCCTAAGAGTGTAGTGAGTTTATCAGTGTTTTAAAAGAAAGCTAATTTTACAATAATTCTTAGGAAATGTTGACTTGGTTAATTTCAATGGGTAAGTTGAGCTCAGTTGATATATCTACCACTACCAACATATAAAAATGTTGGGGAAATATACCACAAACTTCTAAAAAATAAAGTATATCTCCAAGAGACTGAGAAGAAGAAAAATGTCTTCATAAAATCACCAGAGGGAGAGTAGCCTAGGAAAGAACTTCACAGAACTGTACTAAGAAATAAGCATGTACCAAGAAAGAGAAGACTGTCCTTTAAACTGTGTAAGTTGAAGAGCTGAAATTTATATATTTGCATAAAGCAGAAACATTGAAAGACCTGCCCCCCCATGTAAAAGGGCCTAGAAAATTCTAACACTTCACTAAAGAAGCTACATAAAAATAAATGCAAAATCAATTATCAGACACTTCTGCAAATACTACACTTGGCTTTCATCATAAAAGATACAATCTCAACTTAAGCAGAACTTAAAATCTTTTTTAAATAAATAAATAATCTCTAATAAGGCAATGGCACCCCACTCCAGTACTCTTGCCTGGAAAATCCCATGGGCAGAGGAGCCTGGATGGCTGCAGTCCAAGGGGATGCTAGGAGTCGGACACAACTGAGTGACTTCACTTTCACTTTTCACTTGCATGCATTGGAGAAGGAAATGGCAACACACTCCAGTGTTCTTGCCTGGAGAATCCCAGGGATGGGGGATCCTGGTGGGCTTCCATCTCTGGGTTCGCACAGAGTCGGACACGACTGAAGCGACTTAGCAGCAGCAATGAGATACTAATACAAGCAACTGGAAAAAAGAATTTCTGTTATCAAAGAATAACAGAATTATTTGGGGAAAGCAATAAAATGAGACAAAGTAAAATTAAAAGTATATAGAAGGATTAGAAATCACAGCAGAATAGTTTATCACAGAAAAATAACAGATATACGTGAAAATGAATGGAACATGACTTCTTAAAGGAAAAATACAAATATTACATTGAAAACAAAAAATTAGACAGCGAATTATCAATTATAAAAGGGTTTTAAACTGCAAAATGAAAGTGAAGTGAAAGTTGTTCAGTCATATCCGACTCTTTTGTGACCCCATGGACTGCATAGTCCATGGAATTCTCCAGGCCAGAATACTGGAGTAGGTAGCCTTTCCCTCTCCAGAGGATCTTCCCAACCCAGGGATCAAACCCAGGTCTCCCACATTGGAGGTGGATTCTTTACCAGCTGAGTCACAAGGGAAGCCCCAGAATACTGGAGTGGATAGCCTATCCCTTTTCCAAGGGATCTTCCCAACCCAGGAATCAACTGGGAGATAGATCAGATATATATGGGTCAAAGAATGAATATAAAATTGAAAATGTGAAAAAGACAAGGAAAATAGAACAAGTAAAATAAATAAACAAAATAAAAAACAATTAAAATGAATAAAAAACAAAAAGACAATTAAAAAGAAAATTCATGGTGATACTTGCTGTGAATTTTCTAAAATATTCAAAGAATGAATTCTTACTTTAGTGAGAAACACCAAAGCCAGATTAAAATAAATGAAAACCAATAACACAACCAGAATTTAAGAGTGAACTTGAAGAACCCATCAGATAAAATGTGATTCCTTGGTTTTCGGTTTATCCTATGTAATAGACAATGGGACCACCCACTGAGACAGAGAGCAGTGGAAGCAGAGGAGATGGAGGTTGATAAGGTCAGTCTTGGGCTTCCTCAATTTTATGTGCTTAGTCACGTGGTAAACTCTAGTAGGCAACTGAATATATAGGTATGGATCAGAAAAGAGAGGCCTGGGCTACAGATATTTAGTTCTCACATGAGTACATGTCAAAAGAAGTTGTTTCTGTGGGTATAACTGCCTAGGAAAAGAACTGAAATAAAGCCCAGAACTTTCTAGAACTACATATAATGACTGATAGAAGTAGATATGCCTGCAAAAGAAACATGAAAGGATTGCCAGAATGAAGGGAGAAATAAAGAGATATGTTCCCACAAAACACAAAACAAAATGCTGAGAAATTATTATTATTTTTTCTCCTGTATTTGTAATGTTTAAGACCACCTGTGCATACAATAACAATTTACTAGTTTGTCATTCTTCTTCTAGCATTAAATGTTAAAAAGTAACACCTTCATAAATATGTTATCACATGCGGATATCAGGGATCCTCCAGAGATGATAGGTATTGCATATATTCACTTCATTTCTCCAGACATTTTAGCAATTGTAATCCTCTAAAGCAGGAATTTGCAAACCTTTTTTAAAAGGGCCAGATAGTAAATATTTTAGGTGTTAAGATCCACCAATCCCTATTGCAACTACTCAACTCTGCTATTATAGCGTTAAAGCAGCTATAGACAATACATATATGTCAAGAATAGCCATACTTCAATAAAATCACTTACAAAGACAACATTGATCCAGAGGTGCTAACTATATAGGAGCATCAGGATTTACTATAAGACAGACCTGAGTTGCCTTTAATGTTGCTTTGGTCGTGTCTGATTCTTTGAGACCCCATGAATTGTAGCCTGACAAGCTCCTCTGTCCATGGGATTCTCCGAGCAAGAACACTGGAGTGAGTTTCCATGCCCTCCTCCAGGAGATCTTCACAACCCAGGGATTTAAGCCACATCTCTTATATCTCCTACTTTGGCAGGCAGGTTCTTTACCACTAGCAACACCTGGGAAGCTCAACACATGCACAGCATTTATTTTCTGTATTTCTGTTAGGTCAAAAAATGCTTTTATTTTAACCAGAATAAATTAGACAAAATATTATTAGAGGCAAATAGTGTATTAGGGAAACATATATTAATATTTAGTTCGAGAATAACTACAAACTATATAAAGAATAATGAGAAAATATAAATAGCGGTTTTTGATTAAGGAGTAAGCCTTATGTATGCCAGAAGGGAAATGATATAGAAAATCNAATAAAGTCTGACACTATTTCCACTGTTTCCCCATCTATTTCCCATGAAGTGATAGGACCAGATGCCATGTAAATATACCAAATGATATATTGATTATTGCACTCTGAACTATGCTGCACCTAACAACTGCTTTCGTCTTTTAGGATTTCCAGAAATTAGAAAACCTTTAAAATAATAATGTCTATGGAGGAAATGATTTAAGTACAACTTACTGATAAAATCCAGTAATGTTATTATCTCCTAATATTTTAAAAATTTAATAGCTATAATTATATTTTGTATTTTTAATAAATACATAATGAATTCTAGAGTAGGGTAAAAGGGCATATTATCATCTGAAATAGGGGAAATTTAATTTAGAAGATAGAATAATTGAGGAAACTGGTTATAATGTTATAATCCAATTTCTAGATACCAAAGCTTTAAAATTTCTTAATCATATTAAGAAATTAAGATTTCCTAATCTTATAATTATTTTTCTTTTAGTTATAATTTAAAGATTTATTGCTATTGTGGGATACTGAGGCAGTAACAGTAATAATCCAAGTGCTACAGGGAATTCTTTATTCCATAGTGAATTCTGAATGTATTGAAACAAGACAAAAAATAATAAACACAAATTACCATATTTACTTTGTTATGCCAGTACATTAGGGTATCAAGAATTGAGCTTTCAAAGGTACTATAATAATATGCCTAAATATACAAATTTTTAAAATTTTATTGTATAACAGATGGATTCCATTATTTTTTTAAATTGCAGATAAATTTGTTTTGTTTCTCCCAGTAGAGAGTTTTGAGTATTTAATTAAAAGCCTCATTGCCCCATCATTAAATTCAAAGAAGCATATCTAATGTGAACACTTAAATGTAATGTCACTCATTAGTCTTTAATGAAGAGAAACTTATTCTTTCTCTAAAGAATAGCTGTAAAAATAGTATCTGTCACCTACACAATTATATATTCCCAAGATTATTAATGTGCATTTAATGACTTTAAAATATGTCTTTGCAATAGTTATTATGCGTGTTTCTTTCTTTTTGGCTTCACCTGTGAAAGAGGTTAATTGAAGTCAGATAGACTGGAATTCTCATGCACCCTAGGACACCATGCTAAAAGAGAAGCTGAATTTTCCCAAACACCAGTACTAGATTTGGCGCAAAGCTGTTTGGCTTTCTAGACCACACGTTCTCTCATTGGTCTTGTACTTTGGCAGCAGTTTTCATAATCCATCATAAAATCTGTCACTAGACCATTAAAATTCATCTGGAACTCTTCTTCTTTGTAGGGTCTAGTCAACAAGAATATTGATTTTAATGTCTGTGTCATTGCCTGGCTCTGCAAGGTAGAATGCAGAATAAAGCAAGGTGGGTGGCAGTTAAGATTCACTAGAGTCGAATTACTATCATCATCACCATTATCATCACAGTCATCACTAACTCTGCATTCCTGAAAAGTGCATCTAGGTCTATGTCATACTGAATTCCTACATTCTCTGTATTTGACCACTGGGACATGTTAGCACTCTGAATCTCTATTTTTCTTTTAAAATAAAAAGTGCTAACTGGTTCTGCTGATATTTAGTAAAACCTCTGGACAAATTTTTTTAATAAAGACAATTATCCTTGCCTAACCAAATATCCTTATGTTTGACTATGGCAAATTATGCATCTCTATTTGTTATTGAACTTTCCAGAATGTATCTAGGATATTTAGTGTCATGTAAGTACAGCTTTGTTATGTTTTCAAGTATATTACCACCTTGTTAAAACATGGTTTACCATAAGGCAAAATTCAATATTTAGTGTCTCTTTAAAGTGCATCCAACATACTTTAATTACAGAAGCAACCAAAATATTTCATTGTAGACACATTTGCCTACATACTGGTTCCATGGCATAACTCCAAGAATGACAAAATAGCATCATTCTATTCATTTATGCTTTCAATAAATATTTATTCAGTCACTTCTGTGATAGACATACTGCTATGTTCTTAGGCACAGTAATATAGAGTCTTACAGTCATGTATATAAATACATAGATTTCAAGAGTATAATCATGTGCTTTTTCCTGTAGTGGAAAACTATTTTTTATGTGCTTCATACCACATACATTTTTCTTACAAGGATAATCTGAACAACAATAACAAAGCAAATGTGTTACTTCTGGAACGCTACTGACAATCAACAGAGGTTAGATCCTGAGCATTATATGACTTTCACAATCTACATACTCCACCACATTGCACAGGACTAAACATAGGAGTACTCCAAAATACTATCATTTGCTAAATTGAATAAAAGAAGTAAGACAAAGTCCCTTTGCCTTTTAAGCAATTTTAATATTTACTTTTATAAAGCCATTTTGAACATTTGTTGTTAGATCGCTCAGTCATGTCCAACTCTTTGCGACCCTATGGGCTGCAGCACACCAGGCTTCCTTGTCCTTCACCATCTCCCAGAGCTTGCTCAAACTCATGTCCTTCAAGTCAGTAATGCCATCCAATCATCTCATCCTCTGTCATCCCCTTCTCCTCTCACCTTCAGTCTTTCCCAGCATCCAGATCTTTTCCAATGAGTCGCTCTTTGCATCAGGTGGCCAAAGTATTGACACTTCGACTTCAGAATCAGTCTTTTCAATTTTAAATGTAGACTTCATTTAAAAATGTAGAACATTTTTCCAACTAATGTATTTAATTTAACATCAGATATTCTTGAAATGTATGCTCTATGCAAGGCTGATTATCCTGAAGCCTTCCAAACATCCATAGATACAACCATCCACATCAAACCTCTTAATATCTGCAAAATATATACTCATGTTTCAAGGCTGCTAAAAATTTATTTTCCCTACTCGACTGCTGATATTTTCCTCCTGCGCAATTGACTGCCCACTATGTTTTAATATTTATTTTTTAATGAGGTGTAGTTGATCTATAACATAAGTTTCAGGTGTACAACACTGTGGCTCAAAATTTTTAAAGACTGTGCTCCATCTTTAGTTATTGTAGAATATTGGACATATTCCCTGTGTTGTACAATATACTCTTGTAGCTTATTTATTTTATATATAGTAGTTTGCTCCCTACCTCTATGAAAAGGTAGGGAGCTTTCCCCTCCTTGCTGAAAATCACGTTTGGTCTCTATATCTGTGAGACTGTTTATTTTTCTTATATTAATTAGTTTGTTTTATTTTTGAGTTTCCACCCACAAGTGATAACATATAGTATATATAGTTTTTCTCTGTGTGACATTTCACTAATGTCATATATGCCCTCTAAGTTCATCCATGTTGTTGCAAATTGACTGTCCACTATTCTGTTTCCCCACTGTATCTTCTTTTCCTTTTATATGAAAACAATGGCATCATTTAATGATGATGAAAAATAATGAATGAAATGAAATGAATGAATGCAAAATAATACTTTAAAAAGAATGTGGATGGATAGATCTGAATATCTTTACTGTACAGCAGAAATTAACACAACATTGTAAATGAAAGATTCTTCAATTTTTTAAAAAAATTACAATGAGTTTGTATTGTTTGCAAAGTAGAATTTGTACAGTCAGTTATTTGTAAAGGTTATTTGTTTGCAAATGATATAAATTTAATTCAAACTGACTTGGCCACATCACTGTTAAATGTAGAGATGTTCTTCAGACATAGCTGAATTCAGATGTTCCCACAAATTTATCAAGAATTATGTTTTGACTCTATTCTTAACAATGCTTTTTCCTATAGTAGCCCTGCAACTTGAGGTCTACATTCCACAAACTTAACACTTCCACAGTATTAAACCGCTTTGCTAAAATGTTCAGCAAGAGTTAAAGAATTTAATCTTATTCCCAAACTTAAGGACTTAAGAATTGACTCCCAAATTTAAGACATCAAATTAGGAGGCGGTCCTAAGATGGCAGAGAAATAGGATGGGGAAACCACTTTCTCCCCCACAAATTCATCAAAAGAACATTTAAACGCTGAGTAAATTCCACAAAACAACTTCTGAATGCCAGAAGAGGACATCAGGCACCCAGAAAAGTAGCCCATTGTCTTCAAAAGGAGGTAGGAAAAAAATATAAAAGACAAAAAGAAAGACAAAGTAGGGAGGGAGCTCCATCCCAGGAAGGGAGTCTTAAAAAGAGAGAAGTTTCCAAACAACACCAGGAAACACTCTCACTGCCGAGTCTATGGCGAGCCTTGGAACCACAGAGGGCAACATAACTGGGAGGAAAAATAAATAAATAATTAAACCCCACAGATTACGGGCCCAACTGTAACTCCTCCAGTGGAGAAGCAGCGCAGACGCCTGCACACGACACTAGCAAGTGGGGGCTGGGCAGGAAGGCGTGGCCTGCATTGCCAGGCCTGAATGCCCCAAGTGCAATCTGAGGGAACTGTCTTGGGCTAGCAAACCAGACTGTGGGATAGCTACCACGGGAAAAGCCCTAGCCTAAGACTTGCCAGGCCTGCTCACAGAACAAAGGACTGAACAGGGCTAGCCAGCTGCAGATCATCTCCCTCTGGTGACAGGCAGCCAGAGCAGGAAGGGGGCAATCACTGCCCCAGAGAGGCATTATCTACCAAACTGCAAGCAGGCTTCTTTGCTAACTAAGACTTTTTGGGATTCTGGACAGTCAACATCCTCCTGAGAAGGTGCACCGGTTGTACACCCAGAAAACTGAGTGGCAGGAATGGAGGAGGCGATAAGTCGCAGTGACTGCGTTCATCAAACACCTGATCACCTGAGCTGCTCGGACCTGGGAAGGGCACAAAACGCAGGCCCAACCCGAGTCTGCACCCCTGAGGACTACCTGAGTGCCTGAGCCTGAGCAGCTTAGACCTGGGAGGTGCATGCATGCCAGGGCTGATCTCGGATGGTTCCCAGCGGAGCAAACTAGAGCCTGAACAGTGTGGGCAGGGAGGGCACACGTGCCTTGAGCGGGGGCATGCCCAGCGTGGCTGAGACACTGCGAGCACAGGCCAGTGTTATATGTTTGCAGCGTCCCTCCCTCCCCACAGCGCAACTGAATAAGTGAGCCTTAAAAAGTGTCCACCACCTCCCCCTTGTGTCAGGGCTGAAATCAGACACTGAAGAGAACGGCAAACAGAAGAAGCTAAAACAGAGGAAACTACCTTGAAAGTGACAGGTGCAATAGATTAAAACCCTGTCGTTAGTACCGAACACATAGGAAGGGGCCTATAGATCTTGAGAAATATAAGCTGGGCCAATGAACTATATGAATATGAACTGACCCCACACTGTCCACAACATCAGAGAAATNGAACATTTTTACAACTAATGTATTTAATTTAACATCAGACATTTTTGAAATGTATGCTCTATGCAAGGCTGATTATCCCGAAGCCTTCCCAACATCCATAGATACAACCATCCACATCAAACCTCTTAATATCTGCAAAATATATACTCATGTTTCAAGGCTGCTAAAAATTTATTTTCCCTACTTGACTGCTGATATTTTCCTCCTGCGCAATTGACTGCCCACTATGTTTTAATATTTATTTTTTAATGAGGTGTAGTTGATCTATAACATAAGTTTCAGGTTTATAACACAGTGGCTCAAAATTTTTCAAGACTGTGCTCCATCTTTAGTTATTGTAGAATATTGGACATATTCCCTGAGTTGTACAATATACTCTTGTAGCTTACTTATTTTATATATAGTAGTTTGCTCCCTACCTCTTTGAAAAGGTAGGGAGCTTTCCCCTCCTCACTGAAAATCACGTTTGGTCTCTATATCTGTGAGACTGTTTATTTTTCTTATATTAATTAGTTTGTTTTATTTTTGAGTTTTCACCCACAAGTGATAACATATAGTATATATAGTTTTTCTCTGTGTGACATTTCACTAAGAATAATGCCCTCTAAGTTCATCCATGTTGTTGCAAATTGACTGTCCACTATTCTGTTTCCCCACTGTATCTTCTTTTCCTTTTATATGAAAACAATGGCATCATTTAATGATGATGAAAAATAATGAATGAAATGAAATGAATGAATGCAAAATAATACTTTAAAAAGAATGTGGATGGATAGATCTGAATATCTTTACTGTACAGCAGAAATTAACACAACATTGTAAATGAAAGATTCTTCAATTTTTTAAAAAAATTACAATGAGTTTGTATTGTTTGCAAAGTAGAATTTGTACAGTCAGTTATTTGTAAAGGTTATTTGTTTGCAAATGATATAAATTTAATTCAAACTGACTTGGCCACATCACTGTTAAATGTAGAGATGTTCTTCAGACATAGCTGAATTCAGATGTTCCCACAAATTTATCAAGAATTATGTTTTGACTCTATTCTTAACAATGCTTTTTCCTATAGTAGCCCTGCAACTTGAGGTCTACATTCCACAAACTTAACACTTCCACAGTATTAAACCGCTTTGCTAAAATGTTCAGCAAGAGTTAAAGAATTTAATCTTATTCCCAAACTTAAGGACTTAAGAATTGACTCCCAAATTTAAGACATCAAATTAGGAGGCGGTCCTAAGATGGCAGAGAAATAGGATGGGGAAACCACTTTCTCCCCCACAAATTCATCAAAAGAACATTTAAACGCTGAGTAAATTCCACAAAACAACTTCTGAATGCCAGAAGAGGACATCAGGCACCCAGAAAAGTAGCCCATTGTCTTCAAAAGGAGGTAGGAAAAAAATATAAAAGACAAAAAGAAAGACAAAGTAGGGAGGGAGCTCCATCCCAGGAAGGGAGTCTTAAAAAGAGAGAAGTTTCCAAACAACACCAGGAAACACTCTCACTGCCGAGTCTATGGCGAGCCTTGGAACCACAGAGGGCAACATAACTGGGAGGAAAAATAAATAAATAATTAAACCCCACAGATTACGGGCCCAACTGTAACTCCTCCAGTGGAGAAGCAGCGCAGACGCCTGCACACGACACTAGCAAGTGGGGCCTGGGCAGGAAGGCGTGGCCTGCATTGCCAGGCCTGAATGCCCCAAGGGCAATCTGAGGGAACTGTCTTGGGCTAGCAAACCAGACTGTGGGATAGCTACCACGGGAAAAGCCCTAGCCTAAGACTTGCCAGGCCTGCTCACAGAACAAAGGACTGAACAGGGCTAGCCAGCTGCAGACCATCTCCCTCTGGTGACAGGCAGCCAGAGCAGGAAGGGGGCAATCACTGCCCCAGAGAGGCATTATCTACCAAACTGCAAGCAGGTTTCTTTGCTAACTAAGACTTTCTGGGATTCTGGACAGTCAACATCCTCCTGAGAAGGTGCACTGGTTGTACACCCAGAAAACTGAGTGGCAGGGATGGAGGAGGCGATAAGTCGCAGTGACTGCGCTCATCAAACACCTGATCACCTGAGCTGCTCTGACCTGGGAAGGGCACAAAACGCAGGCCCAACCCGAGTCTGCACCCCTGAGGACTACCTGAGTGCCTGAGCCTGAGCAGCTTAGACCTGGGAGGTGCATGCAGGCCAGGGTTGGTCTCGGACGGTTCCCAGCGGAGCAAACTAGAGCCTGAACAGTGTGGGCAGGGAGGGCACACGTGCCTTGAGCGGGGGCATGCCCAGCGTGGCTGAGACACTGCGAGCACAGGCCAGTGTTATATGTTTGCAGCGTCCCTCCCTCCCCACAGCGCAACTGAATAAGTGAGCCTTAAAAAGTGTCCACCACCTCCCCCTTGTGTCAGGGCTGAAATCAGACACTGAAGAGAACGGCAAACAGAAGAAGCTAAAACAGAGGAAACTACCTTGAAAGTGACAGGTGCAATAGATTAAAACCCTGTCATTAGTACCGAACACATAGGAAGGGGCCTATAGATCTGGAGAAATATAAGCTGGGCCAATGAACTATCTGAATATGAACTGACCCCACACTGTCCACAACATCAGAGAAATTCCTAGATATATTTCTACCATTTTTACTATCGTTTTTTATTTTTTTAATTTTTTCTTAATTTTTAAGTCCTCTATTACTCCTTTAATTTTCATTTTTATACCCTACTATTACTTTGCAAAAAAAAAAAAGAGAGAGAGAGAGAGACCCTATTTTTTAAAGCAAACTTCATATATATTTTTTAAACCTTTGTGACTTTTTTTTTCTTTTCTTTAATATTGTATTTTTGAAAATCCAACCTCTACTCTAGATTTTTAATGTTTGCTTTTGGCATTTGTTATCAATTTTGTACCTTTAAGAACCTAATCTTCAGTACCCATTTTACTTGGGAGCAAGATTACTGGCTTGACTGCTCTCTCCCCCTTTGGACTCTCCTTTTTCTCCACCAAGTCGCCTCTATCTCCTCCCTCCCCCTTCTCTTCTCTACCTAACTCTGTGAATCTCTTTGTGTGTTCCAGATGGTGGAGAACACTTAGGGAACTGATTACTGGCTGGATCTGTCTCTCTCCTTTTGATTCCCCCCGTTATCCTTCTGGCCACCTCTATCTCCTTCCTCCCTCTTCTCTTCTCTGTATAACTCCATGAACATCTCTGAGCGGTCCAGACTGTGGAGTGCACATAAGGAAGTGATTACTGGCTAGCTTGCTCTCTCCTTTGATTCCATCTCATCCCATTTGCGTCACCTCTAACTCCCTCCTCCCTCTTCTCTTCTCCATGTAACTCTGTGAACCTCTCTGGGTGTCCCTTTCTGTGCAGAAACTTTTCATCTTCAACCCAGATGTTTTTTCAATNTTTGATTCCATCTCATCCCATTTGCGTCACCTCTAACTCCCTCCTCCCTCTTCTCTTCTCCATGTAACTCTGTGAACCTCTCTGGGTGTCCCTTTCTGTGCAGAAACTTTTCATCTTCAACCCAGATGTTTTTTCAATGGTGCTGTATAGAAGGAGGTCTTGAGGCTACTGTAAAAATAAGACTGAAAACCAGAAGCAGGAGGCTTAAGTNTTGACTCATTGGAAAAGACTCTGATGCTGGGAAGGATTGGGGACAGGAGGAGAAGGGGATGACAGAGGATGAGATGGCTGGATGGCATCATGGACTCAATGGATGTGAGTCTGAGTGAACTCCGGGAGTTGGTGATGGACAGGGAGGCCTGGCATGCTGCAATTCATGGGGCTGCAAAGTGTGGGACATGACTGAGTGACTGAACTGAACTGAACAAATACTCAAGTATAGTGCCTTCATCTTTGTCATAACGTAATGTTATAACAATTATAACAAGAGCAACTCTTATTAAAACACAGATTTTGGGCACCATGCTATATTTTTATAGGAATTATGTAGGTGTCTCTTTTTATTTTCACAGCATCTCTTAGAGATGGGCACTATTTTTTATTCTCCACAGGGAACATATACCCAGAAATTCGAAATAAACTGCCCAAGAACGCCTTCTTTCTTAATGTCTTTCCTATCACCTCTCTGATTCTATCCTTCTAAAGAGGCTATAATCTCAGAATTGATCAATGATGACAAATCACCAAGTGTGATGCTTATTCTTTGTCCCAAGCTCCTTACTTTTAAAATACTAACAGCAATGTCAAATTGTATCTGTTAGGAGAGACAATCTGGATTACATGGCATCTCCTAGATTCATAACATGTGTATTGCAGGGGCCATTTCATACATATTTTGGTATATCCAGCTACAAGCACAATGTCTAACACATAGCAGTCTCTCAAAGAATTTGTAAAGGAAGAAAGTGAATTAAGACTTTGTAGCATATCATACAGCAGGATTGGTTCCTAATATGTAGAGCTTTAGATGTCTATAAAGGTTTTATAGTTTTAGCACTAATTCTGGTTCTTCCATTCAGCTTCTACAGTGGCCATATGGTGATTTATCCAACAGATTCAGGTGTGCAACTAAGTATGGTGATTCTGTTTTATATACATGGTAACTTGTTTTAAAAAATGTAGTGCAAATCTTGTGGTATTCTTCCATGAGCATTCTGCTAAGGTCAAAGTGGCATTTTGGGAAATTATGTGAAGAAAATTATACAGGATTAAATGATGAGGGGAGATACTCTCCCTGGCAACTGCTGTACTTTAAAAATGACATCTAATTTGCAATCTCTTGGATAAGCAAAACACCAGTAAGAGTTGGAGGAGCTTGTGTTCATGTCAGAAATGTGGCTTACTACCTAAGATTTTTCTACTGTTTTGTTCTCTTACTCCCTGATTTACTGTATCAGTTTATCAGGTGTGCTTAGGAGCCTGATCTTGCTTTCCACTTAAAACATACAGCAAGTCTTCACACTCAGAGGAAAGAACCTTACAATTTGCACTTTCCATTAATCCAGTGTTACCTTGATTTGGTTTAGATTCATAAATCAAACAAAAGTCAAGAGCAAAAGGGGAAGGAAAGGAATCCGAAACAGTTTCACACTGAACTTCTAAGGTACTTTGTATTTTTTGTGGAGTGTTGAAATCATTGCAACAAAGTCACATTCCTCTACAGCCGAACAGAAGCCTTACCTAGCTAAGCATTTTTGACAACCACAGGTTTCATTTTCATAGTACTGTGTTGATATGTCTCATTAGGCTTCAGGTACCTGCTCTATTAAAATTCATATTTGCTTCTGCTTAGAAAGAAAAAGATATTAAGAAAGGAACTTTGAGTTATGCTATGAAACTATGGCTAAATCTCAAGGATATACTATTATTCATGATTGACTCATTTGTATACAGTTTAATTGAGGTGTATGTCTTTACCCTGATTTTGCAAAGTCCATTTTGGAGCCCGCCCTCATTATTGAGGTAAAAGCAAGAGAAATCAATACCTGCATACTCTGCTGAATAAACACCTCTTTGTAAATTATTCCTAAACAGATCTGACTTCCGGTCCTCATGTTCACCTTCTACATTAGAAATATGACTCACATACTAAGCATTGACAAGTGTGTAGCCAATGTGGTGATACATCATGTAATTCTAATAGGTATTCTGGTCTCTGAAACGTGAATGAAGCAAGGAATTTATATTTTCTTTATTAAGCAGCTGCATAGGCACTTGCTTTTTAAGTTTCAACCTTAGCAGTTCTTGAAAAAATAATAGTCTTCTCCATCTAACTACCGTAGACTTTTGTTTCCCACAACTTTCCTGTGATGCTCTGATGTTTTCAGTTGTGGAGGACAGGGACATAAGTTACTGAGTTGGCACAAGCTTTATGATGTTTCCTCAGAACACTAGAAGTGTACAACTTCCAATCAGTTAGCAAGATACTGAGTACAGTGCACTGTGGCAGTTGACCACAATGTGAAGATTCTTCCACTGTCCAATGGAATTAAAGTATTGTTGGGAAGTTGAGCAATATACGTATAAAAAAGAAGCTTAGCAACAACAGTAGGCCACAGGTTTAGTTCTGAGAAGTGATAGGGAGACTTAGCCCTATGTGTCTGAGTGTTATTCAGTCAGCTGTGTCCACCTCTAGGCAACTGCATGGACTAGAGCCCCCAGGCTCCTCTTTCCATGGGGTTCTCCAGGCAAGAATACTGGAGTGGGTTGCCATTCCCTCTTTCAGGGGATCTTCCCAACCCAGGGATCGAACCCAGGTCTAGACTCTGCTGTTTGAGACCCTAGGGAAAACATAAAGTAAGTCCATTTTAAGCTAAGAAAAAGAAAGAGCGAGCCAGTTTTGAATATACAGTGACTAGAAACAGGGTCCAGAATGCAGTTTGAAGGATGGGTCAAATCACGATTAAGCAAAAGGAAGAGAGCATCATAGGTTCATTGAAGAGTGTGAACAAAGGAAAGAGATGGAGAAAACAATTCCAACAGCTCGTTTTATTGAGTATTGACTCTGTGCCAGGTACAGTATTAAATGTTTTGTACGTAAACTCATTCGTGAGGAAATTAGAGGTGTACTTAGAGAAGCTGTGAGCAGTCAGTAAGGTGACCCAGGTTTATTCCTGGTTCTAGCACTGTGATCTGCCATGCTACGATCTTCCTCCCCATGCACCTCACTTTCTTCTCGTAGCAAATGAACAGTACCCACTGAGCAGTCTTGAAGTTTCTTCCTGCCCCAAATTTATGTGAAAAGGTCAGTATAGGAAAATGATTAATGTCAGAATGGAAATGAACTGAAAATGATTGCTAGACGGGGGTTTTAGCTCAGAGACATTAGGATCATTTAGTTGTTAAATACTGCATTCAAGACATTTTGCCAAGTTATCTCATTTTTTATACATTTGAATTTTATAAAAACCAAGGTCCTGACCAATACTTTTTTATGATTTTACATTAGGATAACTCATTCATATGCCTATGGGAAATAGGTAGGTAACGCAAATGAATTAATTACATCCCATCTAAACAGGGTAGTGGGTACCTGTTCCTGTAGCTGTTTGTTCTGAGGGAATGACATTATGTCTTCCTGGTGGTTCACACAGTAAACAATCTGCCTGTGATGTGGGAGACTGGGGTTCAGTCCCTGAGTTGGGAAGATTCCTCTGGATAAGGGAATGGCACTCCTGTATTCTTACCTGGAGAATTTGATGGACAAAGGAGCCTGGTGTGCTATAGACCATAGGTCGCAGAGTTGGACACTCACTTGCAGTCATTTAGGGAGGATTCAGAAGGATGAAAACCATAATCATGATTAACCTGTTCGCATTTTCTATGTTCTCTTTCAGGCACTTATCTTATACCATCATATGACTCATTGCTGGACATATATCTCTTGTTTCCTATTTCAGGTAAGAAAAACTTGAAGCTCAAATAAGCTAAGTAATTCACCCAATTTTTACTAGCACTAAGAAAGGGAGAAGGTGATGACAGTTTTCAAACTCAGGATAAGCTAACTGTAAAGCCCTTTCCCCAGCACCCCCCCCCACCTCATCCCCAATATCCAGTGCTGCCTGGTGAGACAACAAAGCATTGAACATACTAGGTGAAATATAACATTTGGCTTTTATTGAATTAAATTTTTGAATTAAATCTGGCAGTCTAGGTTCATGTCAAGAAATGGAAATAATATAAATAAATGACATTAAAGCTGAGAGGCAGCAATGGGAATAAATAAACCATAATTCTGGGCTCCTTGAGGTGGGAAAACTGTCATTCATGGGCACTGTGCAATTTAAAATCCAATCAGGATCTACCTCATATACTTCCAATAGCTTTTTCTACTTAGATGCAGTCATTTATCTGCCCTTACCTTAGTACTGTTCAGCTTGGCTCATGCATTTCTCCATGAAGTGTCTGGTTGGTTGAGAATGGTGTTTCAGCCTCAAGGTTACCTTTTTTGCCTTATTTAGTATCAACTTCTCTGCAATATAATACTTGCATATTTTTTACCGTTTGTTCTATTTACCTGGCTTCCTGGCCCACTGAACATATTTGTTCCTGTTCACTCAAACCTTTCCACCATGTTGGAGGCCCTTCTCCATCTCATCCATGGGCACTCATATAACTTGTACCTAATCAGTGGGCAGTCCAAAGGGAAGTCTACATCTAGGCAGCTCCAAAGTGTCTGTAGCATGAATCAGTGACTTTGACAAGGAAAACGGTTTTATATTTAAAACATATTGGGAACAATCTCCAGAGGCTTTACAGTATTTAAAACCAAGCCACCTGTTAAACACCTTTGGTAGTCTGCTTTTGGGAGCTGATTTTCAGGACTGTAACAACTTTATAATCTGAACAACTTTAATCAAGACTCTTACCTTGGCAGATGCCAATTTTATACTAGGATCTTCTGACAGTCTGTTAAAGGTTTTGCCCTTTATTTGATCCCCAGTTATTTCTCTTTCCTGAGTTGCTGTAGATTAATATATAACAGCTGTTTGTCTATCATGTGGAACTCATATAATTAAGACTTTAGCCCTCTACACCCTTCATTTTCAAACCTGCACCATATTAACATGTTGTGCAGTTGGAAGAAAGTTTCTTCACCATTATGTCTTATGTATGCTCTAAAATAAAGATCTACTTAATGGACAATTCTATCCCATAGCCCATAAATATTAATATGAATTCCATTTGTTAGAGCGAAATGTGCTCATTTGTGAATGTTTTCAAAGAATATAATTGCTGATTTATTTTTACATTAGAGGATGTATTCTTAGCATTTGGAATAATTCTTGCTTAATTGGTTATCAGCTATTCTCTCATAAATAAATGAATACATGAAACTCACATTACTGGCCACTAGTGACACAGGAGAAGCTGAGTTCTGGTGCCTTCCTAGACCTTGTCACTGGTTACTACCCACACAGCTGTCCAGTTAGTGAGAAGAACCCTGTCATCTGACACAATATGTCTTTGATGTAATAGGAATGTCATACAAAGAAGCCATGAAGTTCACTTGTTCCAGAAATCATCTCACTATACACAACTAAGTTATATAAAAATGGGACATCAAATTCTATATCTTATTGCCAACCAAATAATTCAACCATTCACAAGTAAATCTCAGTGGATAATTTATAATTTAATATAGCTAGGGTCATATTGGAATAGCAGCTTCAAATTGGTGTGTTCCTCTTACTGAAGGCTCCTAAGGTGAAAGTAAAATAAAAACAAATAAAGAATAATAACTGTATCCTCCTTATAAAATATTGTATGGAAGTAGTATCCAGTTAATTATTTGATGAACAAGAAGTTTAATCTTCATTTTAAAATTTTTGATCGTTAATAAAAACATACAGAGAAAGTTTAAAGCATTGAAAAGTGTACATTTTAGCCCAGAATTCAGCATGGCTATTTAGCACAAGAAAATTAGTCTATATCTTGTGGACTCCCTGTTTAACACAATAGCTGCTGCTGCTGCTGCTAAGTCGCTTCAGTCATGTCCGACTGTGTGACCCCACCAGGCTCCCCTGTCCCTGGGATTCTCCAGGCAAGAACACTGGAGTGGGCTGCCATTTCCTTCTCCAATGCATGAAAGTGAAAACGGAAAGTGAAGTCGCTCAGTTGTGTCTGACCCTCAGCGACCCCATGGACTGCAGCCTTCCAGGCTCCTCCATCCATGGGATTTTCCATGAAAGAATACTGGAGTAGGGTGCTATTGCCTTCTCCATAACACAATAGCAGACATTATCAAAGATACTACACACATGCAATTTATTCATTCAATAATAAAATTAAGAACACTCAATTGCCAGGCATGAGTTAACTGCTTTGAAGATATTAAAACATTGTGAGATATAGCCCTAACTTTTCATATTCAGGGAATTAACAAGTCTCTCTGTAGACCATCTCTGATTTTTCATTTATTTCAGTATTATGCTTCCAAATACATAGGGTACAAACCTGTGGATATTCCAACAATAATCACTGCTAACTAGTTGTCATAGCTAGTGAACTGATCCTGATCTTAAGGAACTGTAAGGCAACAGAATAAATGAGCATTTTGTCTTTTATTATTTAAAATATCCATGCATTGTTGAGTATGTATTATAAACCGAAGGCTGTACTATGCAGCTGTCTTCGTTTACTTCCCTTAGCCCAGGAATTGTTCTCTTATTATCATCATTACTTTTGTTTCACAAGTGTGGCAGCTTGTCCTCAGAGGGGTTCTATAGCTTACACATGCTGCAGCTAGCAGGGAGTAGGAACAGGTTTTGAAGCTAAGCAATTGTCCCTAGAGCTTAAGCTCTTAATACTCTTCCGTTCAAATGCTGGGTATTAGTATACATAAACAGATTCATTTGAGTCATACTGCTAAAGTAAACTAATGGCTGATTGCTCTGTCCAAAGTGCAGAAATAAACTCGATGAGTTCCATGTATCTTTTCTTTTCTTTCTTTCTTTTTCTTTTTTTTTTTTGGTGAAGAGAGCACCAGGAGAAAGTAGCTTCCAAGAAACCTTGGGTGGTATGCGTGCATACTCAGTCTCTTCAGTTGTGTCCAATTCTTTTCGACCCTGTGGACTGTAGTTCGCCAAGCTCCTCTATCCATGGAATTCTCCAGGCAAGAATGCTGGAGTAGGTTGCCATTTCCTCCTTCAGGAGATCTTCCCAACCCAGGGATTGAACTCACTTCTTCTGTGTCTCCTGCATTGCAGACAAATTCTTTACCACTGAGCCACCTGAGAAGCCCATGCAAAACTATACTTGTTATAATTTTTTTTAATATTTTACTATGAAAACCTCAGACTACTACTGGGCAATTTTTGCAGGATATTTAGTGCTTACCAATTACTCCATGTGCTTCCCTACATTTCCCAGCTTCTCTTGCAATTATTCTGGAACCATGCATCTAGGTTAGCCCNTATAATTTTTTTTAATATTTTACTATGAAAACCTCAGACTACTACTGGGCAATTTTTGCAGGATATTTAGTGCTTACCAATTACTCCATGTGCTTCCCTACATTTCCCAGCTTCTCTTGCAATTATTCTGGAGCCATGCATCTAGGTTAGCCCGTGGATACTGACAGGAAATGACGTGTGTGATGTCTGGGCTGAGCTTGTTCATCCATTCCTCTATTTCCCTGAAGTGTTCTTAGAAGCTGTGTGTGTGTCGGAAAGCATAGCTACTAGGTGTAGAATGGCCGCCCAACATATACTAGGGCAAGGGTCTATGTGGGCTTCCCTCGTAGCTCAGTCAGTAAAGAATCTGCCTGCAGTATAGGAGACCTGGGTTTGATACCTAGGTTGGGAAGATCCCCTGGAGAAGAAAATGGCAACCCACTCCAGTATCCTTGCCTGGAAAATCTCATAGACACAGGAGCCTAGTGGGCTGCAGTCCATGGGGTCACAAAGAGCCGGGCATGACTGAGCTACTAACACTTATTTACTTACTTAAGGGTCTATGTGAAACTTACTGAAGTGACTGGGATTTGGAGGTCAACCTAGCCTAAGTTAATCTGACTAATACTAAAGTTTAATTGTCCATAGGTTAAAAATGGAGTTATCTAGTCATCCATGCATGCCTGTTCTGTCACCTCAGAGACACACTGTCTTGGAAGACAGAGTCTATTTTATGTGTTAGTCATTAGCAGGATGCCCAGTACTGGCCATTATCCATGCCAGCTTACAGCATCAATAGTGCTCTGGGTTTTCACTTCAGAGAAATTGGAAAAGATGATGCATATCTGATTAGGAAACAGGCTCATTGTTACCGCTAGCCTCCTATGTGAGTGGACTGAAGTCTTTCTGCTCACCAGTAATGAAAGGGATGTGTAAGATTTCCATAGTGCTCACCATTGTCCCTATGTGTTGTGGGAAGTCATAAAAAGTTGCCCTGACTTTTGGCAGAAGTCCAGGAAAACCAGGGACATTTGCTCAGATTCTTGGCAAGGATGACTTTATGTCAAAATTTTATCATTAAAAAATACCGAATAAAATTTAATACAAGATAACATTGCCATCACTTCCCCTCATTCCTAGGGAAACATGTGGACTTTTAAATATATTGTACTCTAGACATTATCACTTTCAGCAATCTAGAATGAAGCTACTATTTAAGTAAAATTCTATATTATCTGATTCCTCAGATGTACTGCATCAGAATCAAATATTTAAGCAGGTAGGAAGAAAATTTAAAACATATCTTCTGGGTTTGATACTATAACAAGGGGATTTATTTGTAGAATTTGAGAAAGACCCCTCCTGGATTTTTAAAAATCCAAAATTGTCTCACAGTTACACACACCAAACATTTTAAGATTTCAACTCAGATAACTTTGAACATTTCAGATTATTTTTTCTCCCTCATACAAATAGTACATACACGTAAAGGAAATATTAAATGCCTGTAGTATCAGACAATCTGAGATCCTCTGTTTTGAGAATTTATCATTGTGCCTTTCAAAAATTGTCTCCAAATCCCACTTGCCTTCAGAGCCTCAGAAGCTGGCTTTCTATTTTGCTATGATTACTCAATAGAAAATAAACAGATGGCCTGAAAAAAATCCAAAAATACAAATAGGGTAGAAATTGCCCTGGGCTTTTGAACAACATAAAGGTAAGGTGGAGTTTTTTGCTTTTTGGTTTTGGTCTGGGGATTCTGTTTGACAAACAAATCTCCTGAAACACATACCTTGATATGATCTCACTCTCAGCCACCATCAATTGTGTTTTTTGTTTTGTTTCTATTTAAATCCAAAGATAAAGTTAAAGTTTCTTTTATTTTTTTAAATTCTGATGAGTGAATGATCAATGATAGGTACTTCAGAAGTATATTAAACTGGGGGTTGGAGGGAAGAGGAAATCCATGCAAGACTTTAAGATGTATGAATTCCTTTATTTCAGCAGTGAAGAACTTCAGGGCCACTAATCTCATTAATTAAATTGCTTTCAAATAAAGGCCAGGTCCACTGACACCTGACAAAGATAAATTACGCCTGAGATAGAGTTCAGTTTTCCTGCATATGCTTGCCCTTTATGTGTTGACATCCACATATACAGCTCTTAGTTAAACATATTTTATGTTTCCAATAACCCGTATCCTCCTGCTTTTTTGTTTGTACAACTTTATCAGAGAACTTTAAGTATAGGACTTTGAAGAGAAAACTGAGGGGCAGAGATATTAAACGTTTCAGCCCTGTCAGGGTACAGGGCACAGCTCCACAGGTTGAATTCTGAACAAGGCACCCAGTCAATGGCATAAATCAGAAATTAAAGTCAACCTCAGTTGTGTCCCCCAAACCGCAGACTTGGTGGTTCTGCATCAGTCTGAACCAAGAAGCTTTGAGATCAGTCTTACCCCTGGTGGGATCACCCAAGAGGAAGTCCCTTTCTCTAATTCATACAAAGGCACCATCTGGTCTTTGCAGTGCCCTGGTTGATCTGAATGAAAGGAGTGAAGGCTGCTTTTGTGATTTATACACTTTCAAAATTAACAATCATGGCACCATCCCAGCTAGTTCATAAACACAAGCATGGAAGCCTGAACAAGTAAAGTTAAATTAGGTGATTTTTAAATTCCACTGACAGTCTATCAAAAATAGAGGGATGGACACTGGCATGCTGGCAGCTAGAGCAAACTTTAGCACAGCCTGGAAAGGGAATAAAAAGTAGCTGTTAGGGCAGTAGGATTTGGTTTTGACCAAGATGGCTGGATGGCATCGCCGACTCGATGGACGTTAGTTTGAGTGAACTCCAGGAGATGGTGATGGACAGGGATGCCTGGCGTTCTGTGATTCACGGGGTCGCAAAGAATTCGACACGACTAAGCGACTGAACTGAACTGAATCTGTGCTCAGACTTCTCTGATGACTCAGACAGTAAAGAATCCACATGCAATGAGGGAGACCTGGGTTTGATCCCTGGGTTGGGAAGATCCCCTGGAGAAGGGAATGGCTATGCACTCCAGTATCCTTGTCTGGAGACTTCCATGGATATAGGAGCCTGGTGGACTGCAGTCCTTGGGGTTCCAGTGAGCCATGACTGAGCGACTCACACTTTCACTTTCAATCTGTGCATAAGTCCTTGTTCTTTCCACCTGTTAACTGTATGTATGTGACTATTTACTACATGTGCTTTATGAATCCATTTCTTTAAAGATAAAATGAGCAAGAGAGTACCTACTTCAGAAAGCTATTTTGTGAAGATTTATGTCTTAGCATGTTAGGTGACCCATTAGCCAAGGTTATTACACCAGGATCATCAGCACCAGGGTCATCATTGCAGCACTGTATATTAAATTCCATAAGTACATGTGAAAAATGAATATTTTCAGGCCTCATTCTTTATTAACTTAATCAGAATAAATGGACCTGGGATCTGGAAATTGGCATTTTCAACACGGATATCACGTAATTCTAATGGGACCTTGAATATGAGAACTTCAGAGAGACAGAAGCTCTGCCTCAGAAACAGACCATTTGAATTCACTCCTTATTTTTACAGATGAAGAAAAATACCTATATTGGTTTACCAAGCTTCCAAAGTCTACACAATTAGTTTTCCTTCTCATTATCTCCCAGCATTTTGATGGGCTTCTTTATGTAAACCATCATAGTAGCTTTTTTCTGACCATCATGGAAAGATGAATCAGAAAGTAGGTTTAAGTCTGTTTCAGAGATGAAAATTCTCGTGAATTTTCTTATTAGAATACAACCACGCTGACCTTGGCGTGCTGCTATCCTATTCACTTCTAAACTCCACCTTAATGTTCTATCAAATTTAAATGATAAGCCAGAGACATGATGTAGGTTGACAGAACCTTCCTCAAGGATCTGCTCCTAAATGGAACTCATATACAATAAGGCAGGATTGGAGGTAACTTTGGAAGTGCACAGGTAAGACTGGTCAGCTGCCTTAATGAATGATGTTGCTGTTGTTAGTAGCTCAGTCGTATCTGACTCTTTTGTGACCCCGTGGACTGTAGCCCACCAGGCTCCTCTATCCATGGATTTACTGGGCAAGAATACTGGAGTGGGTTGCCATTTCCTCCTTCAGGGGATCTTCCCAACCCAGGGATCGAATCACAGTCTCCCCATCTCTTGTGTTGCATGCAGATTCTTTACTGCTAAGCCACTGTGGGAGCCCAATAAATGATGTCAGGGTCTCCCAGATCTAAAGAACAAAGTCACTTTCCCAATGATTGACTAGAAGGCCAGAAGGCACTATGGTGTGAAATTGTCAGGCAACGAAATGGTATTGAACTGTTATAGATACGGCCCTGAGATTTAAGATTTGTTAGCTGACTGACAAACACATCAGAATGAGAATAAACCATACATTATTATACCATTTTTACCACTGGAAAAATAATAGAGCTTGAAAACTAGAAGCAGCCTTTAGGAATTATCTACTACATTTCTTAATTTTATACAGAAGGAAGCAAAAGCCTTGAAAAGTCAGATAACATGTATGGAGTCACATGGCAATATACTGGCAGATCTGAGACAGTGATGATAATAATGCCAACTTAATTCAAACACTATTCTAGGTATTTTATATTCCATTAACTCATTAAACTTCAGCACTTCATTGGCAATGAGGAAAATAAAAGATAACTTGTGTAAGATCACATATCTAATATATAGAGAAGCTAAGATCTAAACTGTTATGTCAGATTCCAAACCATGTTTAGACTCAGTTCTAACTTGCTTTGCAACACTCTGCTCTCACTCCCCATATTTCCTGTCTGTTGGGTTAGTGCCTCTTCTTCAACCAAACTCTTGAAAGTGAATTGACTTTGTATCCCAAATCTGGGTTCATCAAGGCTTGAAGAAACACTTTATCACCAAGTAGTTGGATATCAACAAATGAAAAAATTTTAAATGGATTTATAAAGCCAGCTGACGAGAGTTCTGCAACTCCCAAATGTCACCACTGTCATTTAGATGATTAGCTGACATTCAGAGCAATTGGAAGTTTGGAACCAGCTTGGAGCGGTAGTTCTCAAAGGAATAGAAGAGAGAAATAAAATGAGGACATCTCCTAAATTGTTATTTTTATAGCAAAGATTTGATTTTGATAATAAGATAAATGGAGACAAGCAAACACATAGATTATAGGTAGAGATATAGCGATAGATATAGACACAGCTCCAGAATAGATGTAGATACAGAGGAAGCACTGGCTAAATGGAAGGGAGGGCTAGGAAACCAGTGTACGAAGCCAACAAAGTCGCTGGGAAACGCACATAAATGCTTGCAGTGAGGACTACAAGGGAGACTCACTACCCCCTTGTATACCCAAAGAACAGCTGTGGGGCAGTCTGCTGCTTCTGCAGAGGCAACAGCAGTCAAGAGAATAAAATGCAGAGAGCTCTGCTGCCGGTGCCCATTGAAAAATAGCCATGTTGTGGCTGAAACATCTGTATAAGAAGAATGACACCAGCCATAGATGCTAGAGAAAGCTATCAGAGTCCCATGATAATGATGATAGGTGAGATTCAAGTACAACTCTGTTGGTTAGAATTGCTATTGTTGTTGTTGTCACTTATTCTTGTTGTTGTTAATATTTCACATATTTTCACATGTTAAAAATATCTGGGTCCTGGAGACAGATACAAGGTTTTCACAGATTTCATTAACAATTGAATGTGGCATAAATGCAACGGGTGAATGTCAAGCTGTGTATATAAAGATGATACATTCATGCCTCTAGTCATCTGACAGCCTGTGAAAATGACCAGGGAAGGAAGATTTCTCTTTAAAAAATGGGTGAAATTACAAGCTGAAGGGATGAAATGCAAAGACTCCTGGAGGCAGGAAAATAAAGGGTGCAAGTAGGAAGGTAGAACAGATTGGCAGTAGAATTGATTGACAAAGGAAGGCAGTGTCAAAGAGATAAGACTATAGATAAGATTGGGACAATGTTGTAGAGGCTTCAGGGCAAGGAATTCTGTATTCTAGTTTCCTTAAGAGATGGGAAACATTGACAGTTGTGAAGCAATGTTTCAGTAGGCTTGAAACATCAAATTAGTCACCAACTGCTGATCTGAATATTCACAAATGGAAAGATACGAACTTTTAGGAGCACTAAAATCGATTGTGACACAGAAGGAGTTTTGTTTTGTTTTGTTTTTATCATAAGGGGAAATAAAGCTATATACCATAACGGAAAGCTAAGGGAAGATTTCCAGCGTTCTCTTCCTCAAAAATCGGTGACTTTGATCTATTAGAAAACTCATGACCATTTATCTTCCTCTCTCTTCCTGACATAAGGGCTAGCAATCAGAGCTACTTTACCACTGTAGCTCTCACATCTCTTTTTTTTTTTTCACATCTCTTTTTAAATATCTTTTCAACAAGCAGGAATACAAAATGGCAGAAGGAGTGGAGGACACCCATCAGTGGTGGGCACTGCTCTCTAGGGCAAGGAGCTAGCAGTAGGAAGGGAGCAAAATAGAAATGACCAGGAAAGAGTAAATCTGGAAAGCTTTTAGCTTTTCTTTCACTCTTCTAACAAAAGAAAAACTCAGCATGTCTTCAAATTAAAAATGAATAAAATTATTTCCAGATTGTCATGTGATCAGGTAACATCAGACATACCCTCCTCAAGACAGCACAGTCATATTTGACTGGAGATTCTATAACAACTTTAAAATTTCTCTTTAAAAGGAATACTTTAGCAGCAGTGATGTGGCATGGACAATAAAGAATATTGTCCATTTTTAAGTAAAACAGAATGAGAGATTATAAAAAATTTTCTCATGTATGAATCACTATTTTGGACCCCTGAAACTAATCTAACATTGTAAATCAACTACATTTTAATAAAAATAAACAAAACCCCAAAACTCCTTATGCAAAGATAAGTATAGAGAGATAAAAGGGGATCTGAAAAAGGACCTGTGCCATGTATAAGGCCTATTTTGCATTTATAATTCAGAGGAGAATTATTATAAAAGCAGTTTATAGAGGAAATATATTGAATAAATCATCTCTGTTTCTAAATGAAATTTAAAGTATATTTTTTAAAGAACCTAAGAAACTATAGATGATATTAAGTCACAAATTAGAAGTATATGTTGATAAACAGAATTTTTAAAATTGAATCAGTACTAATGAGATGGATGAAACTGGAGCCGATTATACAGAGTGAAGTAAGCCAGAAAGAAAAACACCAATACAGTATACTGACACATATATATGGAATTTAGGAAGATAGTAATGATGACCCTGTATGTGAGACAACAAAAGAGGCACAGAGGTATAGAACGGACTTTTGGCCTCTGAGGGAGAGGGAGAGGGTGGGATGGTTTGGGAGAATGGCATTGAAACATGTATACTATCATATAAGAAACGTAAGCACCAGTCTATGTTCAATACAGGATACAGGATGCTTGGGGCTGGTGCACGGGATGATCAAGAGAGATGATATGGGGTGGGAGGTGGGAGGGGGCTTAGGCATTGGGAGATCATGTACACCTGTGGCTGATTGATATCAATGTATGGCAAAACCAATACAGTATTGTAACGTAGAATAAAGTATTAAAAAAAAAAGATGATGCTGTGAAAAAAATAAATAAAATAAAATAAAATTGAAGGCTACTATAGGTTCAATAGCAAGACTGTTGGCATTGTAAGGAGTTGAACTGGCATTGCAGAAAGTGTAGTCATTGAAAGAAGATTATGTGATACTTTCCAAGAAGAGATAAAAAGGATAAAAGAATAAAGAAGACAATAAAAAATGTTTGATAGCCAGGACTGAAAATAGAGATTTAGCTTTCTTTCAGATGAGTTAAAAATACATATGTATATGTGTTAAAAACACGTGTGTATATGTGTTAAAAAACACATGTGTATATGTGTTAAAAACACATATACAAATGGAACAGGAATAAGATTCAAAGTTCCAAGCAAAGAATATTTTCCTTAGCTTCTTCTTGAGCTTTCTAACTAAAAGAATCACAAAATACTGAGCTTTAATTAAACTACCTTGGCTCAGTAGTAGAGAGTTAGATTGAGGGTACAGAGAGAAATCAGAAAAATGCACTCCCCCTCAAAAATAAAAATTAAGACTATGTTCCAGCTCAGCAGAGAGAAGCTGGGTTATTGGTACAACTGACAAACAGCTGAAGTTAAAGATTTATATAAAGCCATCTATGAAAATATATATCAGATGGATTCAAAATGAAATTCTAAATGTGAAATCATATTCCTGGTGACTCAGAATCTGCCTGCAATGTGGGAGACCTGGGTTTGATCCCTGGATTGGGAGGATCGCCTAGACAAGGAAATGGCAACCCATTCTTGTATTCTTGCCTGGGAAATCCCATGCAGAGAGGAGCCTGGCAGGCTCAGTCCATGGGGGTCTCAAAGAGTCGGACATGAAAGAGTGACTAACACTTTCCATTAATTAGTAGAAAATATATGTGCATACTTGTGTATCAGAGCTGAAGTCATATCTAAACACAAAAGCAATAAAAGAAATTATGAACAAAAATTGATTAGCTTTGAATATCATGCAGTCAACTTTTCTTTCACTTGGACGGTTTAATATTTGGAAAGATTTGTCTATATCCTCAGAGTTTATTGCCTTACTACACTTTCATCAAGGTACCAAAACCTGACTTTCACCCTGTTGAAATCAATATGCTAGCTTTTGCTAAAGTCACCAATAATCTAATAGTAACCAGTGGAAAGTACCACAATCCTCTTATTTAGTCTCGTCAACTGTCTGACATTCATTCTCCCTTGAAACTTTCGATAGTGTTCGTGACCTTATATTCTTGTTTTCCTTCCACTTACAGCCTCAGCTAGCATGTAGGAAACTGTCTTAGAAATTGCAAAAAAAAAAAAAAAATGCTAAGGTGCATAGTGTTTGCTGCTGTTGTTGTTTAGTTGCTAAGTTATGTCCAACTCTTTGTAACACCATGGACTCGTCTGTCCTGACACCGCCAGGCTCCTCTGTCCATGGGATTTCCCAAGCAAGAATATTGCACTGAGTTGCTATTTCCTTTGCCAAGGGATCAAGGCGCATAGGTTAGTACATGGGATCTTAGCTTACTCTCATGCCTCTGCCAGTTGCTTTTATGCAGGACACAACCTGCTCAACCCTATGTGGCTGCCCTCTTCCTACATCATTCAGCTCATTCCCATTTCCCTTTGTAGATTTCTAACTACGCTACCCATTCTACAGTGATATAATTGAATAATCATTATATTAATATTTTAAATGTTGGAAATTTTCTGATTTTTAGAGTTAAGCAATATGCAGAGCATTAAAGACTTAAATTATAGTCATAACATAATTTAATCACACAAACCTTGCAAATATGAATGAAAATAGTAAAACTAACAAAAACTAAAAGGTACCTAAAAGGAGTAAGTGCAAAACTTATTCACATTTCATAATGAGAAGTCGATATAGAGTTAAATGTTATGATATCTAAAAAAGAAAGTTGTAACTATATTAAATGAAGTTTTAATGATAACCATTAGGAGAACAAAAGGCAAAACTAAAATTGCAAATAGCAGTTGCTTCTTGGAAATAAAACTAGGAGGATTTTCGCCTTTTATGCTATTCTGTTCCATTTAATTTTTCTTAANAAGTTGTAACTATATTAAATGAAGTTTTAATGATAACCATTAGGAGAACAAAAGGCAAAACTAAAATTGCAAATAGCAGTTGCTTCTTGGAAATAAAACTAGGAGGATTTTCGCCTTTTATGCTATTCTGTTCCATTTAATTTTTCTTAATCCTAAACCACTTCTACCAAAGAAGTGCATATACCTAGTTTTAATATTTATTAAAGAATGAAAAGAAAAGAGAAGAAAGAAAAGAAAGGTGGTTGGATCAGTTGACCTTTAAGGTCTCTTATATCTTGAGAGTCTGTAATTCTGTGATCACAGATGCAGTTTAGGAAGATTAATCTTGAGCTGTGTGCAAGATGGATTGGAATGGAGAGAGATGGAAGTGGAGAAGCCAATTACTAGGTTATTATAGTACAGAGGGTAAAAGTAATGAGGGTCTGAGCTGAGGTGTAGGTAGCAAGAATAGAGGGAAGGTTAGAAACTCGAAAGCCTTTGTGGAGATAGAATGTACCTAATTTGAAAATTGATTGGATGGAGGTATAGGGTTTGGGAGAAAGAGGCATTAAATTGACAATAAGGTTTCAAGTTCATGTGATTGTAAGACAGAGTGGTATCATTAGCTGCAATAAGAGGTCAGAAAGAGAAGGAGTATTCTAATGACTAGGCCAACCTGCATGAGGGAAGATTGTGATTATGAAAAGCAGCTTCATCATTAGTGAATGGGAGCATGTGTGTGTGTGTGTTAGTNGTTTGGGAGAAAGAGGCATTAAATTGACAATAAGGTTTCAAGTTCGTGTGATTGTAAGACAGAGTGGTATCATTAGCTGCAATAAGAGATCAGAAAGAGAAGGAATATTCTAATGACTAGGCCAACCTGCATGAGGGAAGATTGTGATTATGAAAAGCAGCTTCATCATTATTGAATGGGAGCATGTGTGTGTGTGTTAGTTGCTCAGTCGTGTCCGACTCTGACCCCACGGACTGTAGCCCACCAGGCTTCTCTGTCCATGGAATTCTCCAGGCAAGAATACTGGAGTGGATTGCTGTTCCCTCCTCCAGAGGAACTTTCCAACCCAGGAATCGAACCCTGGTCTCCTGCATGGCAGGCAGATTCTTTACCATTTGAGCTACAGGGAAGTTTGAATGGGAGCATTGTTGTAGTCAAAAAAAAAAAAAAAAAAAAATCCGGTAGCACCTAAATATATTGAAGGTCGTGTCTCCTAGTCTCCAGCCAGGGAGAACTGGGGATGATTTCTGAGCTAGTAAAAGCTTTTTTGTAGTTTGATGTGTCCTGAGTTAAGGGGAAAAAAAAATTTAACCTTCTCTCTACTGAAGAAAACAAAATATCTTGAGTTGAAACAGCCCTTTATCACTATTCTGTAAAATTGCCCTTGCCATGCATAACTTTAAAAATTATTGATAATAATAGTATCTCACTTACAAAAGTCTCTCAAACACTGCCTGTGGGATAAAAGTAATTACTCTTATTAATAATATCAAAAATACACTCATTAAGCAAGCAGATGGTTATCAAAAATATACATGTATATTTGTAACAATTATCTTTAATTTTCTTTACAATATCAAAATTGCAAGAACTGAATTCCCTAATTTCATGAAAGTAAATCAGACAATTTATTTCTTGAGTTTCACTATCATACCACTTTATTTGGATCCTTTATTTTATTTACGCCTGCCTCTTTCTATTCACTGGAAATAGGCATCCCTAAAATATTAAAATATGTTATCAAAAATTATAGTTAATTCAGAATAAGAAAACAGAGCAAGCTAATTCCAAGTGATGTTGTAAATGAAAATTGAAATTTTGGTAGATTAACAAAAATAGAAGTTTATTTCTCTCTCAATTAAAGATCATTTGTAGCAGAGGTGGGGATTTACTCCTGATAGTTATTCAAGGATCTAGGCTTTAAAAGCTCTACCATCTTCAGCACATTCCTTGCAAGTTCTTCCAGAGGATTAACTTCTTATCAACGGATATGAAAGAGAAGTGAAATTGCACAAGAAGGTTTTATGGGCCAGATCTGAACATGATACACATCAGCACTACAAACATTCCTGTGGTATAAACTCCGTTATACAGCCACAATCGACTGCAGGCGATAGTGGGGAATAAAGTCCAATATATTCCCCAAGGGCTTCTCTGGTGGCTCAGAGGTTAAAGCGTCTGCCTCCAATGCGGGAGACCCGGGTTCGGTCAGGAAGATCCCCTGGAGAAGGAAATAGCAATCCATTCCAGTATTCTTGCCTGGAGAATCCCATGGACAGAGAAGCCTAGTAGGTTACAGTCCACGGGGTCACAAAGAGTCGGACACCCCTGAGCGACTTCACCTTCATATTCCCCAGAGGAAAAGGAAATGGAATGGATTCCATGTATATTTAGCCGGTCTGTACCATCATTCACCCTGCTGATCATCAATACCTGGATACTCTTCATCCCACACATAAAACATATTCATCTCCTTCCCAATCCTCACCTAGGATTTTTGAGTAGCTCTATTTCTGAGGTTTCTGAGTGAAGCACAGGCACCTCCATAAGGACACAGTACAGCTGTGAGTGGATGAGTAGCCTATGATTGAAAGGACAAGGTATCAACTGTACCCATCTTAACAAACAAACGCGCATGCACACACACACACACACACACACACACACATTATTAAATGCAAGAGGCAACTAAAGGATCAACTCAATAAACTCCTTTTGAAAAAGGGAAGAACAAGGCTTCCCTGTGGCTCAGTGGTAAAGAATCCTTCCTTCAATGCAGGAGACACAGGTTCTATACCTGATCCGGGAGGATCTTACATGCTGCAGATCAACCAAGCCCATGTGCTGCAGCTACCGAGCCTGTGCTCTAGAGCCCAGGAACTGCAACTACAGAGCCCATGAGCCTCAATTACTGAAGCCCACGTGCCCTAGAGTCCGTGGTCCACCACAAAAGAGGATACTGCAATGAGAAACCTGTGCAGTGAAATAAGAGAGTAGCTCCCACCCACTGCAACTAGAGAAGAGCCCACACAGCAATGAGGAACCAGCACAGCCAATAATAAATAATAACTAAATAGTAATAAATGAAATTATGAAAAAAAACACAGAACATAATATATTAAAAAAGGAAGAACAGATGACACATAGCAGTTGCCAAGTCTTCATGATTATGCAGGTCATATAGAATGATGTTTGACACAGTGGGATTCATTTATTCATTACATCTTAACTTTGCTTTACTTGGAAGCCAAAAGTGTTGTCATTGTTTTCTATATTCTCTGCCTTGGCCCCTACTTAGTTTTTCCCTGGTCATTGCTCCCTGGCCATGTCTGAGAGATGCGGACGCCCTTCTCAGAGACGGCCCAGCTTCTGCAGTGTGCTTTCTGTCCATCTTAAGGCTTCAAAAAGTCAAACTTACTTTTTTAGTCTAGGTTTGTGGGGTTTTTGAAATACATACCATCAAAATTTTACTAGGTATCTGATTTCTTTGCTTCTACTTAATTCCATGTTCTAATAGCTAAACACAGTTGTTTGCTTCCACCCCACCCCAAGATATAGTTTTCAGGTGAAATTGTTTTCTTCTTCACTGACTTACTTCTCTTGCAAATAATTGTTGGGATATGTTTAGTATTACTGAGTCCTCCTGATTTAAGTGGGAAGCTCCAACTCAAGTGGATTTTTTTGCTGCAAGTTTGAATCTGAGTGAATATGTGTCATTCACAGCCTTTTCCAATCTTATTTCCTGTTGACTTTTACTTTTTCAATCCATTTTTTTTTTCCAAATCTTGCAGGGCCTCATATTTATGGAAATTTTCTCTTCTCTGTTATTGCTCTATGGAAACACCTAATTACTGTTCAACCTGTACTCCTTCTAATACCATGTTTTAGCTCAGCCAGTGGCAACAACTACTCATCAATGATACATTGTTCAACACCTTTTCATATAGCCAAAGGCTTTGCATATATATATTATTTATATTCAAGTTATCACAGGCAAACAAACGCTTTGTCACTGAAGAGCTTACATTTCTATATTTCTTGCTTCTGACACCAGTTCTCATTGCTGCCTACTAATTCACTACTAAACAAAGAGCAACCTTGAAAGGATGAAGATGGCAGAGCCTCTATCAAGCTGGCATCCTGCGTGTCTATGTGAAACAGAAGCCACTCTGCTCTAATTTTTATTACAGAAACACACAGTGTCTTACCTCCATAAAACTGAAAAAAAATGGATAAAGGAAAAAATTAAAAGAAATAGCTAGTATCTATAACCAATTTATTTAGTAATGAATATGCTAGTAGCCACTGTAACTGATAAATTCTAACGCCTTGGTGGTTTATACATCAGGAGTTTGTTTATTGCCCTTGTAAGATACAACTGTTGCAGAGCAATGGGAGAGTAGGGTTGAAAGATACTCTACTCCCTTCAATATATATTTTTCAAGATGGCCCTAGACATTGCGAATCAGCAGGCAATTTGGGGAAGGGAGAGAGCAGCAGTGGGTGGCCAGGTCTGAACATGACACACATGCCTTTGGCCTACATTGTATTCATTAGAATTAATTGTCTACCCACCATGGAGGCTGGAAACTATGATATGTCCTCTACCACCAATACTTGCTTTGTTAGAGCATTCCTAATGGGTCTGAGCTTCTCAGCCTCCAGGATAAAAATGAAGCACATTACGAGGACAAGACATATAGTTTCTTAGGGGAGACAAAAGCTTTCCTAGAAATAAATCCGACAAAAGAACTTTCTTCCTAATATGGAAACTTGCATAGGGACTGTGAAATGATACAGCAAATAATTCTTTTGACAAGAGTCTTAAAATCAATTTAATAGTGCTTTTCATTTATTTCACATGACATTAAGTAGTAATTTGAGAATAGCTTTTCCCTCATTAGTGGGAGCCAAGATTCCCATTTTAAGAAGGATGTACAGTACTTTCTGGTGGATCTGTAGGCATTGGAGAATAGCCTGAACCCTTAATTGTTTTTCTCTAATCTCTTCTGTACAGAGAATGAAATGCTCTAATGCTTTTTACTTGAAAGTGAAAAACAAGTGAATGTCCTTGAGCCTCATTTGGGTAGATGTATCATCGCTACCATTCTGAAATCAATAATTTCCAACCCATGCCATTGACAACTCTGTTAGTATAGAAACACTCTTTCCTAATCCCGACTCAAAGCACTGGGTGCAAAGACACAATGACACGATTGCTCAGAAGCTGCATCTGAAGAGGCAAAGTAGGCAGAGGGAGCATTATAGTATTAAAAACAAAACCAAAAAGCCTGCTTTGGAATAACAGCTTATGGCTCAAAACTGAGCTCCATCCCAAGTGAGTTGTGAAAACTCAAAACTCCCTTCACCAGGTTTCTCATCTGTAAACAGAATGTCAACAACCGCATTCTCTTAATAAGCTATAAGGATGCAATGAGTTCATATATGTAAACTGATCAGAACAAAGCCTAGTACAGGGAAGGGAACTCAATAGAGACTGACTCTCATTTCTATTATTAGTTATTTATTGCCATGTAAAACATATTAGAGTTGAGAAAACTGAATCAAATATCACACTTACCAAAGAAATACTAACTGAGTTTGATGCCATCCCTTCCTTCAGTGGGCCTTATTTAACTACATGTATCCATTTCCATAACATATCTTAATACATTATTAGTATATTTCCAAGATATACCAAATGGTTTTTGAATTAGAGTAGGAATAACAAACAAATAGGAAAGTGAATCTTATCTTTTTTAATATAAATTTATTTGTTTTAATTGGAGGCTAATTACAATATTCTATTGGTTTTACCATACATCAACTTGAGAGAAAAAATTGAACTGTCCAAATTCTTCATAATAGAAACAAAGATTGCAGCTCTTGAGTATAGTTCATGGAAGAAGATGGAGGAAGACTGTGCTATTATACAAACTAATGTTACCAATGATTACAATAAAAGTACTTTCTAGAATTACTTGATGTATACCTATTTTTTCATGGTTTAGTGCTACTTTTGGAGCTAACCCATTGAATATGAAAGAAAGTGAAAGTGACTCAATCATGTCTGACTCTTTGCAACCCCATAGATCATACAGTCCATGGCATTCTCTAGGCCAGAATACTGGAGTGGGCAAATGTTCCTTTCTCCAGGGCTCCATTAGTATTCCTTTAGTACCATAAAATCAGCATTCTTGGTTTAGTATACAATTTTATTTGCCCGGGACTATCTGCAAAGCTAAGATAATAATTCTCAAAATTTTTTTTCCCATCAATCTGTTGAATTAATCCCATAAACCATAATCCCAAAGCCATAAATAAGAGTATAAGTATGACAAACAAACATTTACCATATGCAATACCCAATTATTAAGCCATATGTTGTATTCTAGCAGTATACTACATATTTCAGTTATGGCTATGGATGATTTATCTATTATTCCATTTATAATTTTAATTACATTAGAATACTTATTGTTGATTTATTTTGTGATTCTAATAACATGAGACTGTATAACCTACTGTCTGATACTCACTTATCAGAAACACAGTGAAGAAAATATTTAAAACTGTTGGAATTCCAATATTTAAATGTTTACATAAAATTACCCAACTTAATTTTCTTTATTAATTATTTCAATATTTTTAGATATACATCCAAGATGAGCATTTATTTCTTCTACTTGAAATAATTTTTATATGTTTATTCAAAATAGTTGAACTTTATTTTGAAATATTTAAATTATTTATCTCAGATAATTTCTGTTATGAAAGTGTCTGAGAAATTTGAATATAAATTCCCAAATGTTTGAAATAGAACAATAAGTACTTTTCCTTCATGAAAGAAGGAACATGACATGAAGAAATAAGTGAAATAATTCTTTCCTCATATGAGAACATCATTAATTGAGTAAGAATTATAAAAATGCATATTTTGTGGGCCTATTTTAATTCACTAATATGTGATAAGTTATTAAAATATTAATAAAAACCATGGTTAAGACAATGATCCTAAGTCAGATAGATTTAGGATGACAACAGATCAGTAAATGGCTATGTGACCTAAGTAATTTACCTAACACCTCTGAGCTTCAGAGCCGTCATTTGTAAAACAGGGGAAAATCACATTATCTATGGCAGATACTCTGATAGGTCATATAATATCCATGTACTTCCCTATAATCTCTGTCCCCTGTGGCTTGTCTGGGCCGTGTGATAGCCAGGGAGTTCTCCTGGGTCACTTCTAGGCTAAAGCATTTAAGAGCAGATAGCAACTCTCTAGATCTCTCTTCTCTTTTGGGGGGGCATATCACAGAAGGGTGGCAATTCAAAATTAAGGTCACATGAATTTTTGAGTTGCAGCATGTCAGGGAGCTTCTCTGAAGTTTCACGTGATTCCACATCAGCATTTTTTGTTAAGACACTGAGATTTGTAAGTTTATGTGTTTATTCAGCATAGAAATAAACTACCTTGTGGAGTGGTTTTAGGATTCAGTGACAGGATGATATAAAGTGGTGTCACAACTTTTATCACACAGTGTGGATTCAATAATTGATATCAGATAATAGTAGTCATTGTACAGTTGGCCCACAATGACCCTTTTAAATAATTAAAAGTAGAGATTATTATCATCACGCTTTGTAAGAGATGAAACTGGGGCTTCTAAGGGCCTTGTTTAAAAGTAGATGATAAAGCTGGAGTTCTAAGCCAGTGACCTTGTTTCCTGAGCATCGCTCTCCCCACTATCATTCAGTGACAACTGTCACAGTTTTCTGCATTATTATCACAATGCATAAAAAATTAACTCCCAGCATATCTTACTTTTACTGTCTTCTAACAAATAATAATACACACCCATGTTGGTGACCTCAACTCAACAGAAGAATCTGAGCAAGTAAGATACTTTATGTAGAAAACAGTCCTTTTGTGTTATTTGAGAGAGGCATCTAATTAATAAACTGGTTAATATTCTTAAACCATACAAGGTATCGTTTCAGCAGTATTGGACATCAAAGGACTATTGGAAAAGTATTTTTTTGTGGAGTTCCAAAAATTGTCCTGGGGAATAGAGAATCTGTTTACTGTTCCCCGCCTCCTGCCCCCGGCAATTACCTGATAGCTCAGGAAATTTCTTTCTTAGAGTATGTTTCCATAACTAGCATGTTTGGGTCAGGACAATTTCAATGGTTAATTGCAAATGAAGAGAATTTTAGGCATCTGAATGGCTTTTTAGAAGTAGTGGATGGGGTTCAAATATGCTGAAACTGCAGCTTGCATTGTTCCAGGCCGTTATTTTTGGTCCACTGAATAACAGCTGCTGCATATGGTAGTTGTTGAGCTTTCTGCTAAAGATCCACTTACTGGCACAAATAATAAATGTTTGCATGTGCTATTTTGATACATCTCCTGTGAGGCTCCATTTCTACATTTAAATATGGATCACATATGGTGAACTGAAATAACTTTTGTATGTAAAGCATATGTCCAAGGAGTAAACCAAAGAGAGACAGTGTATGGCATTGTCATGTTCCATCTGCCTTCTATATGGGCTCAAATTTAATGAAAAATTAATATATCCCAAAACCACATAAGAAAAAGTTCAGTTTCATAGTTATAGCACTAGTGATTAGGACAAGGTAGAGAATAATATATATAATGTACATTAAATGCTACTGCTCAAAGGAAATGCAGACATAAAGATCAGACTTGGTCACAGTGGGGGAAGAAGAAGGCGGGAAGACTTGAGAGAGTAGTATTGAAACACGTACATTATCATATGTAAAACTGATAGCCAGTTGGAATTTGCTGTATGATGCAGGGAATCCAAAGTTGGTACTCTGTGACAACATGGAGGGGTGGGAGAGTAAGGAGGAGGAATGGGGGTTTAAGAGAGAGGGGATATGTGTATACCTAATTTCATGCTGATGTATGGCAGAAGCCATCACTATATTGTAAAGTAATTATCCTCAACTTAAAAATGAAATAATTTTTGAAATGATACTACTCAAATTAATTTATTTAATGTAAGGCTATATAAAATTCCAATATGATGCACTTAATAAATATAAAAATATCGTGAAAATATAGCAGTAAATCTCAATTTATTTAAATTCATAACAACTAGAAATTTCAGAAATTCAATAGCCATCACGAATCAACAACTTAATTTTTTTATGAAAAATAGTTGATATATGAACACCAAATAAATAGCTACTGTAGAAATGGATTCACTATTCAGGTAACTTACAATCAGGTAGGATCAATGTGACCTACAAGCAAATAACTATAAGAAGGAAGAAAGGGAAATGTGCCCTACTGGAGAGTGTGATAAAGTACCGTGAGGCTGTGCTGACCAGGAATCAGGAGTCTTGGGGCTCAGCTGAGCTCTGCCAACGCCATGCTAGTAAGTTTCTTCCCACTCTGGCCTACCTTTTTCCCCTTTATAAAATGAGTGAGTCCAATGGACTGAATTATGCCCCTCCTAAACTTCATAGTTGAAGGCTTAACCCCCAACATGACAATCAGAAGTAGGGCCTTTGGAAAGTAATTAAGTTTAGATGAGATCATAATGATGGTAATGAGATTATCATTCTTACAAGAAGAAGAGAGATGAGAAAATGCTCCCTTCACTCCCCTGATGGCCTTGTGAAGACACAGTGAGAAGATAATCATATGCACTCCCAGGAAGACAGTTCTTATCAGAGACCCAAATTGACCTGTGTCTTGGTCTTGGACTTTGTAGTCTCCAGAACTGTGAGAAATAAAGTCCTGTCCTTTAAGCCTATGGTCTATTATAGCAGCCGACTAAAGCAGAAATTAATTGAAGGAAGCTAAATGTTTTTGATTCTATATGTCACACTTATATGTGTGACACTTATATATGTCACACATATATGTGACACTATATGTCACAGTTTTTTTTTCCATGACTCTGAAACTCCATAAGGTTCTAAAAATAAGTAAAAATGAAGATATGTTCTATTACAGTTTTTGTTCTTACTGTGTTTTATCTTTTAATATTTTTCATATATTTTAAAGTTGAAACAATGTATGGCTTATTTGATAACTCTGAGTAAAATGAGATATTTAATTAAACAGAATCCTTTATTCCCCAAGCATTAGAGGATTTACTTGTAATTTAGTTATATAAAGCCACTGTTATCTCACAGCAATCCTATGAAGAACATCTTAATACTATTCTCTCATATTAAAAATAATGAAGCAATGACTAAGTTTATATCTTCTTTGCTCACAAAGTTTTGAAGCGGAAGCAACTATTTCAAATAGCTTGAAACACTTTCTAACGCAGTTCATACTTGAAGCAGTTTTTCTTTAAACAGAGCATTCTGCACACAATGAAAGTTTACTTGTAAATATCTATTCTATGATAATCAACGATTCACCTTATAATAAATAGAATTCACCTCATAATAAACATCAAGTGCTTACATTCTCATAACTTGCCAAATCACCTCAATTAAATCTCAGTAAAATTCCTCAAAATGCTAATTCCTGAGCATCTCTTTTGGACAACTAAATGCTATTCCATGTATAATGGATATACCATTGTTCATTTTCACAAATTCCCGTTCCTCGCCATTTGGATTTCTTCCAGCTTTCTAACAATAAAATGGAAACCGATAATTAATATTCTTACACACAAATATTTGCTTACTTGTGTGAGCATATATTTCTCTTCAACAGATTTCTAGATGGAGATTTATTATATCAAGTCAACATGTGGTGATGTTGAAATTTATAAAGAGACCATTGGTCAGGAAATACATAATTTTATTTTTCAGTAACTGAACTCAAAATAGCTCATGATTTCTCATTTCAGTGAATTACTGAAAATAATTGCACTTTCTAATTCAATTCACAGTGTTTCAGTCATCGTTAATTTAAAACTCAGCCAGTTTGGGGTAAGTGTACAGTTAAACGTCAAGACTCTCTCCATTCCTCTCCTCTCACCCCCTCTGCCACGATGGTGGGAGTCCTGTGTGTGGGGCAGGGGCATATTATGCCATCCTGGCTTCTGCTCCATGTGCTATTTTGCACATGCATGTGCATGTCGTTGCCTCTGTGGAGGCATGAGTCCACACCTAGTCTTACAGTGCCAGCCCCTGTCTTTCTTGCTTCCTGTCAGCAAAGTCCGTTTCTATACTGATTCTTGTTTAGGGACTGCTAGCTGCTTTATCCAGGCTTCCCTGGTGGCTCAAACAGTAAAGAATTCCTCTGCAATGTGGGAGACCTGAGTGTGANTTATGCCATCCTGGCTTCTGCTCCATGTGCTATTTTGCACATGTATGTGCATGTCGTTGCCTCTGTGGAGGCATGAGTCCACACCTAGTCTTACAGTGCCAGCGCCTGTCTTTCTTGCTTCCTGTCAGCAAAGTCCGTTTCTATACTGATTCTTGTTTAGGGGCTGCTAGCTGCTTTATCCAGGCTTCCCTGGTGGCTCAAACAGTAAAGAATTCCTCTGCAATGTGGGAGACCTGAGTGTGATCACTAGATGGGGAAGATCCCCTGGAAGGGGGCATGGCACCCTACTCCAGTATTCTTGCCTGGAGAATCCCCATGGACAGAGGAGCCTGGAGGACTGCAGTCCTTGGGGTCGCAAAGAGTCAGACCCAACTGAGCAACTAGCACAGCACAGCACAGCTGCTCTNGATCACTGGGTGGGGAAGATCCCCTGGAAGGGGGCATGGCACCCTACTCCAGTATTCTTGCCTGGAGAATCCCCATGGACAGAGGAGCCTGGAGGACTGCAGTCCTTGGGGTCGCAAAGAGTCAGACCCAACTGAGCAACTAGCACAGCACAGCACAGCTGCTCTATCCACACCTGACTGAGACACCTAAACTGCCCTCAGGTCAAGAAATCTCTTATAGACGTTGATACTGGAGTGGTTCTACTACCACTCCAGTGCTCTGTTGCTTTAGAGCCTTCTGGATGCAGCCATCTGTAAGAGAGTGTCTGTCTTCCATGATATAAGGTCTTCTGCTCTGGAATGTCCCCCATCCCCAAAAGTTCATGGAAAAGTTTGAATATGAATCCCCTTCTGAGGCACCCATTAGCGACTACACTCTTATTCCACTCTGAGTTTTATTTCTTCTAGACAGTAAAAGATCTTACTTATATTACCAGAGAGAAAGTGACCACAGCATAGATTTTCCTTGTTTTGCAGGTTATAATTTAAATACTTTGCTGACTCTTACAATTGTCACGTGAAATTTTAAAGCTACATTTGGGGATTCTGAAAGATATCTTTTTACTCTTTTTTTCAAAGCCCAACACTTGTAAATCCAGGGGCCTTTTAAAATCTCCAAGTATGATTCTAATTCGATGTTAATCTATTAGGAGTCCATTTTCTTTTCTTTTTGTTCCCCTTTCTTTTTTTCTTAATATCTAAACATCATGATGTGGCAGTCATGAACATTTTTTTATTTATTTTTTTGAAATATAGCTGGCTTACAATGTTGTGTTAATTTCTGCTGCTGCTGCATACATAGCTATTCAGTTATACACATACACACATATATACGTTCTTTTTCATATTCTTTTCCATTGTGATTTACCACAGGATGCTGAATATAGTTGTACAGCTCTGTGCTATAAAGTAGGACCCTGTTGTTTATCCATTCTTTATGTAATAGTTTGCACTACTAATCCCAAACTCCCAATCCATTCTTCCCCTCCCCCCTCCTCCTTGACAACCACAAGTCTCTATATCTGTAACTCGGTTTTTGTTCTGTAGATAAGTTCGTTCGTGTCATGTTTTAGATTCCACATGTAAGTGACATCATATGGTATTATTCTTTCTAGGAGTCTATCTTAAAATGACATTCACATCATTTTGAGAAAATAAAGATAAATGATTTAGAAAATAAAACAAATAATGGTTTGCTTGTTACTTTGGAAGATGAGTATTGCAATGATAAAATATACCTCTATTTTACTTTAAGAGCAATTTTATTAGCCAGATTTTATATATCATAGATAAATAATTCAGAGTCCATTTATGAAAAGGGATCATTAGTGGAGAAAACCATTGTCAGAGCCTACATTACATTTTTATTCTTAGACTTAGCAGATAGGTTTTTCCTATCACTGACAAAAGAAATAAAGGGAGGACTTTACACTGGTATCATCAAATTAAGGGGAAATAGAGAGTGGTAAGTTTCTCTGGATCTAAGGAATTTTATAAATGCAGTCACTGTATAACAGGATCACACTGTCTTCTCTAGAAATTTTCTATTTATAGAATATAGGTTATTCCCAGGTTATTTATTAAAGAGTTTCTGAGTCCTCATTATCAACAGTTTTATCTGACTCCAAGCCTGTAGCTACCATGTAAGAAAGAAGGGATCACTGCACAGTATTCACTAATGAATTGACCATTTGTAAAATTAACCTCCACTCAAACATTCTTCTCAACTTATTACTGTGTATCTGTGACTACCATCAGTGTCTTTGTAGGTCATGCAGTATTAACATGCAGTAAGCAATTGCAAGTCTTGTACAAGATGCAAGATATCAAGAAGTCATTGAAGATAATTATGGAGAACTAATCAATTCCAGGCAAATCCATTGATGGTATGACAGAGATAGACCAGTTAAAATTGAAGGAAAAATCAATGTGGACAGAGAGACAATAGACAATTCAAGTGGAATGCTCTGTGACCCAAAGGATTAAGAGAAGCCCTTGAAGAAATTTCTGAAAATTTGAGATGTGTCCAAACTATTCTTCAGAAACAGACCTTCATTATGATTTCCCTGGAATAGTTAGCTGAGAAGAAAGGAATAACATACTGTGTTATCAGTATTGTTGTTGGAAATTTTGTAGGAGAAAAGATTATTATGCAACATATGATTTATTTTTGTTCTTGCTAAAAAGTTAATATATAATTGAAAATAGAACATAGACTTTATTAAATGAGGCAAACTTATTTTTTCATAAATTTTAGTTTTATTTTTCATTATAACATTTTTAATATAAATTTATTTATTTTAACTGGAGGTTAATTACTTTATAATATTGTATTGGTTTTGCCGTACATCAACATGAAACCGCCACAGGTATACACGTGTTCCCCATCCTGAACCCCCCTCCTTCGTCCCTCCCCATACCATCCCACTGGGTCACCCCAGTGCACCAGTCCCAAGCACCCAGTATCATGCATCTAACCTGGACTAGCTATTTGTTTTATATATGATATTATACATGTTTCAATGCCATTCTCCCAAATCATCCCACCCTCTCCCTCTCCCACAGAGTCCAAAAGACTGTTCTATACATCTGTGTCTCTTTTGCTGTCTTGCATACATTATAACATTTTAGTCACACTTTATTTTTTATCCCTAAAACACCAATGAAATATCAACCTGTATTTTAAATAGACTTCTTTCAATATGCTTTCTGTAGTATATGTTATGAACTTTTTATCAGGCAATTGATAGATCTCTATGTTTTGGTGGTCANTTATAACATTTTAGTCACACTTTATTTTTTATCCCTAAAACACCAATGAAATATCAACCTGTATTTTAAATAGACTTCTTTCAATATGCTTTCTGTAGTATATGTTATGAACTTTTTGTCAGGCAATTGATAGATCTCTATGTTTTGGTGGTCAGTTATTAGAAAATTATTACTTTCCTTTGAATATATCACTTTCTTAATTTTTCATGTTTCTTCTTTGTATCAATATCTGTGCATTTGAAGAGCAGTCACCTTTTTTCAGACTTTATGGATNCACTGCTCTCCATAGTGGCTATACTAGCTTGCATTCCCACCAACAGTGTAAGAGGGTTCCCTTTTCTCCACACCCTCTCCAGCATTTATTGCTTGTAGATTTTTGGATCACAGCCATTCTGATGGGCATGAGATGGTACCTCATTGTGGTTTTGATTTGCATTACTCTGATAATAAATGAGGCTGAGCACCTTTTCAAGTGTTTGTTAGCCATCTGTATGTCTTCTTTGGGAAAATATTGTTTAGTTCTTTGGCCCACTTTTTGATCGGGTCATTTATTTTTCTGGCATTGAGCTGCATGAGCTGCTTGTATATTTTTCAGGTTAATTTTTTGTCAGTTGCCTCATTTGCTATTATTTTCTCCCATTGTGAAGGCTGACTTTTCACCTTGTTTATAGTTTCCTTCATTGCGCAAAAGCTTTTAAGTTTAATTAGGTCCCATTTGTTTATTTTGCTTTTATTTCCATTATTCTGTGTATGATTCTTTAATGATCAGCCATGCTAATCTGGTCTACTTTATTAGAAAATTCCTGCCAGGACCTTTAAAAAAATTTCTGTTGAGCTGAGGGCAATTTCCAGAGGTCTTGAAATTTTTTATAGCATTAATTTTTAGACAGTTGGCTTTCACATTAGTAAATTAATACCAAGCACTGCCATATTTTAATGTTTTCTTAGTGTGTAAAAATAAGCTAACACTCCTGACCTGATTTCTATAGAGAAGGACATAGAAACACCAACCCCTTCCTGTCATTGAAAAATGAAGTAGTCATTGGACTGTGGACTCTAATTGTTCTGAAGAGTTCAGTGTATCCTCACTATATNGTGTAAAAATAAGCTAACACTCCTGACCTGATTTCTATAGAGAAGGACATAGAAACACCAACCCCTTCCTGTCATTGAAAAATGAAGTAGTCATTGGACTGTGGACTCTAATTGTTCTGAAGAGTTCAGTGTATCCTCACTATATTTTGCCTTACCCAGCTCTGAATTTTAAAATTATGTAAAGCAGAGTTGTCTCACTTATTCTTCTCTGCTTGATGTTCTTTCCTAGAATTATACACTAAATCTTTACATTATTTGCTCCTTCTTCAGAGTTTCTAGCTAGTCAAACAGTGTTACTTCCCCCTTTCAATATTTTTTTTTCACTAAGTGAACCTATTCCAGTAAGTTTTTCTTTTAGGTTTAGATTTTAGCTTTGATATGAAGTGTTTTCAGGAAAAAATAGCAAAATATTTTATTTTCTGTCAATTTTCCCAGACTGTGTTTCCTTCTTGCATGGTTTTCCCTCATGTTTAGACATTATCTTTTAAATGTTAAACCCCTTGAGGGAAAGGATCATGTATTATCCTCTTTTTTTTATTCCAATGTAAGTGAAAAGGGGACAAAATATATAGTTTTAATCATTAGAATTATATGGTCACAGTTAATACTACTACAATCATCAATTTTTCAAACCAGAAAATAGATATCATTGAATCAATCTATTTAAAGTTGACAAAACTAATCTTTAAAGAGGAGATGATTTTCTTAATACCTAAATTCACTGTGTCATTGAGAAAAGAAAAAAATTATATTTATCATTTGCATTACCCTGCAAAAAGATAACTCTCAGGCTTTGTTTTCCTTTCTTTAGTCATTTGAGCTATAGTCCAGAGAAGAACCAGTTATGTTTTCTGTAAATGGAAAGTGGTTTGGGTGTCTTGAGAAGGGTGTTGTGTTTGTATAAATAATGTGTTCTAATGATGTACATGATGCTTAAGAAAATGCTCCAGCTTTCAAACTATGCTTCCTGGAGATCACAAGTGGGATTTTGCGGAGTAACTGTTTAAAAATTTATTAATCTATTTGGACATACTTTATTTATTGCAAAAATGTTTATACTATAATTATTTCAAGAATTAAGCTTTCACATGCTATCAGAAACTAAAATCTAATTGTGTTCAATAACACCCTTCTAATGTTAGCTCATACACAAGTGGAGTAGGCTGAGAAGTTTCTTTAGTAGATATTTTTGGCCATAAACACATCAATCTACCAACCAATTCACATTTTAAAAGCATCCTCTATAGGAAATTCATTGTATATATGTACTGGGTATTTCAATATAAATGTATAGTAAAGGCGCTCATCACTTACAAAGGTGCACGGGCTAGTGTACATTAACTTATTTAAGACCCAAAATAACCTTTATCCTTTTAGAGTTAATTTGAATCATGAGTCATCCCCACACAACTTTGGATACACATCAATGTAAAACTGAGAATCAGTTCAAGTGAATTAATGGGAATTTGAAAAATAAATTATACAGTTCAGCGATTAAAATGCAAAGACATCAATTGTCAGTAAAGTGGTAACCATAGTCAGCCCTCAATAATATTTTATGCATCCACACTTTAAAAAAATTCAATTAATTCACAGTAGTACATAGTCCGTCATGTTCAGTAATCATAATGTGAAGTTTTTCACACAAAAAATTCCAGATTTCTGGCTTCTCTTGAAAACAAAACAAAAATCCCAAGACAATCTAGAAACCCATCCTTCCCATTTTTGTATGACCACAGGCAGCCTCCACTGTACACAGACTGCCCACTTCATATGAGAGTTAGCTCTCCAGCACACCACAATATTCAATGTGCAGAGCAAATGCCTCTTAGAGCCAACCTCTAACAAATATCCCTCAGACATTCAACCTCCTTGCTGTTGTTGTCCAATGTGCTAAATGTGCCTTGTCACTTCATCATTTGCTTGTTGGGTCAATATTGTTTATTGGCACTGGGTCATGATAAGATCACCAGATGGTTTTTGTTATCAGACATATGAAGTAGTTATCTTATCATTTTCCATATCCAGAGGCTTAGAGTTGCATTTTGTGAAGAAAAATAGGAAAGCTCAGAGCCAGCTTTCAATCACCATTCTCTTGCCTTTTCCTTCAAGTATGTTCTATTTTTTTCTTTTTTTTAATATGAAGTACTCTATTTGATTAGAGTACTATTTTTCCCTTTTGTCTTTTCAAAGTAAGGTGTGGGTACCATTCAGACAATTTTGAAGCAAGGAAGTTTAAAATTTACTTACAAATAAGTTTAAAAAAGTAAAGCTTCAATTATGGTTGTTTTTCATAAAAGTAAAATAATCTTCCAAAACCTCTCTTTGATCATTTTATCTTTCTAAAAAGGTTCCTTCTACATAATTCCAGGCATTGAAATTAGTATGGGCAACCTTAAATCCACTAAGATGATATATTTGATGCTCTAAGTGTGCACATAAATCAGAGACCACAGGCAGATATAATCCTTTCTCCATGCAGACCACTAGATAGAAAAGTTTGGGAATTTGAAATTTCAAGATTCATGATCTCAGAAAGTGCCTACTATGTATCTCAGTCACATATATCTGTTGTAATCACTTCTTTTCCCCCATCTATTTAGGAAATTCCCTTTGGGCACTGGCCCTCAAAATTTCTCATTTGGGGCTTTGAATGTGGTAGCTTGTTGAATGCTCTTTGCGTTGAATTATAAAGCAAAAGCAAATATAAGAACAAATCTTTTATCAAGGATTTCTGTGGTCTTACATATTAGCTTTCAGGCCTGATTTTCCATTTCTAACTTTTTTTTTTTCCCTTGGCATTTATATTTCACACCATAAAAGGTAGCAAACATGACTTTAAAAGATGCAATTGCAGGTGAAAACTTTTAGGAGGGAAAGGAACATGAGGAAAGGGTGGTATGGCTTATTTTGAAAGTGTGAATCACACACTGGAACCGTTAAGCCATGAAACAAACCATGGAAATACACCTTTGGAAGTGAAAATATGGTTTTCAGGAATGTGATAATAGTTTCTATAGAGTACATAGAAAATATCATTGGAAATTTGCTATTCCTTTTATTTCTCACTACAAACATAAGAAAATTGAAAATAAGACCTTGTCATAGAAAATAAAATTGGTATCAATCTTTGATTTTTTTGGTCAAAATTAAACCTCAGAATCCTTCTGGAAAATGACATTCTACTCCTGTGACCATTTCTTAGTTAAGTTCACATGTAGGGCATTCTTGCAACAAAAAGAAAGTTCTCTGCCTATGTGTGGCACTTGAAATTCTCAAGCCTGAATGGATTTGAAATTACATGAGAACTTAAGAAATACTGATGTCTAGGTCCCAACCACAGATGTACCAATTGATCTGAGGGACAGGCTGAGCATTAGAATTTTTTAAAGTTTCCAAACTATTTAAATTTTAATCATGATTGTGAACCACTGATGAGAGAAAATTATTTCAATTGTGAAAAAGAGAGGGAAAGATGATAAAGAAAAAACAGAAAGGATGAAATCAGAGTCCCTCTTTCCTTTCCATAATTTATGGATGTATATATGAAAGAGGGAAGTATCTTTGTCCTCCACAAAACAGATAAACAGTTAAAAAAAAAAAACTTATGACTTGAATTAACTAAATCCTAGATATAGAGTAAAACTGGAAATTTCGTATTGTCAACATACTCNGAGAGGGAAAGATGATAAAGAAAAAACAGAAAGGATGAAATCAGAGCCCCTCTTTCCTTTCCATAATTTATGGATGTATATATGAAAGAGGGAAGTATCTTTGTTCTCCACAAAACAGATAAACAGTTAAAAAAAAAAACTTATGACTTGAATTAACTAAATCCTAGATATAGAGTAAAACTGGAAATTTCGTATTGTCAACTTACTCAATAGTTGGCCAATAAGTACAGATCAATAATAGTAAATGTATAGCAATGCAAAAGAGTATATTATACATCAGCTTTACTAACATGCATAAAATGCATTATCTTAATTGTATATCTAAAAGTTTTATAGTGTTTTACAGCTTACTAAGTGCTTTCACATATGGTAGCTTATTTAAATATCCCAATAACTTTATGTAGAAGAGTAGAAAGTCATTCTTATTTTGCTGACAAAGGTACCAAAGGAAAGTTGAGTGATAGGACAAAGCTCACTTGTGTTTAAATTTTAACCCAGAGAAAGAGCTCTGTACCCTTGAATATTTAAACCAACTTTTCCATATTTTTGACACCTATTGGCCTTTTGGATAAGAACTTGCCCCTGGACTTAGAGGCAGTGTATGTTTTTAGTAAAAAAAAATCCCTTGAATGTATTGAAGACATTAGGGCTGAATATGTAGAAAAGATGGCTCTGCCTCCGACAAAACCAGAATAGTACCCCTTTAACACATGATCTTTGGGGTATAGAAAAAGATAGCTTCATTAAAGAATAAAATACAGTGAGAGTCATAATAGGATTTATTTGTTCCAGACTCTGTACTTGCTATTTCAAAGACAATTAATAATCAAGTTAGCCCCCAAAAGCAATCTTTTTCTATGTAACATGAGGAGAAACTGAGATTCAGATTTGCCTAGTTTTACAGTTCATGCTGTTTGTATAATTCTAGAGGCACACCAAAAAAATAAACTCTTGAGAGCAAAGAGTCCTTAGTTATACACTTGGTTCTGTTACCAGATGATTATATGAGCCTTGGCAAATATCTTCCACTTTCAGAGGGACAAAACTCTCAGTTCTTGTCTAATTCTAAAATTGAATTAAACATATGGGGTATAGTTTAAAACAGTTCACCCCTGTGCCATGTGGTTGGTTGAATCCACACAAGCAGAGGTCACAGATACAAGGTGCCTGAGGGCAGACTCTTAAGGAACTTGAACGTCTGTGGAGCTTAGTATCTGCAGGGGATCCTGGAACCAATCTCCCCGTGGAAGCGGAGGGGCAACTGTTTAATAAGGGGCTTAGAATTTGACTTTACTTATTCAGTGGGGTAGGTGTTTGCTGCCTGCCATTTCTCATTCATTCTCACTTTGCATAGTACCAAGTTCCCCCGTTGTTCTCCAATAATCCGCCACTTTTCTCAAAGTCAGTGCAAGGTTTTCAGGTAGAATTACCTCCGTCTCTTTGGCTTTCTGAGTGCAAATGTGGCTTCAGCCTGCCAAATCATAAACTCTTTACCGTTGTTATTGTTTCATAGAGGAAGGTAATCCAATTCTGGTCAAAAGAGAAGCTTGTTTTTCTTCTACTCAACTTGGAAGCAGAATGATGTAGGAGTGGAACTTCAGCGACATGAGCACTAAATTTTCCTTTTTCATTTAACTCCATTTGACTTTATTTTTGTCACTTGACAGTGAAAAAATTCTAATGAATACTTATACCCCAAGGACATCCTTTACTGCCAACCACAGAGACATCTGGGTGATTTACAAGATAAAATATTATATATTAGAAAAGAAACACGTAGGTGATTATTATAGGTATAGACCAGATATCTGTCTGACAAAGGACTCACTTGCTCAAACAGATTTAAACAAAAAATATAGTTAATGATACAGGTAATTGTAAGAACTAACAGTTCATCAGGATCAAACTAGCCAGCAATATCATAAAACCCGAATTTATTTATATATATTTGCTTCATCCTTTGCAATAGTTGTTTTGTTTTAATGCTGTAAGAAAATGACCCCCAGCAAACACGAATGTCTGTTTTCTTCTTGCAAGTTCAAGAGAGATTTATTTCTTATAGCTCCTATAAAAGTGCAAGGAAGCTTCTTTCTCAAAAGCCCTCATTAAATGTCTGCTCACAACTAATTATTGGCCTTCTTGGTCCCCATGCCAAGAAATTTACTTGTGGCCCTGGGAACTGGATGCACTAATCCACTTAAATTAGGGTTGGGTTCAGCTTTAATTGAAGCACAAATGCTGGTCCACCCCCAATTTAAGTGGATTAGCATATCCAATTCCCAGGGTCCCAAGCAAGTTTCAGGACATGGAATCCAAGTTGTTTCCAGAAATGACTTTGTGGCACTGAGGATTTCAATTTAAACACAAATGGATGCAGTTTAGTCTTCACATTAACCACAAGATACGGGATTTGTTTTCATAAATCATCCAAAATTATATGAGGCTGCACAATAGTTTAGCACTTTTGGTTTTCCCTGAGATTTATGTATCCATTCAGCAAGTACTTAGTCTTCCTATAAGCCAGGAACTATGTTATTCACTAGGTTATAGCAACAGGTCCAAGGACCAAACTCTTTATTGTGTCCTACACAATTATCTTATTTATTTTTGACTGAAGCTTTTTTGGAGTAGGTATTTGTATTATTCAGTATTCTCATTGCAAAACCAGACTCTAGATAAATCAAGCAGAGAGGAATTAATTAATAAGATGTTGAGTCAGACACGACTGAGCGACTGAACTGAACTGAACTGAACAAATTCCATGTTAGAAAAGGAAGCAAGATATCTCCAGGGGCACAAGTATAAGAACTCCTAATGTCTCCTAGAAGCAATGACTGTTCAATGCCCCATTCAGTTCAGTTCAGCCGCTCAGTCATGTCTGACTCTTTGCAACCCCATGAACTGCAACACGCCAGGCCTCCCTGTCCATCACCAACTCCCAGGGTTTACCCAAACTCGTGTCCATTGAGTCAGTGATGCCATCTAACCATTTCATCCTCTGTCATCCCCTTCTCCTCCTGCCCTCAATCTTTCCCAGCATCAGAGTCTTTCAAAAGAGTCAGCTCTTCACATTAGGTGGCCAAAGTACTGGAGTTTCAGCTTCAACATTAGTCCTTCCAATGAACATTCAGGACTGATCTCCTTTAGAATTGACTGGTTGGATCTCCTTGCAGTCCAAGGGACTCTCAAGAGTCTTCTCTAACACCACAGTTCAGAAGCATCAGTGCCCCAGTAGTGCTCCTTAAATGAATGCCTTACAACTTCCCAGATCCTTGGATCAAGTGAAAAAAGTGAAAAGGTATTTGGTTAGCTAAGTCAAAGTCATGTGGTGGGGAAGACAGAAGAATCTGGCATCTTCATATTCTGTAGTGGAATAAGCAAAAGTGAAGTGAAGTTGCTCAGTCGTGTCTGACTCTTTGTGACCCCATGGCCTGTAGCCTACCAGGCTCCTCTGTCCATGGCATTCTCCAGGCAATAGTACTCGAGT
>SJYW01013144.1:70017-122404 GCA_006410735.1 Raphicerus campestris | reverse complement strand
GGGCACAGGAGGGCCAAGAGGAGGGCACAGGAGGGGCCACTCCATGTTCAAGGTCAGGAGGGATGATGGTGAGGAGATACCCCTCATCCAAGGTAAGGAGTAGCGGCTATGGTTTGCTGGAGCAGCCATGAAGGGATACCCCACGTCCAAGGTAAGAGAAACCCAAGTAAGATGGTAGGTGTTGCAAGAGGGCATCAGAGGGCAGACACACTGAAACCATAATCACAGAAAAGTAGTCAGTCTTCTCACATGGACCACAGCCTGGTCTAACTCAGTGAAACTAAGCCATGCCGTGTGGGGCCATGAAGGGCAGGTCATGTTGGAGAGGTCTGACAGAACATGGTCCACTGGAGAAGGGAATGGCAAACCACTTCAGTATTCTTGCTTTGAGAAACCCATGAAGAGTATGAAAAGGCAATATGATAAGATACTGAAAGAGGAGCTCACCAGGTCAGTAGGTGCCCAATATGCTACTGGAGATCAGTGGAGAAATAACTCCAGAAAGAATGAAGGGATGGAAGCAAAGCAAAAACAATACCCAGTTGTGTATGTGACTGGTGATAGAAGCAAGGTCCAATGCTGTAAAGAGCAATATTGCATAGGAACCTGGAATGTCGGGTCCATGAATCAAGGCAAATTGGAAGTGATCAAACAGATGGCAAGAGTGACCGTCAACATTCTAGGAATCAGAAAACTAAAATGGACTGGAATGGGTGAATTTAACTCAGATGACCATTATATCTACTACTGCAGGCAGGAATCCCTCAGAAGAAATGGAGTAGCCATCATGGTCAACAAAAGAGTCTGAAATTCAATACTTGGATGCAATCTCAAAAACAACAGAATGATCTCTGTTCATTTCCAAGGCAAACCATTCAATATCACAGTATCCAAATCTATGCCCCAACCAGTAGTACTGAAGAAGCTGAAGTTGAACAGTTCTATGAAGACCTACGAGACCTTTTAGCACTAACACCCAAAAAAGATGTCCTTTTCATTAAGGGGACTGGAATGCAAAAGTAGGAAGTCAAGAAACACCTGGAGTAACAGGCAAATTTGGACTTGGAATACAGAATGAAGCAGGGCAAAGGCTAATAAAGTTTTACCAAGAGAACGCACTGGTCATAGCAAACACCTTCTTCCAACAACAGAAGAGAGGACTCTACATGTGGACATCACCAGATGGTCAACACCAAAATCAGATTTATTATATTCTTTGCAGTCAAAGATGGAGAAGATCTATACAGTCAGCAAAAACAAGACCAGGAGCTGACTGTGGCTCAGATCATGAACTCCTTATTGGCAAATTCAGACTTAAATTGAAGAAAGTAGGGACAACCATTAGATCACTCAGGTATGAGCTAAATCAAATCCCTTATGATTATACAGTGATGACTTTAAATTCCTTAAATCCCTTTAGTAAAATTAAGTTAAAATTATATTGCCATTGACTGTAGCCTCCTGCTAGAATTCAGCATAAACACTTCCCAGAATCAAGCATAAACACTCTCTGGGAAAGATCCTGTCATCCTAGGCCTCAAATTATTTTGAAAGCTTTTCCTATAAAATGTCTCATACTTAATAAAAAATAACCAGGAACATAAGGAAATAAGACTATGTGAATGAAAACAGTAAAGTTGACCATAGAAATAGAAACCAGTTCATAAGAATCTGGATAAGGGAGCAATCTAATCCAGACTTTAAAACAACTAAATATTACTACATTCAAGAAAGACAAGATTGAGAACTTTGTTAGAGTATGAATAGAGTTGAAAACATAATCATTGGAGTTACAAAACACCTTGTATGAGTATGAAAGACTAGATGTATTTGAAGAGAAAAATAGTAAACTAAAATATTGATCAGAAGGAAATATCCAGTCTGAATAAAAATAGTGACAATTAGAAAAAAAATAAAGAAAAAGAAAAATATAGAATGGAGGGTATCAGTTATTACATTTAAATTAAATGGAAAAATAATTCCATTTAAAGGATAATGGTTATCAAACTGGAATTAAAAGGAAACTAAGATAAAGTTGAGCTACAGACTAATTACAAGGTATATACCTTAAATATAGTAATACATAATGTTCATTAGCTGCTAGGAGAATGGCTCTTTAAGGAGGAGGAACAATTGGTCATTCAGTTCAGTTCAGTTCAGCTCATTTCAGTTCAGTCGCTCAGTCCTGTCCGACTCTTTGCGACCCCATGAATTGCAGCACACCAGGCCATCACCATCTCCCGGAGTTCACTCAGACTCATGTTCATCAAGTCTGTGATGCCATCCAGCCATCTCATCCTCTGTCGTCCCCTTCTCCTCCTGCCCCCAATCCCTCCCAGCACCAGAGTCTTTTCCAATGAGTCAACTCATTAGAAGGGGGCTATCAGAGCTTTAGGGCTGCTGGCAATGCTCTACTTCCTAATACATTCACTGATTAATAATTACTTTAAATGTAAATAAATTAAAATCTCTAACCAAAGTATAGGTGGCCGAATGGATAAAATAAAACCAACTATATGCCTCCTACAAAAGATTCATTTCAGATTAAGGACACACATGGGCTCAAATTGAAGAGATGGAAAAAGATGTACTGTGAAAATAAAATCAAAGGAGAACACAAGTAGCTATGCTTATATCAAACAACATAGATCTCAGGTCAAAAACTGTAACAAAAGAAAAATTTGGTCATTATATAATGATAAATGTATCATTCATCAGGAAGCTATAACAACTCTAAATATATATGAACCCAACATCAGAGCACCTAGATATGTTACGCAAATACTAACAGATCTGAATGGAGAAATTACAAAAATATACATAAGGAACAAAATAAACATTTTTCAAAGAAGACATAAAAATAGCTAACAGATGATGCACAAGAAGGTGCTCAACATCAAAAATCATCAGAGAAAGGCAGATGAAGACCATAATGAGATATCACCTCACACCTGTTCCAATGGCTATTATTACAATGTTACAATGGCTATTATTAAAATAACAAGAGCTATAAAATGCCCGAGAGGATGTGGAGAAAGGGAATACTTATTATCATTGAGGAAAATGTAAATTATAATATAAAATGCAAGCAGAATAAGTTATGGACTCTAATATATATCATAATGACTAAATGACAATATTTTATTGTCTATTTGAAAGTTGCTCAAGAATTGCATCTTAAATATTCTTATGATAACAACAGCAACAAAAAAGGTAACAATGTAAGATGAAGGACNAATGGCTATTATTAAAATAACAAGAGCTATAAAATGCCCGAGAGGATGTGGAGAAAGGGAATACTTATTATCGTTGAGGAAAATGTAAATTATAATATAAAATGCAAGCAGAATAAGTTATGGACTCTAATACATATCATAATGACTAAATGACAATATTATATTGTCTATTTGAAAGTTGCTCAAGAATTGCGTCTTAAATATTCTTATGATAACAACAGTAACAAAAAAGGTAACAACGTAAGATGAAGGATTGGTTAATTAGCTTTATTGTGGTGAATTATTCATAATTTGTACATCAAATCATCACATCATATGCTTTAAACTTACACAATGTCGTAGGTCATCTTTATCTCAGTAAAGATGGAGAAAGGAAATGTGAGGAAAAGTAATACATCTAATTTTACAAAAAGGTAAAATATGTATGTATGTCTAAATTTTAAAAGCAAACAGAAGAATATTGCAAAGATAAACTTTCGTTATCTTAAATATACTGAAAACTGACAAATTTCTAGGGTAAACATAAACATTCAAATAAGTAAATGAACAAAGAACACAAGCATTTTATTAGATGCATCCAGCAAATAAACATATGTAAGGATTGAGCCTCATTGACAACAAAGAGAAGAAAAATGTGAAATATTTTATTTCCACAGATTAGAAAAGATATAAATAAAATTATATTACTCATCAAGTATGCAAGAAACTGGGCTTCCCTGGTAGCTCAGGTGGCAAAGAATCTGCCTGAAATGCAGGAAACCTGAATTCGATCCCTGGGTTGGGAAGATCCCCTGGAGGAGGGCATGGCAACCCACTCCAGTATTCTTGCCTGGAGAATCCCCAGAGACAGGGAGCCTGGTGGGCTATACAGTCCATGGGGTTGAAAAGAGTCAGATACGACTGAGCGACTAAGCATAGCACAGCACATGCAAGAAACTGAGAAAATATCCCACTGATGAAGGAGTAAGTTGACATAAATTTTGGCAACAGGAATAAGCATATTAAAAATGTGCACAGATTTTAAACAAACTTTTGTCATTGGAGCATAGTTGATTTATGATGCTTTGTTAGTGTCAGGTGCACAGCAAGTGAAAATGTGCACAAATTTTCTGTTGCATTTGTTTATTTAAAAATGTTAGTGATGTGATGTATGGTTGATGGCCCTCTTTGTGAAGTGTGTGTGTTACTTTTCCCTACCCTCTTGCTGTGGTTTGTTAATATTTGTATTTCTCTAATCAGGAATGCATTTTCCAGAGGTGAGTAGTTAGCATCTGAAAGCCTCTTATCAGAAAACCACAAGGGATCCAATTAACTTTATTTAAGATCAGTGATAAAAGTTTTGTTAATTGACATAATTGAAGGTAGCAATGATTATTCACTGGTGAAATGAGTGGTGCCTAAGATAAGAGTTTTACTAGAAATACTAGTTTTGCTATTGCAGAATATAGAAATCTAGTGAGCCCAATAGCCTATATTCTTAGGTATGGTGCCTTGTGCTCGATTGTAATAATTTCTGTGTTGATCTCTTTCCAGAGGATTTTGCTGCCAAACTCCAATTAAAATGTTAGCCGAATCTTACCCTTACAATATTCCTGCAATTGCTTTAAGTGAATCTTTCATTCCAATGGCTATTACACAGCTTGTAGAACAGAGAGCTGATACTTTGTTGAGCTTACAATTTGAGTGATGTTGTTTTTACGCCTGCTTGCTATGGTTTTACATATGCAGAATTTAACCTTGAATCTTCTTTTCTTATATTCTATTACTTTAAAGGTGTTGAGAATAATACATAGAGATCTCACCTCCTTCACTTCTTGGAGGTAATGGTTGTCTATCCAAAAGAATCTAATAATTAAGAATGAACAAAACCACAACTCTTTATTCTAAGGAAGTAATTGAGCGTATGTAAAATTTAACTTCAATATGTTTATTGAAAAGTTTATCATGGGAGAACACACACGATTTAAATGTTCAACATTTTATTGAGAATTTATTAATTTGTAGTATATTCCAAAATGGAGTATTTGTTGTTGTCTATTTATTCAGTCGTGTTCAACTCTTTGTGACCCCATGGACTGTAACCCACCAGCTCCTCTGTCCATGGAATTTTCCAGGCAAGAATACTAGAGTAGGTTGCCATTTCTAACTCCAGGGGATCTTCCCAATCCAGGGATCTAATCCAAGTCTCCTGCACTGTAGGCAGATTCTTCACCATTGAAGAATCTGGGAGCCCCCCAAAATGGAGCATTAAACAGCTTTTTAAAAATAAAGCATTGGGAAGTATTTAATGATAGGGAAAAAAGATTTCAGGGCACATTTTAAGTGAATAAATGATATAACAATATTTACAATGTGAAAATGTTCTAAAAAATCTATATTCTTATGTGAGTTTGTAGTGGGCTTCCTGGTGACACAATGATAAAGAATCTGTCTGCCAATGCAGGAGATGCAAGAGACACACAGTAATGATTACTTAGAAAAACGAAAGATGTTTAATTTGATGAACTCTCTAATTTTTAAAAATTAATTAATTTATTTAATTTTGGCTGTGCAGGTCTATATTGCTGCAAACGGGCTTTCTCTAGTTCTTAGAGCAGGGGCTGCTCTCTAGCTGCGGTGCCTGGGCTTCTCATTGTGGTGGCATCTTTTGTGACAAAGCATCAGCTCTAGGGCACACGGGCCTTAATAGTTGTGGGGAGTTGGCTCAGTAGATGCAACATGTGCGGGCTTAGTTGCCCCATGGCATGTGGAACCTTCCCTGACCAAGGATCGAACCCATGTCCCCTGTATTAGCAGGCAGATTCTTAGCCACTGGACCACCAGGGAAGTCCCCACCAGGGAACTCTCTAAAATTTTTGTAACTCGTTTGTCACCAAATACCAGGGTTTGCAAAAGAGTAACCAGCAATGGCACCCCACTCGAGTACTCTTGCCTAGAAAATCCCATGGATGGAGGAGCCTGGTAGGCTGCAGACCATCGAGTCGCTAAGAGTTGGAAACGACTGAGTGACTTCACTTTCACTTTTCACTTTCATGCATTGGAGAAGGAAATGGCAACCCACTCCAGTGTTCTTGCCTGGAGAATTCCAGGGACGGGGGAGTCTGGTGGACTGCCATCTATGGGGCTGCACAGAGTTGGACATGACTGAAGCGACTTAGCAGCAGTAGCAGCAGCAACCACAAACCACATGCATCAGACTCAATTGATTTACTGTAAAATGCACATATTAAGTTCCACTCCAAACTTACCAAATCAGAATATCTTGGGGGTGTTCAATCCAGTCTCTCAGTCATGTCTGACTCTTTGTGACCTCATGGACTGCAGATTGCCAGGCCTTCCTGTCCACCACCAACTCCAGGAGCTTGCTCACACTCATTTCTACTGAGTTGGTGATGCCATCCAACCATCTCATCTTCTGTCATCTGCTTCTCCTCCTACCTTCAATCTTTCCCAGCATCAGGGTCTTTTCCAATGAGTCAGTTCTTTGCACTGGGTGGCCAAACTATTGGAGCTTCAACTTCAGCATCAGTCCTTTCAATGAATATTCATTGTTGATTTCTTTTATGATTAACTGGTTTGATCTCAGTGTTGATTTTCTTTACGATTGACTGGTTTGATATCCTTGCAGTCCAAAAGATTCCCAAGACTCTTCTCCAATACCACAGTTCAAAAGCATCAATTCTTTGGTGCTCAACTTTCTTTATGATCCAACTCTTACAACCATACATGCATGCATGCATGCCAAGTCACTTTAGTCGTGTCCGACTCTGTGTGACCCCGTGGAAGAGCAGCCCACCAAGCTCCCCTGTCCCCTGTTTAGTTTCAAGTCAGCTTTTTCACTCTCCTCTTTCACTTTCATCAAGAGGCTCTTCAGTTCACCTTTGCTTTTCTGCTGTAATGGTGGTGTCATCTGCATATCTGAGGTTATTGATATTTCTCCCGGCAATCTTGATTCCAGTTTGTGCTTCCTCCAGCTCAGCGTTTCTCATGATGTTCTCTGCATATGAGTTAAATAAGCAGGATGACAATATACAGCCTTGATGTACTGTATTTGCCGTCTGTTGCTGTGTAACAAATTACATCAAAGCATAGGGGCTTAAGTGTGCAAACAACTAATCAATGTTGTCATTGGTCTTGGATCTAGATATCTCTTAATGGGGACACTGCTGGCTGAACGTCTCCCATGAAATCACAGCCATGTGATTGGCCAGTGGCTTAGTCATTTCATGATTTTACTGGAACTGAAGAATCTGCTTTCAAACTCACTCACACAGCTGTTGGCAAGCCTAAATAGATCTGCTTCTAATGAATATTGTCATGACTTGGTTATCTGCCATGAGGGCTTTTCCATAGACTAACTGAGACCTGTCACATCTGGCAATCTGAAAGAGAGGGAAGAAGAGAACTCAAGATAGAAACCACAGTCTTTGTGTAACCTAATCTTGAAAGTGACATCCATCATTTCAGTGAATCAATAAGTCTAGCCAACAGTTAAAAGGAAAGGAATTAAATAGGGCCATGTATAGCAGAAAGCATGGATCACTGGGAACCATCTTATAAAATTTCTTACCATGAGCTGAGACTTCAAATATGAACTTGTAGCAATATTATTAAAGAATTCACATAAAAACCATTTATTTACCACATCTCTTCCTTTCCAAAAAAGTTTTTGGCCACACCGTGCAGCATGTGGGATCTTAGTTCCCTGACGGGGGATGGGACCCACACACCCTATTGGAAAGTGGAGTAGTAACCACTGGACCAACAAGGAAACCCCCCACACACCCAACATCCCTTTCATAGAGCAAAAAAAAAACAAAGATAATTAGAATCTGATCTATTCATTTCAGTCCGTGGATTGGTTTCCTCTGCATCCAGCCATCTGCAGAGATAATTGTCAGTCTTAGGTCCATTTAAGATTATAATGTTCTGAGGCCAAGAACAGAAGTCCATTTTTCTCAGCCCCTAAAGAAACACATCTTTCACTTCACTAATCTTCCTCTCTCTTTACCCTTAATTTTACCCTTAGCTCTTGAAATTATCCTTCATGAATTGTCACGTTGAACAATAGCAACCCCAAACTCCAAAATCCACTTTGTAAATAAACACAGAAATGACTATGGTCCATAATAAACAGAAAATTCCTACGTAATTGTGGCATCTAATGTATTTGAGGAAGTTGGCAGAAGCCAGTCTTTGATAGTACAAAACATAGTTTTTTCCTCTCAGTAAAGTGTTTCTAAAATGACTGCATATAAATCAAATACCTTTAAATTGAATCATATACCATATGGACTAATGTGGTTAGCAATTTAAAGGGGGTTTTTGGTATAGTCATCTTTAGTATTCCTGATTCCATATTTACAAATTTGTCTACTTACTGAAATTTATTTATAACCTCAAAGTCAATATCTGTGGTACTTTTGCAGTCACTTGTGGACAACACACAGCACTGAACGATTTGAGTGGCCCACTCTCCTCGTTGAAGTCTAAAAAGGTGATGATGTTCTGCCTTCCTGTTTTATTTTTTTATTGTAAAGACGTGTCCTTTTCACAGTCTATTTGGTGCCACATTTCTGTGCCTTTTTATTGGAGATCTTGCCATCTGAAATGGCCCAAAGCATGGAGCTGTGTTGCTAAGGGCAAGAAGTCTGTGGTGTGCCTTCCAGAGAAAATTCATCTGTTCAACAAGCTTTGTTCAGCTTTGTTATAGTGAAGCTGACTGTGAGTACAATGTTAACGAATCAACAATATGCATTAAGTACAATGCCTTTAGGGAGAAGTGCATATAAGATTTTTTCTACTGATTGTTTAATGAAAATGTCACCAGAGGCTCACAGGAACCTAACTCTTCATTTCTCATAGGAGCAATTTTAGTATGCACTAATTCAGGGTTCCCAGAGCCTTCGTTGTTGTTGCTGTTTAGTTGCTCAGTCGTGTCTGACTCTTAGCGACCCCATAGACTGCAGCGTGCCAGGCTTCCCTGTCCTTCACTATTTCCTGGAGTCTGCCCAAGATCATGGCCATTTACTTGGTGATGGCATCCAACCATCTCATCCTCTGCCACCCTGTTCTCCTTTTGCCTTCAATCTTTCCCAGAGGCTTCACAGATCATAAAGACTTTCCTGGTGGCTAGGACGGTAAAGTGTCTGCCTACAATGCAGGAGACCCAGGTTCAATCCCTGGGTTGGGAAGATCCCCTGGAGAAGGAAATAGCAACCCACTCCAGTACTCTTGCCTGAAAAAACCCATGGACGAAGGAACCTGGTAGGCTACAGTCCATGGGGTCGCAAAGTCGGATACAACTGAGTGGCTTCACTTTCACAAATCATAGTTACTACAGACAACAAAAACCAACTGTAAATACTCCTTCAAACCAAAGTCCTCTGAAACTTTTATTTTTGCATTCTGTATAAAGAATCAAATGAAATCTGGAAAAGTGTGGAGGGGAGCACAGCTGATTGATTCCTAATGCTCCAGTACTGTTGGAGTCTCACTGCCATGTTTATAAAGTAGTCTTGCCTGGGGTTTCAGGCTTCCAGCTTACTCTGACTCTGTCAATCTATATCACAACCTTCATGGCAATTAACGTGCTTTTGTCTGTTAATTATCATTATCCCCCTATGTGGCCATTATTGTTCTGAAGCCCTTAGTTTGAAACTCAAGCATCCATCAGTCACCTAAAACAATTGAAGAGGAGGAACCTTAAGGAGCTAGTCTGAAAGTCTTTACCTAAGCTTTGTTTCATTACAGTCTATTTCAACAATGAACACAAAGCTCCTCTTGACACAATTCCTTAAAAAGCACTGCATTATCCACTTGATCAAAGTGAATTTGAACTAGTTTTAAAACTTGGGGATAGGGTACAAGTGTTGCTTCATACTGAAAGATTTATCCAGATACCAAAAACACTAAAAATAAGCAACAACTAATTATAAAAGGAAGGCATGTGTTATTTAATTGAAACATTCTTGCCACCAGATGGCCTTAGTCAAGTCATTTAGAAAAAAGAGGGTGGTGTTTAGTTTTTTAAAAATGATCCTGGATGGAAGGTGTAAGAAAGTCAAATCACATCAGATGTATCTGGAATGTATATGTCTTTTCCTGTGATACTCTTCCTTTTTCCACTTTTATTAAAGCCATCTCCACCATGTCCTCTTGATGTGTGGGGAAGTGACAGGAGTAGATAAATGCCCTTTCTGGAGTTTTCAGGACTGTTGCATGCTGAGCCTAACCTGATGATGTATTCCATACATGTCTCCAAAAGTCAAAAGCATTTTCAGTGCTAATTTCCCTTAAGAGTTACCAGACTCTTTTCAAATTGGTTTAATGAGCATTAAGAGGTGACCTTGTGTCCACAAAGATTAAAAGACCTGGAAGTAAAATTATTTGGGGGGCTGTACAGGGGGTTACAGAAGGTCTCTGCTTAGGTGCTACCTAGGCTAAATGGGCAGGAGAAACTTTCCACTGCCTTACTATGACGTTTTCTTGCAAATTACATGAGCACTAGTAATTCATTCATGCACTGATACAGAGTGGGGACTCAGTGCAGTGATATTAAACTTGCTGTTGGAAGCACTAATTGATTCGTTTGGAACATTTTCCCCCAGAGAATCCCAATGACAACTTCCCTGAGCAAGAAACTGACACCAAGCCAGTCCCGGATCCACGGGGACACATGTGTGAGGATGTTGTCATCAAAATAAATCATTCCTGTCTCCTGGCAGGGGCTAGTTCTCCCAGGAACACTCCCCAATCCTGGGAGCTTCAGCGAGAGGCTTCCTTTTTTGGCAGAGGTGGCAAGCAGTGAGCTTCATGTCTTTTCTGTGGAATGGAAAAAAGGGAGTGGATTATTCGTTGCATTTTAAACTAATGGCTGTCTTTCTTGGAAAAAAGTTGGGGGAGGTGCTGATTAAGCTTAGCATTTAATGGGTGTGACCCTGGTGGTGAAAAGAAAAAAAAAATGTCTTTCATCATAACATGTAACTGACATTCCATCAGCACAACCCAAATCTGTCTCTCCTGATACATAATGTCTGTTTTCCCAACTACATGATGAACGATGGAGCAGATTCTAAGTTTTGATAATTTTCAGTTTCCCAGCACTTACTCCGCTTCCCAGGTGGCGTTAGGTGTAAAGAACCTGCCCACCAATGCAGAAAACTCTAAGAGACACGGTTCAATACCTGGGTTAGGAAGATCCCCTGGAGGAGGGCAGGGCAATCCCCTCCAGTATCATAGGGGGGTGAAGAGTTGAAGGAAAGGATGAAAACAAAATTAAAAAATATATATTAAAAAATATCTAAATTCGAAATTCAGAAACACTGTTAAGGGATTTTGTCCAAAATCTTCATAGAACTTTGAAAATTGCTTCAATTTGTAGTCCCCTTGGGAGAATGTGACAGTTTGCTTTATTCTTTTTTTTTTCCTTTGATATTTGGTTTTGAGAACAAAATACCTCTTTTCCTCTGAACATGTTAAAAGTATGCATGAATAAATACATAAGAATATTTCCCTGGAGAATTACTGGCCAGGCATTTTTGTCATATATTTTTACTTAAAAACATATATATTTTTATTTTTAATTGACTAGGTGCAGAAAAATAATCAATCTAAAAATAATTAGAAGTCATGTTTCTGTCAGGAACACAAAAGCCTTCAACATGAGCAGAAACAATTCATTTTAACTATTTATTTGCCATGGAATATATCTGCATTATCAACATTTCCATTTTGCAAAAGTACCACTATTAGAGAAACACACCACAGGAGGAGGAGGGAAAAGCTGACAATTTCTTTCCAAGTTTAAGCAATCAAGAAATCTGGGGAAAAAAGGCAACAAAATCTCCTTTCCTTAGCATTGATTGCAGCAGCAAGGAAAGCCACAGAATTTTAAGTGGTGAAAATTTTGAACACGACAATGCCCACTAACATGTCTGAATCTGCCCACTTCCTGAATCAGAATTAAAAGCAAAAACAAAACAAACAAACAAAAGTGTGTGCTAACAAGGCAGCTGCATATATTTATTGGTAGGAGCTGGGTGTTTGCTTACTACAGTAGTTTAAAAATAGTTTTCCAGTTAACATCTTTTCCACATAATGGACATGTCAGGGTAGGTTTACATGATTGTATAAATGGTCAGAAGTTGTTTATGTAGCTCTGAACTGCTGAGCGGATGCTCAGGAAAATGAGAGTTCAGCAAAGCCCCTGGGGCTTTTTCCCTGGGAGAGGAACCCGGGCTCTCTTGGGATTGCTGGGAATGCAATCCAGATGAGGTCGGGCCGGCTGGCTTTCCTCTGCCTGTCAGACTTTCTTTGCACAGGGTTGTTGAGACGCTGGGCATTGCTGGCAATCTCTACGGTTACCCTGAGGTTTGGAGTTGGGGTGAAGAGAGCCATTTCTGCGAGAAAACAGAAGATGCATACTACAGAATGCCCGTGGTAACATCATTGTTTAAGGCACATGTTTTTGAATAACAAAGATTTCAGTGTGCCCATACACACCGCAAATTGATCCTTGTGCCTATTTCAGCACAACTGTTTTCTTCTCCAATACACACAATCCGGCTCGAAAGCCAGCTTGGATTGTCGATTACACTGCCGGTCTGGCCAATGTCCTCCTGAGGACAGGTAGGACAAACCTTCCAAAAGCCCCTTCTTCAGGCTTCATAAGTTTAATACCGGTCCCCCACCTCCACCTCCCCGCCCCAATCCTTCTGAACTCGGCAACTCTCAGACCTAGAGCAAAAGTGTGAGACCCTGCGTTTGCCGGAGGCCAGAGGTTTGGGTACCCGGGCAGGTCGCGCCTCCTTGCGCCCCCATACTCGGATTGCAAAAGAAGGCGGCATCGACGCGGTTTATTTCCCGTCGCTAGGCAGCGTATCCTCTTCACGGCACGGGCATCGGCTTGATGGTCCATCGAGTGACCGGGATTCAGGCGAGGCACCCTGTCGCGTCTCCGCTCGCGGGCACCGGGCCCTTCTCCCGCGCTCAGGGCCGGCAGGTGCAGCGCCGGGGCGCACCACCTCCGCCGCGCACTGCGCATGCTCAGTCCCCGCGCGCCGCCCCCCCCACCCCCGCGTCTTCCTCACGCGTCTCCCCCTCCTCTGGGGCTGGGGAGCCGGCAGCCTGAAGTCCGCGGCGCCGGGTTTTTTGAGCAGCCCCGAGCGTGAGGAGGGAGGGGAGCGCGGCACCAGGCAGAGCACCGGGTTCAACACCGGGATTGGTCGCAAGTAGGAAGCTTTCGCCACTACCCCGGGACCCTCGGTCTGTGCCGGCGCCGCACCCGAAGCCGAGGCGGGAGCCGCGCTCAGGTGCTCAGGTAAGCGCAGCGCGCGAGCTGCCCGGGTCCCTCTCCAGCCTGGGTGCGTGCCGCCCGGGGCACCTCGAATTCGGAGAAAGAGCACGGGTCTCGGAGGCTGCCCAGGGAGAGGGGGCTCTTCGGGGGCGTCCCCTCCTGCAGCGCTGGACGGGGGCTGGGGGCCGAACCGCCGTGGGCCCGGTCACCCTGCGGGGTCGGGGCAGCCGGCACCGTGCGCCCTGAAGCCGGGAGGAGTCACCTCACGGCAACCCTTGTTTTTAGTCAGAAAATAAGTTTGTTGCGCCGGAAGGCTGCCCCGAAAGAGGGAACCTAGAGCCGGTAATGCTTCAGGAACCCTTGAAATCAGCTCCCGCAACTGGTTTCAAGCTGTCGTCCCCTTTCCGCGCGCCTTCGCCGCTGGCGCGCGGTTCTCGGCGGGAGAGTTTCCCTCCGATGTTCCCCGGGGCTCCGCGCGCCCAGCTGCAGCCACAGTAGAGGAAGGAGAACTTGGGCTGAAATGTGAAGGGACTTGGGACGGAAAGGGCAAGATCCTGTAGCCGCGGGTGGAAGAAGTCTCGTTAGAAAGGACATTGTTTTTTGTTGTTGTTGTTGTTGTTGTTTTGGTGGGGGGCGGCCGCTGTGCGCCAGACTCCGTGTTGAGCACTGGAGCTACAGCGACGAGCCACATCCACCAAGTCCCCGCTGTTGTGGCGCCTAGCTGATGTACCCAGACTCTGCGGGAGCTTGTAGGTGCGGCGTTTATTTACCTGCAACTTCAGGGGGATTCGCAGTTCCTTTTGAAAGGCGAAGGCAACCCCCTGTTGTCTTCCCCAACCCAGACATCAGCGCGATGTGCGCCGGGCACCCTGCAGACACCAGCCGGCTCGCTCTCCTTTTAAAACGGAGGGTTCAAGCCCTGCGTGCATTTCTTCTCCTTGTGCTTCGCAAATATATTTCATTGCTTATGAAAGATGTGGAGGTGAGGTTTAGGAGGACGTGGGCTCCTGAATCTCTCAGAACCAGTCAGGGCGTCTGATACATGAAAACATTTTGCAGCACAGCGGAGCTCCTGCAAGGAGGCTTCTCCTAACTCGAAGCTTAGGAGGTTGATGGTTGGCTGGGGTCTCCAGATTTGGAGCGAAGAGACTTGCGGGGGCGGTCTTAGGGCGAGTCAGCGTGGCAGCTCACCCTGGGTGGGTGGTCTGCGTTGGAGGTGTGGGTGGATCTTGGGTTGTGTTAAAGGGTTGTTTGCATGGAGGAGCTCCTGGGAGGAATGCTAGGCTCCTGGAACTTTTTCTAGTTTTCCTACTGAAATCAACATAGAGGCAGGGACATGTTTGTCAGAATAACAGCGTCCTTTAATTGCATGGAAAGCTCCTGCAGTTTACTGCGAAGTGGATATTTTATGTAATAATTCCATATTTGTTTGCATTTATTTTGTGCTTGAAGTTTATGGTTTAAGTCCTTTAGGGAGAAGGGCAGGAGCATGAAGACTGTACCTTTCCTTGCAGGCAAGTGTATGGAGTAGCATTGCCAGTCTGGCTGATTAGCAAGTTTTTTTTCTCTGCCTCTTCCCAAGTGAGTGGAAAAGAACGTTGTCTCATGGGGATAGACACCTTGAGGTAGTTTTGGTGGCTNGTTCTTGCAAATTACATGAGCACTAGTAATTCATTCATGCACTGATACAGAGTGGGGACTCAGTGCAGTGATATTAAACTTGCTGTTGGAAGCACTAATTGATTCGTTTGGAACATTTTCCCCCAGAGAATCCCAATGACAACTTCCCTGAGCAAGAAACTGACACCAAGCCAGTCCCGGATCCACGGGGACACATGTGTGAGGATGTTGTCATCAAAATAAATCATTCCTGTCTCCTGGCAGGGGCTAGTTCTCCCAGGAACACTCCCCAATCCTGGGAGCTTCAGCGAGAGGCTTCCTTTTTTGGCAGAGGTGGCAAGCAGTGAGCTTCATGTCTTTTCTGTGGAATGGAAAAAAGGGAGTGGATTATTCGTTGCATTTTAAACTAATGGCTGTCTTTCTTGGAAAAAAGTTGGGGGAGGTGCTGATTAAGCTTAGCATTTAATGGGTGTGACCCTGGTGGTGAAAAGAAAAAAAAAATGTCTTTCATCATAACATGTAACTGACATTCCATCAGCACAACCCAAATCTGTCTCTCCTGATACATAATGTCTGTTTTCCCAACTACATGATGAACGATGGAGCAGATTCTAAGTTTTGATAATTTTCAGTTTCCCAGCACTTACTCCGCTTCCCAGGTGGCGTTAGGTGTAAAGAACCTGCCCACCAATGCAGAAAACTCTAAGAGACACGGTTCAATACCTGGGTTAGGAAGATCCCCTGGAGGAGGGCAGGGCAATCCCCTCCAGTATCATAGGGGGGTGAAGAGTTGAAGGAAAGGATGAAAACAAAATTAAAAAATATATATTAAAAAATATCTAAATTCGAAATTCAGAAACACTGTTAAGGGATTTTGTCCAAAATCTTCATAGAACTTTGAAAATTGCTTCAATTTGTAGTCCCCTTGGGAGAATGTGACAGTTTGCTTTATTCTTTTTTTTTTCCTTTGATATTTGGTTTTGAGAACAAAATACCTCTTTTCCTCTGAACATGTTAAAAGTATGCATGAATAAATACATAAGAATATTTCCCTGGAGAATTACTGGCCAGGCATTTTTGTCATATATTTTTACTTAAAAACATATATATTTTTATTTTTAATTGACTAGGTGCAGAAAAATAATCAATCTAAAAATAATTAGAAGTCATGTTTCTGTCAGGAACACAAAAGCCTTCAACATGAGCAGAAACAATTCATTTTAACTATTTATTTGCCATGGAATATATCTGCATTATCAACATTTCCATTTTGCAAAAGTACCACTATTAGAGAAACACACCACAGGAGGAGGAGGGAAAAGCTGACAATTTCTTTCCAAGTTTAAGCAATCAAGAAATCTGGGGAAAAAAGGCAACAAAATCTCCTTTCCTTAGCATTGATTGCAGCAGCAAGGAAAGCCACAGAATTTTAAGTGGTGAAAATTTTGAACACGACAATGCCCACTAACATGTCTGAATCTGCCCACTTCCTGAATCAGAATTAAAAGCAAAAACAAAACAAACAAAAGTGTGTGCTAACAAGGCAGCTGCATATATTTATTGGTAGGAGCTGGGTGTTTGCTTACTACAGTAGTTTAAAAATAGTTTTCCAGTTAACATCTTTTCCACATAATGGACATGTCAGGGTAGGTTTACATGATTGTATAAATGGTCAGAAGTTGTTTATGTAGCTCTGAACTGCTGAGCGGATGCTCAGGAAAATGAGAGTTCAGCAAAGCCCCTGGGGCTTTTTCCCTGGGAGAGGAACCCGGGCTCTCTTGGGATTGCTGGGAATGCAATCCAGATGAGGTCGGGCCGGCTGGCTTTCCTCTGCCTGTCAGACTTTCTTTGCACAGGGTTGTTGAGACGCTGGGCATTGCTGGCAATCTCTACGGTTACCCTGAGGTTTGGAGTTGGGGTGAAGAGAGCCATTTCTGCGAGAAAACAGAAGATGCATACTACAGAATGCCCGTGGTAACATCATTGTTTAAGGCACATGTTTTTGAATAACAAAGATTTCAGTGTGCCCATACACACCGCAAATTGATCCTTGTGCCTATTTCAGCACAACTGTTTTCTTCTCCAATACACACAATCCGGCTCGAAAGCCAGCTTGGATTGTCGATTACACTGCCGGTCTGGCCAATGTCCTCCTGAGGACAGGTAGGACAAACCTTCCAAAAGCCCCTTCTTCAGGCTTCATAAGTTTAATACCGGTCCCCCACCTCCACCTCCCCGCCCCAATCCTTCTGAACTCGGCAACTCTCAGACCTAGAGCAAAAGTGTGAGACCCTGCGTTTGCCGGAGGCCAGAGGTTTGGGTACCCGGGCAGGTCGCGCCTCCTTGCGCCCCCATACTCGGATTGCAAAAGAAGGCGGCATCGACGCGGTTTATTTCCCGTCGCTAGGCAGCGTATCCTCTTCACGGCACGGGCATCGGCTTGATGGTCCATCGAGTGACCGGGATTCAGGCGAGGCACCCTGTCGCGTCTCCGCTCGCGGGCACCGGGCCCTTCTCCCGCGCTCAGGGCCGGCAGGTGCAGCGCCGGGGCGCACCACCTCCGCCGCGCACTGCGCATGCTCAGTCCCCGCGCGCCGCCCCCCCCACCCCCGCGTCTTCCTCACGCGTCTCCCCCTCCTCTGGGGCTGGGGAGCCGGCAGCCTGAAGTCCGCGGCGCCGGGTTTTTTGAGCAGCCGCGAGCGTGAGGAGGGAGGGGAGCGCGGCACCAGGCAGAGCACCGGGTTCAACACCGGGATTGGTCGCAAGTAGGAAGCTTTCGCCACTACCCCGGGACCCTCGGTCTGTGCCGGCGCCGCACCCGAAGCCGAGGCGGGAGCCGCGCTCAGGTGCTCAGGTAAGCGCAGCGCGCGAGCTGCCCGGGTCCCTCTCCAGCCTGGGTGCGTGCCGCCCGGGGCACCTCGAATTCGGAGAAAGAGCACGGGTCTCGGAGGCTGCCCAGGGAGAGGGGGCTCTTCGGGGGCGTCCCCTCCTGCAGCGCTGGACGGGGGCTGGGGGCCGAGCCGCCGTGGGCCCGGTCACCCTGCGGGGTCGGGGCAGCCGGCACCGTGCGCCCTGAAGCCGGGAGGAGTCACCTCACGGCAACCCTTGTTTTTAGTCAGAAAATAAGTTTGTTGCGCCGGAAGGCTGCCCCGAAAGAGGGAACCTAGAGCCGGTAATGCTTCAGGAACCCTTAAAATCAGCTCCCGCAACTGGTTTCAAGCTGTCGTCCCCTTTCCGCGCGCCTTCGCCGCTGGCGCGCGGTTCTCGGCGGGAGAGTTTCCCTCCGATGTTCCCCGGGGCTCCGCGCGCCCAGCTGCAGCCACAGTAGAGGAAGGAGAACTTGGGCTGAAATGTGAAGGGACTTGGGACGGAAAGGGCAAGATCCTGTAGCCGCGGTGGAAGAAGTCTCGTTAGAAAGGACACTGTTTTTTGTTGTTGTTGTTGTTGTTGTTTTGGTGGGGGGCGGCCGCTGTGCGCCAGACTCCGTGTTGAGCAGCACTGGAGCTACAGCGACGAGCCACATCCACCAAGTCCCCGCTGTTGTGGCGCCTAGCTGATGTACCCAGACTCTGCGGGAGCTTGTAGGTGCGGCGTTTATTTACCTGCAACTTCAGGGGGATTCGCAGTTCCTTTTGAAAGGCGAAGGCAACCCCCTGTTGTCTTCCCCAACCCAGACATCAGCGCGATGTGCGCCGGGCACCCTGCAGACACCAGCCGGCTCGCTCTCCTTTTAAAACGGAGGGTTCAAGCCCTGCGTGCATTTCTTCTCCTTGTGCTTCGCAAATATATTTCATTGCTTATGAAAGATGTGGAGGTGAGGTTTAGGAGGACGTGGGCTCCTGAATCTCTCAGAACCAGTCAGGGCGTCTGATACATGAAAACATTTTGCAGCACAGCGGAGCTCCTGCAAGGAGGCTTCTCCTAACTCGAAGCTTAGGAGGTTGATGGTTGGCTGGGGTCTCCAGATTTGGAGCGAAGAGACTTGCGGGGGCGGTCTTAGGGCGAGTCAGCGTGGCAGCTCACCCTGGGTGGGTGGTCTGCGTTGGAGGTGTGGGTGGATCTTGGGTTGTGTTAAAGGGTTGTTTGCATGGAGGAGCTCCTGGGAGGAATGCTAGGCTCCTGGAACTTTTTCTAGTTTTCCTACTGAAATCAACATAGAGGCAGGGACATGTTTGTCAGAATAACAGCGTCCTTTAATTGCATGGAAAGCTCCTGCAGTTTACTGCGAAGTGGATATTTTATGTAATAATTCCATATTTGTTTGCATTTATTTTGTGCTTGAAGTTTATGGTTTAAGTCCTTTAGGGAGAAGGGCAGGAGCATGAAGACTGTACCTTTCCTTGCAGGCAAGTGTATGGAGTAGCATTGCCAGTCTGGCTGATTAGCAAGTTTTTTTTCTCTGCCTCTTCCCAAGTGAGTGGAAAAGAACGTTGTCTCATGGGGATAGACACCTTGAGGTAGTTTTGGTGGCTTGATGAGAAAACTCACGTTTCACCCATAACTTTATTCTTCCTGCCTTGTGTGAATCAACACAAGAGGTGATGAAAGTATGATTGTTGCTAAGGATCAGAAGTAAAGTTCCATGGGGATATTAATTTTTGCCATCTCATAAATTGCTATTGATTTTGTTTATTTGTTTAAACTGGCTTCAGCTGCTCTGGCTTGATGAGGTGGGATCATGATGGTAAGCTTCATTATTTATCAGAGTGGACCCTCCAAGTTTGCTGGCTATCATGAAAAACTGACCTTTTAAAATTAGGGGCTGAGATGGTATGAGGAGTGACCTGTTGTTTAAGGGTGCAGATCAGAGCCACTTGGAAATTACAAAGAAAGCATTTCCTTGTTTGCAGCCTTTATATAAACACTTTTCACTTCCTTTAACCTGGAAGAATTTTTCTCCTCCAGTCAGTTTGTTGCCCCCTTCCCTAGTCATTTCATATTGGTAGGTCATATGATAGGAAGAGCCAAATATTTCTTAGATGACTGAATGACACAGTTTCTCAATCAGCAAAGTAGACTGCATTGTACAGTAAAAATATGTGCAGTGACATCGGTGCATTCACTAACATAAAAATATAAATAACTGGGATGTCTGTGGCCAAAATAAATGTGGGTTTAGAAAATACATTTTGCTAGTTGATATTTTTCCAGTAAAATTAAAGATCTTTTTTTTAAAAAAGAGTGAACAGAGAACAAGCTTTTCAAATAATGTTGACTTAAAAAAATCATCCACTTATTTTGCTTAGTTCTCTCTTTTATTCAGAAGTAGGTTTTAGAATTATTTTTTTTCCCACTAAGCACTTTATCTTTTAACTACAGTGTTTTTTTTGTTTGTTTGTTTTTCCTGAANGCTAGGAGTCGGACACGACTGAGCGACTTCCCTTTCTCTTTTCACTTGGGCAATGGCAACCCTCTTGCCTGGAGAATCCCAGGGACGGGGGAGCCTGGTAGGCTGCTGTCTCTGGGGTCACACAGAGTCGGACACGACTGAAGAGACTTAGCAGCAGCCTCAGCAGCAGAATCTAACTAAAAATTTCTAGTATATTCCCTTTGTTTTCTTTCTTGAACTTGTTGATCAGAATGACAGACATTGCAACAACCCTAGATAACTGTGAATGTGGTGGGAAGATTTGTATATGGGCTGTATAATGTGGGGTTATTGTGAATTCATAGTTCCATTAACTCTACTCAATTCTTTTATTAGTAGCAATTTACCAGTATCTTGTAGTTTATATTATGTGCTGTAACTGAAATTAGTACTTTTGTTTTAAACGTTACTGTTATTCAAAGCAGCAGTCTTCTTTTGTTCTGAATTAATGAGCTTGTACAAATTTTAGTAATTTTCTTATAATGTAACTTCTTAAATCAATATATTAAGGTTAATGCTTAAGAAAAGGAGCATAATATAATATACTCTCTATGATAATGAATTCCATGTTTTAGGTTGTGATTCAGTTTCCGCAGATGGAGAATGTTTTATATGATGAAAAAGAAAAGTAGTAGGCAGACTTGGTGATTGAAAAATGATATCATCAAATTCTGGCTACACGACTCTTGTAAGATTAGACCAAATTATTTAACATATCTTGGCTTCATTTTTCTTACCATATAATGAGGTTATTCTTGTAGAATTATGAAGACCAAAATGAGCCAATGATGTGTACACATAACCTGATGCTTTGCATATATCATCCCTAAAAAATGTGGAGTTTGTCATTATAATCTTATTTTTCTCATATGTTTATTCAATATGATACCTATTTGTTGATGAAATAATGAAAGTTGTAGCTTATAAACTTGAAATGTTATTCCTTTAAATAATTAAGAAAGTGATGCATGTTTGCCCCTGTGCCTTTATCCATGGGTGTGTGTGTGCGTGCACGTGCACACGTGCTCAGTTGTGTCCAACTCTTTGCATCCTCATAGACTCTAGTCTGCCGGGCTCCTGTGTCTATGAAATTTTCTAGGCAAGAATGCAAGAGTAAATTGCCATTTCCTACTGTGAGGGATCTCCCTGACCCTGGGATTGAACTCACATCTCTTGAATAGACAATGTGATCTTCCTTGACTGCACAGAAACAGAAGGAGGCAACCTTTGTATAGTGTGTTGGTTTATGACTGACTGTGACAGAGAGCTGCCGGATCAGAGCTGAGATGTGATTAGCACTGAGATTTCATTTTGGAGAAATAATTTTGGCTATGGTCAAGAGTCTTATTTATTATAAAGAATGAATCACTGAATAGGCTCTCATCTGTATTCTTGCTACTTCAGCTCCAGCCCATCTTGCCATGCTACAAAAAGAAATGCTGACATGTGACAGAGTAGAAATATAAAAATGTTTCGAGTTGCTCTTAGTCAAGTGTGATTGAAATTTTTAAAAAGCTTTACACAATTTTCAAAAATCTCTTGATACTAATAGTATTTGGGAATGAATTTCTGTTTACTTGGGAGAATATCAGTTTATATATTCTACACAGTCTCCTTATAGGTGCTTTGAGTGTCAAAACTTAGCGAGCATAACTAATGACTAATACATTATTAATATGCTTGCTATGAAGGATTTTTACATAATTGAAGAGGAACAAGCTAATGTTATTTTCTTTTCCATGTGTTTGTATAGCCTTTAAAGAATGAAACAGTTTTAGTAAGTTTATTTTTAATGTTTCTCTACTTTCTCCTTGTTTGGGGTTTACCATGTGGGTTTTCAAATAACACCTCTTTGTCATTTAACCTCATTACTTAAATGCTATAATTACTTTTTTATTTTGTTTCTTTACTTCTAACATGTACAGTGAGAACTTAAGTATTGTTTCTCTTTGTGTTGTACATTTCCCCCTACTATCTACTAAGCTAACTCACATCAGAATCTTAGTTTATTGATAGACTTCCATCCATTAATTTATATACTGTAGAATCTAAATATTGCCTCTGAATGGAAATTTGCTTGACTTCAGGCTTATATATATCTCTCTATATATATATATACACACACACATATGTATGTATATTGGAGAAGGGAATGGCAACGCACTCCAGTATGCTTGCCTGGAGAATCCCATGGGCAGAGGAGCCTGGCAGGCTCCAGTCCATGGGGTCACAAAGAATTAGACACGAATGAAGCAACTTAGCACAGCACATATGTATGTGTGTGTGTATGTGTGTGTGTGTGTGTGTGTATATATATATATATATATATATGAAGAAATATGTATAATGCACTTTCAAGGAATTATTTGCTTGGTGTGAAAAGAAAACCAAAATTACAGTGTGGTGTGATGTGGAATATTACGGTAGTAATTGCAAAGAAATTATTGGGAAGAATTTATATTAATATTGAGATAAAGTGAAAAGATGGCTAGAATTTGCAGTTTGAGTTTGGAAGGAACACTTAAGAAAAATAAAGTGTGACAGCGGAATGAGATAATGAGAGAAGTGGTGTGTTTAGGGATTGACAAAGAGTTAAGAATGAGTGGACCTCATAGATGTAGGAGAGTGATGGCAGAGTCCTTCTACTATACTGCAGAGGCCTGAATGTGAATGATGCCCAATGAGTTGGGCAGAGAACAAACAGAGACAGTGTAATTGTGTGCTTAGGGTGATTCGTGAATTATAGAACTGTACAAAGTAGCATCTTTAGGGAATAAGAGGAAATTGACTTGTGTCCTTGAGGCCAAAGAAAGCCATTACACAATTTTAAAGGACTAGAATGACATCAGACAATTAATTTTGAAAAATTCATCCTAATTTAATGTGAAAATCTAAGTGATATGTTGGTGCTGGTGTGTGGAGTGGTATTCGTAACCTGTCTAAGCTTCCAGATATGTGCCTGATCTATGAGTAGTTCTTATGTCCTATTCTGATCATGTTAATGATGTAAGAAAACAGCAAACTTGGTAGAAAAGTATGTTACATTTTCATATAAAATATTTTTACTTTCTTAATGTATTTCATTATTTAAATCCAGTATGCACAGGGGTTAATAAGTAATTTGGGATCTAAATTAGAAAACTAAGAAAATAAGCAAACAACAAATGTTCTAAAGCATGCTGCTGCTAAGTCACGTCAGTCGTGTCCAACTCTGTGCGACCCCATAGACGGAAGCCCACCAGGTTCCGCCGTCCCTGGGATTCTCCAGGCAAGAACACTGGAGTGGGTTGCCATTTCCTTCTCCAATGCATGAAAGTGAAAGTGAAGTCACTCAGTCGTGTCCGACTCTTAGCGACCCCATGGACTGTAGCCTACTAGGCTCCTCCGTCCACGAGATTTCCCAGGCAAGAGTACTGGGATGGGGTGCCATTGCCTTCTCCGGTTCTAAAGCATATAATGATGTTTTAAAAAAAGCATTGCACAAGGTAATTAAGTGCCCATATCTTAGTATGGGAGGAACTGTTTCATGGCAGTAGATATACAAATGGACAATTTAAATTGAGTACCACTCCTTTTTTTCCATTTAAAAATGTTTTATTTGAGATACTGGAAGGTTACATTGTAGGGTATCGAGTGATCATCTGCTTTCCCCCATGTTTTCTGGCTTTATTCCATAATGCTCACCTATGTCTGTGGCACATTCCTTTGCTAATAACACTTGCTGTCCTTAGATGTTCAATTCAGTTCAGTCGCTCAGTCGTGTCCGACTCTTTGCTACCCCATGAATCGCTGCACACCATGCCTTCCTGTGCATCACCAACTCCTGGAGTTCACTCAAACTCATGTCCATCGAGTCAATAATGCCATCCAGTCATCTTATTCTCTGTCGTCCCCTTTTCCTCCTGCCCACAATCCCTCCCAGCATCAGAGTCTTTTCCAATGACTCAACTCTTCACATGAGGTGGCCAAAGTACTAGAGTTTCAGCTTTGGCATCATTCCCTCCAAAGAACACCCAGGGCTGATCTCCTTTAGAATGGAGTGGCTGGATCTCCTTGCAGTCCATGGGACTCTCAGGAGTCTTCTCCAACCCCACAGTTCAAAAGCATCAATTCTTCGTCACTCAGCTTTCTTCACAGTCCAACTCTCACATCCATACATGACCACTGGAAAAACCATAGCCTTGACTAGACAGACCTTTGTTGGCAAAATAATGTCTCTGCTTTTCAATATGCTATTTAGGTTGGTCATAATTAGTTAGTGGTAAAGAATATGCCTGCCAATGCAGGAGATGCAGGAGACCTCAGAAAGATCCCCTGGAGGAGGAAATGGCAACCTACTCTAGTATTCCCTACTCTGGGAATTCCCATGGACAGAGGAGTCTGGCGGTCTATCTTCCATGGGGCCACAAAGAATCAGACATGATTAAGCAACTGAGCACAAAGGGAAACTAATGGTATTTGGTAACATTTCAAATAGTAGTCATTGATGCTGATTATTTAAAAATTTTAATTCACAGGAATAAGCTTACTTTCCCAACAGTAAAAATCACTTCTAGTATATATAGTCTTGTGGGTTGATAAATCCAGAGCCCACTCTCTCACTAAGAAGTGGCCCAGGAATCTTTCTTCAGGCGACCCTTCTGCTGTTGCAGAATAAGAAAGGTGCCGGCGTATGACTTTCATCTCTGAATGCCTGAATTATTAGACCCGCTCTACTCATGTGTAGAATCCTAAGATCAATAAGAAAAGGATGAAAAAAGAGTTGGAGGGAGGGCTTACTCTCTGTATTGTGTCAGTGTCCTGGCCAGCCCTGTCCCGGCCTGCCCAGTGGTACCTGCTCCTGGAGGGGTGGGGTGGAGGCGCGTCTGGTGCTGTTTGATTCCGAAGTTTTCTCTTCTATCTTATGATCTCCTTATATCCTTTTTGTACAGTACCTTTCCCCCTAGGTTCTCGTCAGTGTTCATTTTTGCTTGCACCCCAAGGACTGTAGAGCTTTTCCTAGTATCAGATGTTTGGAGGTGCTTTGTACCACGCGCCTTATACTGTTATGCCCTCATCTTTCTGTTGAGTCTGAAGCACAGACCCAAAGATTGCTTTTTCAGAATGCACCACTCATTAGTTTGAGGCCCCTCCATTAATATGAAAATCATTCCCCCTGGAGAGCCTATGGCATTTCCCTCATTTTGCAGTAATTACTCTCATCCCAGTGTTCAGCAGGGTGGGAAAGTTGGCTGGGAATTTGGTATAAATCCCTCTGTGTTCCTCTGGTTTTCAGGATTTGGTGAGCGACTGCTCACGAAGGAGCTCTAAGGTCTCATACAAGTGCACATGCCATGGTGCTTCCTTACAAGCTTGTTCTTTGAATAATTCACATTATCCAGTACTTTCTGCGGCTTTATAAGATCAGCAGTTGAAAGTTCCCTTCTTGGTCTAGCCAGCGCTTAATGCCTTTTCTGCAAATGTATTTTTGGAGGCTCTGTGATCACAGTAAGGAGCTAAAGCTTAGATTTGGTGGCCCACCTTGCAAACTTGTCATTAACTCTGGGACCCAGGTCTGTTGGTATTTATGCACAGAGGTTTAATCTTTGTATAGAATGCCTTATAGTAGTCTGAGCATAAAAGTCTCAGAGTGTAACTTGGGCCTGATGTTCATAATTGAGTTGCACCCCAGGCCTGATGATCTTCTAATACTTTTTCATATATAATCATGCACCACTAAACTCTTGTTGATCTTCTGTTAGAAGCAAGGCATTGCAGGAGACCAAGTGGCCTCAACTTGGGAGCAGAAGCAGGGACCATGCCTATAGGAGTGAGTATAAGCTCTCTGGGGTAATTGCTACAGAATATGATCCTCAGAGAAAGCTGGCATTTTAGAAGAAGCTTAAGATTCACAGGCCCACTCTAGAGGCACTGAATCAGAGTCCCTGGGGATGAGGTTTAGGAAATTATGTTTTGAATATGCTCCCCATGTGATTCTGATGTTCAGCCAGGTTTGAGAACTAGAGCTTGTTCTGCAGAGCACTAATTCTTCAAGATATAAATAGGATTCCGTTTAAAAAACTTCTCAGCAGGAATGAGCTTAGAAAATTCTGTATTTTAAATAGATTTTCTTACATTAGAATTTCTCAGACTCTTTATGTGCCTTGTGAAATACATGTCTCTGAAACTTACTTGACTAAGGTCTTTCAGGTTGCTATAACAGAGTACCACAGACTGGGTGACTTACAAGACAACAGAAGTGTATTTCTTACAGTTATGAAGGCTGAGAAGTCCAAGATCAAAGTGCCGGCATATTCAGTGTTTGCTGAGGCCGCTTGCTGGTGTTCGTAAATAGCCATCTTCTCTCTGCAACCTTACATTAAAGAAGGAGCAAGAGAGCTCTCTGGGGTCTTTTTATAAAGATGCTAATCCCATTTGTAATGGTTCTGCCTTCATAACTGACTTACATCCCAGAGGTCCAACTTCCAAATACCATCACATTGGGAATTAGGCATCAATGTAAGGATTTTGGAGGATATACAATTTGGTGTATAGGAACTAAAAAACAACCTCCCTCCTCAGAGCAGAGATTGTCTATGAAACATTGAAAGGGGTGGCACTCAGCCCTGATGCATGTTAGAATAATTTGATTTAGTTGGTCTGGGGTGAAGGTGAATTCTGGGAAATAGAATTTTTATAACACTTCCCAGATGATTTTATTAAATGCAGCAATGTTGAATACCATAGATATCATGATATTAATATATTCNATTAGTTAGTGGTAAAGAATATGCCTGCCAATGCAGGAGATGCAGGAGACCTCAGAAAGATCCCCTGGAGGAGGAAATGGCAACCTACTCTAGTATTCCCTACTCTGGGAATTCCCATGGACAGAGGAGTCTGGCGGTCTATCTTCCATGGGGCCACAAAGAATCAGACATGATTAAGCAACTGAGCACAAAGGGAAACTAATGGTATTTGGTAACATTTCAAATAGTAGTCATTGATGCTGATTATTTAAAAATTTTAATTCACAGGAATAAGCTTACTTTCCCAACAGTAAAAATCACTTCTAGTATATATAGTCTTGTGGGTTGATAAATCCAGAGCCCACTCTCTCACTAAGAAGTGGCCCAGGAATCTTTCTTCAGGCGACCCTTCTGCTGTTGCAGAATAAGAAAGGTGCCGGCGTATGACTTTCATCTCTGAATGCCTGAATTATTAGACCCGCTCTACTCATGTGTAGAATCCTAAGATCAATAAGAAAAGGATGAAAAAAGAGTTGGAGGGAGGGCTTACTCTCTGTATTGTGTCAGTGTCCTGGCCAGCCCTGTCCCGGCCTGCCCAGTGGTACCTGCTCCTGGAGGGGTGGGGTGGAGGCGCGTCTGGTGCTGTTTGATTCCGAAGTTTTCTCTTCTATCTTATGATCTCCTTATATCCTTTTTGTACAGTACCTTTCCCCCTAGGTTCTCGTCAGTGTTCATTTTTGCTTGCACCCCAAGGACTGTAGAGCTTTTCCTAGTATCAGATGTTTGGAGGTGCTTTGTACCACGCGCCTTATACTGTTATGCCCTCATCTTTCTGTTGAGTCTGAAGCACAGACCCAAAGATTGCTTTTTCAGAATGCACCACTCATTAGTTTGAGGCCCCTCCATTAATATGAAAATCATTCCCCCTGGAGAGCCTATGGCATTTCCCTCATTTTGCAGTAATTACTCTCATCCCAGTGTTCAGCAGGGTGGGAAAGTTGGCTGGGAATTTGGTATAAATCCCTCTGTGTTCCTCTGGTTTTCAGGATTTGGTGAGCGACTGCTCACGAAGGAGCTCTAAGGTCTCATACAAGTGCACATGCCATGGTGCTTCCTTACAAGCTTGTTCTTTGAATAATTCACATTATCCAGTACTTTCTGCGGCTTTATAAGATCAGCAGTTGAAAGTTCCCTTCTTGGTCTAGCCAGCGCTTAATGCCTTTTCTGCAAATGTATTTTTGGAGGCTCTGTGATCACAGTAAGGAGCTAAAGCTTAGATTTGGTGGCCCACCTTGCAAACTTGTCATTAACTCTGGGACCCAGGTCTGTTGGTATTTATGCACAGAGGTTTAATCTTTGTATAGAATGCCTTATAGTAGTCTGAGCATAAAAGTCTCAGAGTGTAACTTGGGCCTGATGTTCATAATTGAGTTGCACCCCAGGCCTGATGATCTTCTAATACTTTTTCATATATAATCATGCACCACTAAACTCTTGTTGATCTTCTGTTAGAAGCAAGGCATTGCAGGAGACCAAGTGGCCTCAACTTGGGAGCAGAAGCAGGGACCATGCCTATAGGAGTGAGTATAAGCTCTCTGGGGTAATTGCTACAGAATATGATCCTCAGAGAAAGCTGGCATTTTAGAAGAAGCTTAAGATTCACAGGCCCACTCTAGAGGCACTGAATCAGAGTCCCTGGGGATGAGGTTTAGGAAATTATGTTTTGAATATGCTCCCCATGTGATTCTGATGTTCAGCCAGGTTTGAGAACTAGAGCTTGTTCTGCAGAGCACTAATTCTTCAAGATATAAATAGGATTCCGTTTAAAAAACTTCTCAGCAGGAATGAGCTTAGAAAATTCTGTATTTTAAATAGATTTTCTTACATTAGAATTTCTCAGACTCTTTATGTGCCTTGTGAAATACATGTCTCTGAAACTTACTTGACTAAGGTCTTTCAGGTTGCTATAACAGAGTACCACAGACTGGGTGACTTACAAGACAACAGAAGTGTATTTCTTACAGTTATGAAGGCTGAGAAGTCCAAGATCAAAGTGCCGGCATATTCAGTGTTTGCTGAGGCCGCTTGCTGGTGTTCGTAAATAGCCATCTTCTCTCTGCAACCTTACATTAAAGAAGGAGCAAGAGAGCTCTCTGGGGTCTTTTTATAAAGATGCTAATCCCATTTGTAATGGTTCTGCCTTCATAACTGACTTACATCCCAGAGGTCCAACTTCCAAATACCATCACATTGGGAATTAGGCATCAATGTAAGGATTTTGGAGGATATACAATTTGGTCTATAGGAACTAAAAAACAACCTCCCTCCTCAGAGCAGAGATTGTCTATGAAACATTGAAAGGGGTGGCACTCAGCCCTGATGCATGTTAGAATAATTTGATTTAGTTGGTCTGGGGTGAAGGTGAATTCTGGGAAATAGAATTTTTATAACACTTCCCAGATGATTTTATTAAATGCAGCAATGTTGAATACCATAGATATCATGATATTAATATATTCTTTGGAAGACATGTTGGGAAATTTAGTCCTAGTGTGTGTTCCTATCACCCAGGTTTTTGTTTGTTTGTTTCACATCTGCCTGTATGTATTAACATATATGTTAATATATGTCTCATATTACATTTTTTAATTTTTATTTTTACTTTATTTTGCTTTACAATACTGTATTGGTTTTGCCATACATTGACATGAATCAGCCATGGGTGTACGTGAGTTCCCAATCCTGAACCCCTCTCCCACCTCCCACCCCATATCATCTCTCTGGATCATCCCCATGCGCCAACCTCAAGCATCCTGTATCCTGTATCAAACATAGACTGGCGCTTTCTTACCTGATAGTATACATATTTCAGTGCCATTCTCCCAAATCATCCCACTCTCTCCGTCTCCCACAGAGTCTAAAAGTCCATTCTATACATCGGTGTCTCTTTTGCTGTCTTGCATAGAGGGTTATCATTACCATCTTTCTAAATTCCATATATATGTATCAATATACTGTATTGGTGTTTTCCTTCTGGCTTATTTCACTCTGTATAATAGGCTCCAGTTTCATCCACTTCATTAGAACTGATTCAAATGTATTCTTTTTAAGGGCTGAGTAATACTCCATTGTGTATATGTACCACAGCTTTCTTATCTATTCATCTGCTGATGGACATCTAGGTTGTTTCCATGTCCTGGCAATTATAAACAGTGCTATGATGAACATTGGGGTACACGTGTCTCTTTCAATTCTGGTTTCCTCAGTGTGTATGCCCAGCAGTGGGATTGCTGGGTCATATCATATTACACTTTTAAGAGAAGGTTTTCAAATGATTTCTTTTTTCTGCCTGTAACATAAACTTCTTTTGGGAAGAAGTACCTCCAGTCACTGGAGACACTCTGAGAAAAGACTTCTAAGTAAATATATATGGACTTTCATAATGAATAATATTAATCAAATACAATGTATTAAGCAAGTTGCTTTTATTATATTATCTCATTTAAGCCTATAATGATCCTGTGAGCTAAGTGCTGTAATGAACCCTAGGTCCTAGATGAGATAACTGAAAATCAGAAGATTAAATAATTCAATTCACGCAAGCAGTAAATAGCCACACTGATGTCACATTGCTGGTGTGCCTGCCTGTGAAGCTTTTAACCAGTATGGATTCCTCTGGAAGGTAGAGATTTTTATCCTTAGTGATCAGCATGTGGTTAAAAGACCTAAACTCGTACAAACGGCTTTCACAACTACATTTTATTGCAAGGATTGTGCATCTTCATAAATTATAGGGGTTTGGGAATGTATTCCAAATGTTAAAAATCCTTTCAAAATAGGAAGATTTTCAGACAAACATTGGTATATGACTTCAAAAAGAATTTTTGTAGTTATAATAGGCTGGTATTTTGTGTATGTAAGCTATATGTTATATTCATTATTCTGAATTTATTTGAATATGCATGATTCAATGTATAAATGTATTTTTTCTTATAGCTAGCCTTCCAATATTGCTAAACTTCTAAAAAATATTGAGTTTGATAAATTTTCATTAGTCTGGCCACAAATTTAAATAAAGAGATAGAGTTCTTTTCACTACTGGCAATAAAACTCAGTGAAGGGGATTTATGTATGGGTTCAAATTCATGCTTATTAGATCCTCAGAACATGATGTTTCCTTTTAAAAGTAAACGCCTGTGCAACTTGTTATGACAAGTAGGAAAAGTACTCAGTGGTGTGTCTTTCATTTTATTAGAGAAGATAAATCGAATAATGTATAAATGACAACACAGAGTTTTTAGTGAAATATAGTGATTTATCTTATGTGTCGATTTGTATAGGCCACAGTCCAGATATCTGGTCCAACACATATCGGCGATGCTATAAAGGTATTTCTAAAGATGTGAGTAACATTTAAGTCAGGACACTGAATAAAGCAGATCTATAATGTAGGTGGGCCGCAGCCAGTTAATTGGAGGCCAGAAGAGTGCTTTTGGACTCCAGTTACAACCTCAGCTCTTCCTTGCGTCTCCAGCCTATTCTGCAGATTTCATACTTGCCAGTGTCCACAATTACATAAGCTGGTTCCTTAAAATAAATCTCTCTTTTTCTAATACACATATATTGTGTGTACAGACACATGCACACACACACACGCATATGTTTGTTTGATCTGTTTCTCTGGAGAACTCTGGTTACTTTACCAAGAAGGTTTTTCCTTTTTTTTTTTTTCCAAATGATTGCCTTGAATGTTCTTGTCCACAAAGTTACTCTCCTAATTTTGCAGAATGATGAGCATTGTGGATGGCAGCAGATTTTACCTTCTCCAACACTGACTCTGTGTCCCCATGATTGACCATTTCATAAATGCCGTATAGAGTAAATGGGAGCATAGCAAGTTCAAAAAGGCAGTTCTTGCTCCTTGTGAATTTGTGGTATGACAGGTTTTCGGATATGGCTTTGGTCTTCTAGTCAAAGTGGGGTCCCTTAGAAAACATGAATGAAATATCCCACAATTCATTTCATTAATCGATTCAGCTTATAGATATTGACAGCTAACTCTGTGTTAGGGCCAAGTTAGGTCATGAGGGTAGAGAAAAATCAGACATGCATCCTGCTTCATGGAGCTCAGAGTCTGGTAGGGGAGACTGAAAAAGGTTTTAAATAACTAATTCTTTTAATACAAATAATTATAAACTGAAATAGGTGCTCTGAAGGCGAGAGGTAGGGTGCTAAGCTGGAGAGGACTGTGGGAGGGATCTTCTTTACATGGCCTATAGCGAGAAAGTTTCTTAGTGAAAATGAATTTTGAGACCCAGACCTTGAGGAGAAGCTAGTCAAATAAATAACTTCCAGTTATTTATTGCCTGGAAGAAAGTTCCAGGCAAAGAACACAACATGAAAAGGGACAGGAAACAAGGAAGACCTTGATTCATAACTGGCTTAATGTGTAAAGGATCGAGGATCATTGATCAGGAAAGCCTTACCACAGCTGAATGGAGGACGTGGTGGGCGTGAAGGTTGTGAGGAGCACTATGTAGGAAACTGATTACGCTGGGAAGACGAAGTTACTTTAGCTGGATTCAAGTTTGAGATTCTGGTAGTGGTGGTGGTTTAGTTTCGAAGTCATATCCGACTCTTGTGACCTCCTGAACTGTAGCTGGCCAGGCTCCCCTGTCCATGGTGTTTCCCAGGCAAGAGTACTGGAGTGAGTTGCCATTTGCTTCTGCAGGGGATCTTCCCCACCCAGGGATCAAACGCCATCTGCAGGTCGTTTCCTGCATTGCAGGCTGTCTACTGAATTGCAGGTGGATTCTTTATCACTGAGCCGCCAGGGAAAGTCTTTGAGAATATATTTTAGGGAAACTATTCACTTCACACTTAACCAGTTTTTATATATGCTTAACTTCCATATTGTTTACACCAAAAATGAGGTGTTGAGGTATTAGAGAGAAATATATATTTTTAGCATGAATATAACCATCATGAACAGGCACTGCTGTTTCAGGCTAACTCATGGATACTTGTCTAGAGATCATAAATCTTACGTGTCATAATGTTGATTTGGAAGGCTCTCCATACTTTGAGAGACTATCTCAGTATTGCAAGTCACCTGAAACTCTAGGCTTACTGACTTTTATGAATTTTAGTTGTAGGACTATTTCTTTTCTTGTCATATTTCCCTACCTCTCCTCTCCTTTCCCCTCCTTCCTCTCCCTTCTTTTCATTTTTAATCCACTCCTTACCTAGGCCTTAGAAATCATATAGCAGTGAACGTGGTGAATATATCATTTCACTTGTAAAAAGTTACACGCTAGGAGATGTGTGTCCTCCAATTCTGTATTAATGCAAAATAGGGTACTCTAGAAATTGTGCTGTAAATGAAGCCCCTTACTGAAGAATTTTAAGCNATCGATTCAGCTTATAGATATTGACAGCTAACTCTGTGTTAGGGCCAAGTTAGGTCATGAGGGTAGAGAAAAATCAGACATGCATCCTGCTTCATGGAGCTCAGAGTCTGGTAGGGGAGACTGAAAAAGGTTTTAAATAACTAATTCTTTTAATACAAATAATTATAAACTGAAATAGGTGCTCTGAAGGCGAGAGGTAGGGTGCTAAGCTGGAGAGGACTGTGGGAGGGATCTTCTTTACATGGCCTATAGCGAGAAAGTTTCTTAGTGAAAATGAATTTTGAGACCCAGACCTTGAGGAGAAGCTAGTCAAATAAATAACTTCCAGTTATTTATTGCCTGGAAGAAAGTTCCAGGCAAAGAACACAACATGAAAAGGGACAGGAAACAAGGAAGACCTTGATTCATAACTGGCTTAATGTGTAAAGGATCGAGGATCATTGATCAGGAAAGCCTTACCACAGCTGAATGGAGGACGTGGTGGGCGTGAAGGTTGTGAGGAGCACTATGTAGGAAACTGATTACGTTGGGAAGACGAAGTTACTTTAGCTGGATTCAAGTTTGAGATTCTGGTAGTGGTGGTGGTTTAGTTTCGAAGTCATATCCGACTCTTGTGACCTCCTGAACTGTAGCTGGCCAGGCTCCCCTGTCCATGGTGTTTCCCAGGCAAGAGTACTGGAGTGAGTTGCCATTTGCTTCTGCAGGGGATCTTCCCCACCCAGGGATCAAACGCCATCTGCAGGTCGTTTCCTGCATTGCAGGCTGTCTACTGAATTGCAGGTGGATTCTTTATCACTGAGCCGCCAGGGAAAGTCTTTGAGAATATATTTTAGGGAAACTATTCACTTCACACTTAACCAGTTTTTATATATGCTTAACTTCCATATTGTTTACACCAAAAATGAGGTGTTGAGGTATTAGAGAGAAATATATATTTTTAGCATGAATATAACCATCATGAACAGGCACTGCTGTTTCAGGCTAACTCATGGATACTTGTCTAGAGATCATAAATCTTACGTGTCATAATGTTGATTTGGAAGGCTCTCCATACTTTGAGAGACTATCTCAGTATTGCAAGTCACCTGAAACTCTAGGCTTACTGACTTTTATGAATTTTAGTTGTAGGACTATTTCTTTTCTTGTCATATTTCCCTACCTCTCCTCTCCTTTCCCCTCCTTCCTCTCCCTTCTTTTCATTTTTAATCCACTCCTTACCTAGGCCTTAGAAATCATATAGCAGTGAACGTGGTGAATATATCATTTCACTTGTAAAAAGTTACACGCTAGGAGATGTGTGTCCTCCAATTCTGTATTAATGCAAAATAGGGTACTCTAGAAATTGTGCTGTAAATGAAGCCCCTTACTGAAGAATTTTAAGCATATCTCAAACTGCTAATTTGGGAGAGTTTTCGTTTCATATTTTGAAGAATTCAAGTGGACACCCTTTGTCTACATTGTTAAGAGTTAAGATTATTATCTGTGTTATTTAAAGGGAAAGAATTCTGATGGTAATGAAGAAGTAGGGTCTAGGTCCTTGACTAATTAAGACAGACTGTTAATGTTGAATTTCCCTGGATGATATCTGAACTTTCAATGTCACTTTTACCTTATATTACTTTGTATTTTTAAGTTATTTTCCCATAAAGGTTATATGTCTGTGAGTGTGCTTTTTAGTAGTGTAAAAGGGTATCTAGCCAAAACTAAGCTTCCTTTCTGTCACCTTCAGTTATTAATAGTTCTTTCTCTTAGAGGCAATGTAGTCTCATTTATCTTTCCAGAGTTATTTAATGAATATGAGTACATATATATTAAGATACTCAATAAAAAAGATATGTGACTGTCTACTGTAAAAACAATGGCTTGGAATATTCTATTTTTACTTAAAGATGAATCTTAGATATCAGTCTGTGCATGGCTGTCTCTTGGTTGCCAATGACTACTCAGAATATTTATTCATTTGTACCAAGATCATAATACCAGACCCTTGGTCGTCATCATTTGTGCTCTCTACAGGCCTTTGCTACTATAAACATTATTTTTGTAAACATATGTGAGTGTATCTGCAGTGTAAATTCTTAATAGAAGCATGGGAATTTCTCAGTGAAAAAGTAGTGCATTTGCATTTTTAGCATTTGTTATTCTCAGATTCCCCTTCAAAGAAATGATCACAATCTACATGCTCCAAATAATGTCTTTATACCTTTTGAGTAGAGGTAGTAGCTCCTTGGTGATTAGCAGAAATTCATTTTATAATCTGCCAACATTAGCAATTTTCACAAAGCCTTACAGGCCATCACATATCTAGATAGAGCAACTTATATTAGACATTTTGTGCAAGGTCGTGGTTGCTGTTGTTTCTATCCTTTCTAGCTATAAGAGCTCATTAAGGCCTCTCAGTTACAAGGTTGAATGTTATGTTATGAGGTGCTAGCTGCAGGTAAGACCATGCCATGACTGGATAGTCAAAATTGGTCTGATTTTGTGCAATGGATAGAAAATGCCAAAAATGTATAGTCTTAGTTTAAGGCAGCATTAGGATTTGGTTTCCAAAGTGATAACCTAATTGATCTTTGGAGAACTTGCAATCAGATAGAGTAAGTTAATAGTGAATAATAGCCCTCAGTTGTTGAGCATTAACAATATACCTGAAATCTTTGCATATGTTATTTCTAATCTTTACAACAAGCCTCCAAGGTGGGCCTTATTATCTGCACTTATCAGTTGTGGAAAAATAGATTCAGATAGGTGGAGTGCTTCTCAGTGTCTGATAACTGGCAGAGCAGGAATTTCAGTAAAAAGGCTGATAACTAATCATTGGCAGGGCAGCTATTTCAGTTCTAAACTCTCTGTTCTCTCTTCCACATACACTGGCATTTGTGACATAGCTATACCTATTTTTTTTCTCTTTTGTTTTGCACTATTTCAGTTGGTTACAATCCTTGGAAAACCTTTATGCATTAACAAGTTCCTTGTTATCAGTACTCTGGAAATTTTAGACAGTGCCTTGGCTAAAGGATCCCTTTCTTTGGTTGGTTCAACTTTTGTACCTCGGCTGCTTAGCATCCCTTTAATCTGCCTGATAGATGGTCTGCAAGTCCTGAATCCCACAGTGCTATGTCCCTTCATATCACCCACAACCTAATGTTTCTGAGCTGATACAAGATTTATTGAGATGATATAGTTTTCTAGCACTGCACTGACTGTAATTAGTGGCTGACATGGGGTGATTTATTATTGGAAGTTTCTTTAGAAATTTACTTTGCGTTTTGGAGCTAAGAGATGAGTGTTAGAATTTTAGATTTACAGCTCTTGTCCTGCACCACTTAGCATATCAAAACTACATTTGGGATTGCCAGGCAGCTTGACATCTTAGGGAAGGTCATCCCAACTCTAAGTGAAATTGAAATGTGTAGCAATTAAGAGCAGTGAAGAAGGTACATAGCCAAATTAATTCTTCTTGATTAGACCCTGATTAGAATCTTTAAATATATAAACAGATGAAAAGAATTTAAGATGTGGGCCAGTCAAAGCCAAGGTTTCAGGAAAACATCTAACGATTCTACAAAGACAAAGAAATCAGAAGACAAAACCCTGAGCTATCAAAGCATGAAGGCGCAAGGAAGAGGAATCCACCTATGGCCAGGCTTGCACAGAGAATGCAAATCAGGGGAAAATGAATCACAACAGGTGGGCAGCTTACCCTGTCTGAGAGCCTGTCAGAAGAAGTCAGGTAAAATTCTGAACCCACTGACAGATGTTGGAGAGCTGTAGCAGTAGTGGAGAGGGGAAGGAGTTATCCAAGAAGTATGAGTAGGCTAAGTGTGAGAAAGAAAAGATCACCATCAGCTTCCACACGAACTTGTTTTCTCTCTACCATTAGTCATGGCGCTGTGGTCAATGTTATGTTGTGAAAGCAGGGCAGTTTTCAGTCACGCTAGCTTTCTCAATAAATAGATGATGCTCTTCTCCTCTTTTAAGTAATGTATCTCTCACAGCCCATTATCTCTCTATTATTTGCATGCTCCTAAGTCGCTTCAGTCATGTCCAACTCTGCGCGACCGCAGAGACAGCAGCCCACCAGGTTCCCCCGTCCCTGGGATTCTCCAGGCAAGAACACTGGAGTGGGTCGCCATTTCCTTCTCCAATACATGGAAGTGAAAAGTGAAAGGGAAGTCGCTCAGTCGTGTCCAACTCCTAGTGATTCCATGGACTGCAGCCCACAAGGCTCCTCCTTCCATGGGATTTGCCAGGCAAAAGTACTGGAGTGGGTTGCCATTGCCCTCTCTGATTATTTGCATATAATTCTTAAAAAAAAAAAAAAAATCTCCCTGCAAGGCATCAAATAGCCTTTTTATTTTGCTATTATTTTTTAAACATATTTATTTATTTGGCTTCAGGGGGTAGGGGATCTTCGACCTTTGTTGTAACATGTGAGATATTTTAGTGGCGGCATGCACTTAGTTGTGGCTTGTGGGATCTAGTTCCCTGACCAGGGAGCGAACCTGGGTCCCCTGCATTGGGAGTGTAAAGTCTTAGCTACTGATCTACCAGGAAAGTCATCTGCATAGATTTCTATTAAGACCTTTAGGTCACTCAGGATTTTAGTTTTTTTTTTGGCATGTGTGTATGAATTTCAGAAGTTCTGTCATACTTAGGATTTCCTGTCTGATGGTCATGTTTGGCATTGACTGCAACTCTATGTTGTTATCAGAAGCCCTTCCCATATTGTACCTTATTACAAGCATCTTCTGACTATGGAGTTGTGGATACAACCATTTGAGTGTTTATTGAACAGTTCACTGCCTTTATGGAGTGTCCACCAATCAACACTTTTTAGGTACTTACTGGTCTCTATCTAGTTAGAATCCACAGACTAAGTTGGTAGGATGGAAAGTGAATGATAACTTAATCTCTGTTATGTGTTGTGATATTTTCTTTTCTTGTCTCCCATTAGAGTGTGAGGTAATTGACCATGTTTCTTCCTTTTCTGTGTTCCAAATGCATGGGGCATTCCCCTGTGTATCACTGTTCTAGTACTAAAGTGCTCAGTAAATAAAAGTCTGAATGAATTCTATTTTTGGTTTCTTTATCTGACACCTTTTCTTGTACTTTCTGGGTAATAAGAAGTAGAGATATGAGTTTCCAGTAGATTTATGCCTTATAATTAAGAAATATTGATTTAATACTTTTTTGTCTGGTGGACATTATTTAATCATTAACTAATAAGATTTATTGAGTACCTTGCAGTTCTGTAGTCCTATACTTGGTGTTAGCTGCTAAGCACATAATTGTTTAGAATGGAATAATAATTTAGGTTAATTCCAAAACTGTGCTATATGTTAAAAAAAATTCAGCTGAGTAAATTTTAAAGAACTTATTGGCTTTATTCAACAATTCATGAATCTCTTCTAGCAATTAGAAAGGAGCTCTGAACTGTATTAAAAAAAAAGACTTTTATAGTCAGAAATGAATGGGAATAAGGAAGTTATAAAAAAAATGAATTATATATAGTTGTGGCAATGTCACCTTCCTATAGGGGAGAGCAGGGGTCTTATCTGGCAGATTAACTCATTACTGCCGATCAGGTCATTCCAGATTGACTTTTTTTAAGGTTCCCTTCCTGGGAACCTATAATTTAGTAATAAATCTATAATTTAGTATCAAGTCTCCAGGGCTTCTCAGGTGGCCCAGTGGTAAAGATCTGCCGGCAATGCAGGAGACCCAGGTACAATCCTTGGGTCAGGAAGATCCCCTAGAGAAGAGAAAGGCTACCCACTCCAGTACTCTTGCCTGGAGAATCCATGGACAGAGGAGCCTGGTGGGCTACAGTCCATGTCGTTGCAGAGTCAGACACAGCTGAGAGGCTGACACTTTCACTTACTTTCACATCAAGTCTCTGATTGGTGACATGGGTCTTAGCCCAAGTGACTCCATTTGGATCCTGTTGTCTTCTTTTGTTAGCACGTGTCTGAGGTTGAGAGAATGAGGGGAGACTGTAACTTCAAACATGGTTGGAAAGTCATCAAGGAGACACTTTCTTCTTTTTATATGGGTTTTGTTCTCCACTGGTTGTAAGCAGTGAAGATTCATTTAAGTTTTTGTTAGGTAGTGCGTGTTTATCAGAAGGATAAAAGCAGAAATGAAGAAGAAATATCTTTCGCACGGAAAATTCTGATTGGAATTCTGAAAAAGCTTCACAACTGTAGTATACCTGGACCTTACATAGGGAGAAAAGTCTAGGAAGTTCAGGACCAGAAGATTGTATGGGATTCTTTTTGATACTTAACTGATTAGGAGTGTTGGCAATTTATGGATCTCTAGTTGACAATGGCACGGTTATATAATTCACCTACTCTTTCTTTCTCATGATTGTGGTCTGTGGACTTCTTTTTCCCCCTCGTTCCCAATGAATTGCTTGCACTTTTTTCATGAGAAGAGACTAAATTGGTTAAGTCACCATCTCCTCAGTTTGAGGGCAGTGCCCTAGCTAGGGGCTGCCTCGTGGGTTGCTGGCTGCCCTGTGATGAGCTGCCAGTGATCAGCTGTCCTTTACCAGGTATCCAACACAGTCCCAATCCATGTCGCTAATGGGATGGCTTCCTGATCTGAGATAAGAAGTACATCAGAGAACTCTGAGATGTACCTTTCTGTGAGTCATCTTTCAGAACCTCGTGGACTCATTTCCTTTTCCTCCTAGTCTTTCTTTCATTTTTAATGTAGGAAAGAACTCAATATTTAATCAAATTAAGTGGAGAGTAGTATCAGGATCCTAAAATAGTGGGATCTGATGCTCCATAGTCCTTTGAGAACAAGCATCATGATTGAAACTAGTCTGTTTTCTCTATTCACTTTTTAAATTGATTGCTAGAAATCAAGAACATTCCTATAATATATAAGAAATTGCTTAAAAGATAATTTGAGTCTCTTCACTCCTTATATTACTGCCAAGAGCTCTCCTCAACTCCACCAATCATAGAAGGATCAGAATCCATACTAGAAATATATTCCAAGTTCAGTTCAGCTGCTCCATAGGTGCTTGCACCTCTAAGATGCTAGAGGTTTGGGCTTAGTGGAGCCCCATTCATCATTACTGTACAACTCTGCCAGTGTTTAAAAGGTGCTACAGGGAACTATAAGTCATGCACCAATTTAAACGATTGCAAGCTCAACTGGTATAGCCAAAAGCAAGCTCAAAGCTGTGTGGCATCAGACCAGGAGTAGAAAATAACCTGACACTGAGTTATTGCTTCCTCTGAATGACACTCTTTCAAGCAGAGTAGAAAAGGTGAAAGTCTGTGTTGTTGGAAGATGTTTATATCCTCACCCATTTCTCGTTCAAATTGACGACTTTCGCAAAGTGCGTTTCCTTGAAACCCTTAAAAGAAAGTGACATGTTACTACAAGGGAAGACAAAGATAGAGTCTGTTCGGCAATGATTATGCAGTCAGGTCTTTATCTGCTTGCAGATAATTTGTGGCTTATTTTTAATCCTCTGGCAGTTTCTTTCTCCACTGTTCTATTTACCTGCTATTTACAGCCCTGAGCCAGTCAGTGTTGAGTACTAGGTGAATTTTACTTTTAAAAAATTGACTAAAAGGAAACATGTCTTTCCAAAATGGATATATTGATACTAGCAATATTTTAAATGTGATGTTCACAGAAACTTCATGATTACTAGAACTATTGTTATTTCTGCTTAAAAAAATATACAACATGAGAGATTCAAGTTAAATTTTATCTGGGGCAAAATGAGAACTGCAGTCCAGGAGACAGCATCTCAGATAACTCTGGGAAACTGCTCCAAAGAGGTGAGATGTAGATAGGTCAGTATATATGTAATTTTGGTGAAGGGGTACTACATGGAATCAAATATGTATTTTTCAGAAGATTTCTGTTAGTCTTATGAAGCTTTCTGCTAGTCACAAGGACTAGTCATCACCATGGAGGATTTTAGTGATTTTCAATATGAGAAGATACAATAATTGGGCTCATAAAATCGGCTCCTTAAAAATATCTATCTGAAGACCTATCCTGCCAGTTTTTCCCCAAGCACAGAATGCCTCATTTCTGCTCTCCACCCTGAACTCCTTTCAGGGGGTGTTGAAGGTCAGCAGCTGCAGTAGCGCGTGATTTAATCCTTGTAGTGGTAGATGGCAAGTGTCAATTGGTAGTTGACACTGTTTAACTGCAATGCAGGAGACCTGGGTTTGATCGCTGGATCTGGAAGATCCCTGGAGGAGGAAATAGCAACGCCCTCCAGTATTCTTGCCTGGAAAATCCCATGGACGGAGAAGCCTGGAGGGCTACAGTCCATGGGGTCGCAAAGAGTCAGACAAGACTGACTGACTAAAACACACACATACACACATACGCACACACACACACACACACTGTTTAGTGAGTAGAGTGAGGCTTCAGAAAACGTTAGCTAACTTGTTAAGGTCTCTAAGATGGTATGTGGCAGATCCAGGGCTCAGACCCCGGGAAAAGAGGCTCAGTATTAATCCTGTGCTGATGTTATCCCACTCTGAGCACTGTCATCTCTGTGACTTCATGTGTCTCCCAAGCAAGCAGGTATCCTGAGGGTATCAGTTTGGTTAATGAGGACTTCGCAGACCATGAAGAATTTAGAATGTTTAGCTTTTAGTGGTGGAAATTCAGTGCGTGGGATTGCAGTAGATGTCTTTATGAAAAGTTTTCAAGTGGAAGATGATCTATTTTGCATTTGCACTGTAGTAAGAACCAAGACATACTAAAGGAAACTGTAGCGAGGCAACTGAGTGGAAGAACCCCAAAATAAATAGGCTGTCTCAGCATGTAGTGAATCCCCCATCACCAGAAATGTTCAAAAATAGTCTCTTTTGGTCTTATAGGAATCTTAGATCATTGGGTTGATTATGATGAATTATAGAGAATCAGTACCCAAAATAGTCTGTGGAACAGCAAGAAAAAAACCTGTACTTTTCTATGGATGCATATTTGGGGAATTATCTTTTGTCAGTTTATAATAGATATTAGAACATGAAAGGCCCCCAGAATTATTTAGGAAAACAAAATGAAGCTCCTCAAACTGTTTATTTAACCTTGGATTTCCCAAGATTTTAAATTTATTAATATAAAATACTGCAAAATTCTTCATTTTGTGTAATACCAATCAAGAACCCATAGGAGATAGTCTGCAAATGTTGGTCTTAACCTACAGAAAATAGCATTGTATGCAGAGATTTTGTATGCAGCTATTTGTAATGAGAAACAAAAGAACTCTTCCTTGGTGAATCTGTGAGAAAGCAGGGCTAGTTTGGCATGGTGCAGGGATGGATAAAGAATGTTGTTTTAGATGTGCTATTTTGTATTCTATTCTAAGAAATAATCAAATGTTGATGGTAATAAACTTGCTTTTGCACGCATGTAAAGGAATAGCACATGTTTCTAGACTTTGATTTTAATTTCTTATAACGGGCCTTATTTTCCCTGGGTATGTTTCTACTTACCTAAAAACAGATGCTCTCTGAAAAATTCATGAAAACTGAAAATATGCTGTAGACTTTGGAGAGAAGCTCGTCACCCTGTTTATTAAAATTAGATTTTTTTAAACAAATGGTCTTTTGCATCATCTGTTTGGCAGTTAGCTTTGTGACCTTGAGCACACCTTCTGGATTTATGCAACTCAGTCTCTTCATTTACCTACTTAACTAAACTGTACAAAAAAATGAACATCCCACATATCAGTATTTAGGTGAAAAGATAGATCCTTTCAAACAAATTTATATTGATGATTTCATGAATGAGTCTTGCAGTTTAGATAGGTAAACATGTTTTCTAAAATGAAAGTTTTTCAAATCTGATATTAAGTGTAAATTTTACATAGTATCATTTGTACCACCCACCCCAATTTGTACTGTAAATTAAAATTCTTGAAGAATTAAAAAAAACAATATAAAGAGATGCAGTAGAAAAGTTGATAGAGTGCTTCATAGCTTTATTCTTTATCAGATATAAAAAGGCTCTCTATATGTCATTTTGGTTTGACTTATAAATTGGTAGTTTTCTTGTGTAGGGATTTGCATACAACCTTCCATTTTAATTTTAAAAACGCAGCCTCAGAATCTTTCTTCTAAAATTAAAAATTTAACCATGGAGAAATGATGCTGCAGTGGTTTAGTGTGTTTTTCTGGTACTCTGGACCTTTGAGAGGCAGATCTGACAGTATAAGCAAATGCAGCAGTCTCAGGGTGGGATTATAATTCAAACCTCTGGTTTATCCAATTCACTATGAGTAAGATACACTGTGAATGAGCAGCAAGCCTGTGAGAAACCTGAGAGTGTGGAACCAATGGTATTTAATTCAGGTAATAAAATATAATTCTTAAACACACACTAAATTAAAAAGCCAGAAGATGCAGTTCTAATTACATGCCTTAACTAGAAGTACAATATTTGTAGAGTAGCTTATCCAATTATATGTAAATTTGTTCCTTTGGCACAATTTGCCTATATAAGCAGCATTAGTTTAGTATAAAATATTTGTTTGTTATTGAAATTGGCTCTAGTATAATTTCTGAGTTTTGATAAATAGTTCCAGTTTTATAGGATCACCCACGGTTCTCCTTAGCTGCTGTTCTCAACCTGTGTATTTTTCATTGTAAATTTCTTGAATAAATAATGACTTATAGGTCTACAGTCTTTTATCTGAAACCCTTGGGGCTAAAGCGGTTTTAGAATTTTATAATTTAGACAGGTAATGTGCTCACTGTGCTATATGCCATGTGATGTTCCCTTAGGGTCACAGGCAACACCTAAGCCTATTGCCATTTCCACAGCGAGGCATAAGAATAGTTACTTGAGTGGGGTAAACATCACAAAGAGTTCCATTTCAGCTCAAGTCAGGTTATGCTGACTATAGGTTTGGTTTTCAGAGGTTTTTGAATGTTAGGATTACGTATAAGAGATTATGGACCTGTAATATTAAACATGGGGCTTCTCAGATGGCTCAGTGGTAAAGAATCTGCCTGCCAATTCAAAAGACGTAGAAGACATGGGTTTGGTCCCTGGGTCAAGAGATCCCTGGAGAAGGAAATGGCAACCCACTCCAGTATTCCTGTCTGGATAATACCAGGGAGGAGCCTGGTGGACTAGAGTCCATGGTGTGACAGAGTCAGACACAACTGAGTGACTGAGGATGCAATATTAAACATAATCCCTAACCATTATTGACCTTTCTATGAACGATACACTGTGCTCACTTGTACTGTCTCCTTTTGAAAAGAGTGATATTTTTCGTTTTGATTTAAAAACGAGAAGCAGCTTCTGAGAAGTTTAGTAATTTGCCTAAGTATGGATATGTGTGCTCAATCCCTCAGTCCAATTCTTTGTGACCCCGTGGACCAGAGCCTGCCAGGCCGCGCTGTCCATGGGTTTTTTCAGGCAAGAATACTAGTGTGGATTGCCATTTCTTCTTTCAGGGTATCTTCCCAACCCAGGAATCGTACGCACATCTCTTGTACACACACGTGTCTCTGGCATTGGCAGGTGGATTCTTTACCACTGTGCCACCTTGGGGGCCCAAATATGAGTACACCTAGCAAGTGGCAGAATCATATTTAAACTACTGAGTTAAGTTAGACCCTAAAGCTGGTGCTTACAGCCATTACAATATATGCCTTCTATCCCAACCACTACACAGCGTATGTGAGCTGCAGGCCATAGATTCTGGCTTACATTGGCACAAAGGGAATTTATGAGAAAGACATCAGGTAGCCAGAGCATGAGGCCTAGAAGGAAACTAGGGGAGGGGATGGGTCTTATTTATAAGACTGTTCAACAGTCTCTTCAGGACATTGCTGCTAGAATAAATGAGCTTTAGCCAATGTAGGCCCTTTGCCACTCTGTTCAAGATTCAAATCTCTGAGAGGGTTATANAATTCACTATGAGTAAGATACACTGTGAATGAGCAGCAAGCCTGTGTGAAACCTGCGAGTGTGGAACCAATGGTATTTAATTCAGGTAATAAAATATAATTCTTAAACACACACTAAATTAAAAAGCCAGAAGATGCAGTTCTAATTACATGCCTTAACTAGAAGTACAATATTTGTAGAGTAGCTTATCCAATTATATGTAAATTTGTTCCTTTGGCACAATTTTCCTATATAAGCAGCATTAGTTTAGTATAAAATATTTGTTTGTTATTGAAATTGGCTCTAGTATAATTTCTGAGTTTTGATAAATAGTTCCAGTTTTATAGGATCACCCACGGTTCTCCTTAGCTGCTGTTCTCAACCTGTGTATTTTTCATTGTAAATTTCTTGAATAAATAATGACTTATAGGTCTACAGTCTTTTATCTGAAACCCTTGGGGCTAAAGCGGTTTTAGAATTTTATAATTTAGACAGGTAATGTGCTCACTGTGCTATATGCCATGTGATGTTCCCTTAGGGTCACAGGCAACACCTAAGCCTATTGCCATTTCCACAGCGAGGCATAAGAATAGTTACTTGAGTGGGGTAAACATCACAAAGAGTTCCATTTCAGCTCAAGTCAGGTTATGCTGACTATAGGTTTGGTTTTCAGAGGTTTTTGAATGTTAGGATTACGTATAAGAGATTATGGACCTGTAATATTAAACATGGGGCTTCTCAGATGGCTCAGTGGTAAAGAATCTGCCTGCCAATTCAAAAGACGTAGGAGACATGGGTTTGGTCCCTGGGTCAAGAGATCCCTGGAGAAGGAAATGGCAACCCACTCCAGTATTCCTGTCTGGATAATACCAGCGAGGAGCCTGGTGGACTAGAGTCCATGGTGTGACAGAGTCAGACACAACTGAGTGACTGAGGATGCAATATTAAACATAATCCCTAACCATTATTGACCTTTCTATGAACGATACACTGTGCTCACTTGTACTGTCTCCTTTTGAAAAGAGTGATATTTTTCGTTTTGATTTAAAAACGAGAAGCAGCTTCCGAGAAGTTTAGTAATTTGCCTAAGTATGGATATGTGTGCTCAATCCCTCAGTCCAATTCTTTGTGACCCCGTGGACCAGAGCCTGCCAGGCCGCGCTGTCCATGGGTTTTTTCAGGCAAGAATACTAGTGTGGATTGCCATTTCTTCTTTCAGGGTATCTTCCCAACCCAGGAATCGTACGCACATCTCTTTTACACACACGTGTCTCTGGCATTGGCAGGTGGATTCTTTACCACTGTGCCACCTTGGGGGCCCAAATATGAGTACACCTAGCAAGTGGCAGAATCATATTTAAACTACTGAGTTAAGTTAGACCCTAAAGCTGGTGCTTACAGCCATTACAATATATGCCTTCTATCCCAACCACTACACAGCGTATGTGAGCTGCAGGCCATAGATTCTGGCTTACATTGGCACAAAGGGAATTTATGAGAAAGACATCAGGTAGCCAGAGCATGAGGCCTAGAAGGAAACTAGGGGAGGGGATGGGTCTTATTTATAAGACTGTTCAACAGTCTCTTCAGGACATTGCTGCTAGAATAAATGAGCTTTAGCCAATGTAGGCCCTTTGCCACTCTGTTCAAGATTCAAATCTCTGAGAGGGTTATATAGAGTGCTTGAGTCTCTGCTGCCCCTAACTGGGGAGAGCAGGGTATGCTGTGTCCAGTGTGGATAGAACAGTATTCCTAAAGGAAAATCGACGGCTATTAGCGAAAGAAGGTATGATCAATGTGGGACAGCAGGCTGCCCTGAAATGCCCACTCTTTGCATGGTTAATTAATTGCAGGTGAAATGAACATTTTAATGAAAATAATATCTACATATTTAATCACAGCCCATTTAGACTCTGATACCTTAAAATCAGAAAATTTGGATTCTTATCCCAGTCTGGACGATTTCTAGGTCTTGGAACTCAGAACTGGAGTCAGAGAGTCTGTGTATTATTTGTAAACTGAGAGAAATAATCCTTTTTCCTGTTTACTTAGATGGCTTTGGAACATCTGAGATGGCCCCATGTGGAAGTCCCTACATGGTATGGTCACCTCCCACAGTGAATGTGGGCTGGTCCTGTGCAATTAGAAGATGCAGTGAAGGTGGTGCTGCGTGACTTTGGTACGCTTAGTATGACCAGTGTGCTGTGAGGAAGCCCAAGCTAGCCATGTGGAGAATGAGCCACTCCTGGCCAGCCAGCTGCTGTTCTGTAATTCACAATCGATGTGCCAGATGTGTGAATTACCTTGGACACCCCCAACTAGCAAGGCCATCAGATAATTTCATTCTTAAGTGCCATCGGATTACAGTTGCTTGAAAGACTCTAAGGGACAGCTGCCTAGCTGAGCTCATTCACAGAAACATGAGAAATAAATCTATGGTAATAAGTCATGAAGTTCCTGGGTTGTGTGTTACAGACCAGTAGCTATCCAAAAGAGGTTTGTTGCAAAGGAGGGGGATAATGTGTTAAATTTCTCAAATGAAGGTGAGCAGCTGTTTTATTATAATTGTTTTGACAATCTCAAAACCAAGGCCTTTCTCTCTAATATCCTCAGAGGTTTCATTATAATTTGCCATTGTGATGAAAAGAATGATCATTCTGTACTCCCTGGACAAGTATACAAAGTGTGGTTGGCTGGCAGCCAAGGTGATCATCCTTTCTTCCTTATTGCAGGAGTTTAAAAAATTTGCCTTTTTTTCACTAATGTTTATTATTTCATAATGAATGGAATTTTCTACAGTAACAGACCTCTATTGTTGTGACAATAAGCATGCTTAGAACATCTGATGGATCCTCATTCTAGATGACAGCACCCATTTCTCTGTTTTTTTTTTTTTTTAATAGACTCTTTGTTGGGCAACTGTAAGGGAAATAAGATGTGGCGAATTCTTTAAAAAGTGGCAGCAAAGTCAAAGAGCATTTGGATGAGCAGCTTCCCAACAGTTGGGAAAGACTGCCAGAGTAACTGTCAAAGAGAAATTGGTTCTTTGGTGGTGGTACGAGCAAGCAGATGAGGCAATAGAGAAAGAAGCGGAAGGGATGCAGAGAGGAAGAGATGAGGAAGTTGACCTTGGAACACTGGAACAGTCTGTATTGAACCGGAGGGGTTGGAGTAGAGAGAAAGAAACAGTTAAGGGTTGGGTGACTCTTCTGTGTGTTATTAATTGTAGCTTTTCTTGGTTCATTGTCTCTCTAGAGAACGAAGATGATGACATGGATCATCGTCTTTATACTGTAGATTTTTTTTGTGTGAAGTCAGTGCTCCCATGTTATTCTTCAGATTTCTTAAGTGTCATCGTCTCCTCAAATTTAGAGTCTCCATACATTTTGTGATTGGTGCTAGCATAAGGAACTATAAGAAGTTAATGGTATTTTGCAAAGAGTAATAAAGAACAAATTACATATTCCAGTGTTGATCTTGTCTTGAAAGAGAATTAACGCAAAGATTCTTCATAGCTTTTTAAAAAGTCTTTGATTTCTATATTTTTTAGCTGTACATTGGTTTTGCTTGGAGGGAAATTTTTATGGAGTTACCTTATCCATAATATTTACTGATTTTCTGTGGCGTTAACATGAACACATGAAAGCCCTTGAGGATGAGAAACTTATATTCTGATTTGGCAAAGTAAATATATGTGTACTGCAGCTTGAATTGTTGTTAGAGAATTTTAGGAAATTACTTGTGTGTCTGAGTTCATGAATTATTCAATTTAGGGTTATTTTTCCTTTTCAAATTTATCACCGGCTAGGTCCTTTAAGAGTCTTTTGATTTATTAAAAGTCACTTTCCAGAATTAGATTTAAAGCCTATTGTTTTCTCATGATTTTACTGTGAAAATTGACTATGTGTCTTATAAAGCCTGTATTTCTTTTCTGTGATTTTGCCGAGATTCCTCTGCTATGAAAGATAATCCTTTTAAAACTAATGGAATTAATAGTATTTGACCTCATCTGAAGAACTTGCCTCTAGAAGTGACAAGATATTGCATGATCTTTCTTCACTTATTGGAAGATTGGAAAAACCATTGCAGTGAGAGAGGCCTGTCCTGACTTTCTTTCAGATGCAGGGTACTCGCTGTGTCTAGAGTTGTTTGGTTTCCTGGACGCCACGTCCCTCTCAGTCCCTGCTGATTTTAGGGCAGTTGTGCTTCTACTGGGTCTGGACACCAGAATCACCTATGGAGCTTCTTCTGATTGAAAGAGAGTCCTTGGCCCCACACCGGGGTTGTTAAATCTAAATCTCAAGAACAAGAACTTCCCTGAATGTCCAGTGCCTAAGACTCAGAGCTCCCAATGCAGAGGGCCTGGGTTTGATGCCTGAATCAGGGAGCTGGATCCAACACACAGCAATGAAAATTGAAGATCTGGCATGTCTCAGGTAAGACCCAGTACAGCCAAATAAATAATTATGTTTTTTAAAAAAATCTCCAAAGTACAGATGTGCTGAGCAAGGCTTCCAAGTGATTTAAATTCATGCCCAGCCCGGATCTGAGAACCACCACTTTACGCACTGGGTAGCAGATTGTACAGGTGACAAGACCTAGCCTGAGGTATAGACAGCTTTAAGAAGAGAACACAGAACATCCCAAATTTGAGAAACATGGTCATTGTGAATGGTGGTGTGATTACTTAGGAAATTTGAGATGTTTTTAAGACATTTTTATGACCTCAGTTGTCTTGATGGTGTGTCTCCAGTTAACCTCTAGTGTGGTGATTCTCAACCAGGGGCAGTTTTATCCCCAGGGGATATATATATATACACACACACACACACACACACAAATATATTTCCATATCTCAATATGTGTGAAAGTGAAAATCTAGTCACTAAGTCATATCCAACTCTTTGTGATCCCATGAACTGTAGCCCATTAGGCTCCTCTGTCTATGGGATTCCCCAGGCGAGAATACTGGAGTGGGTTGCCATTCCCTTCTCCAGGGGATCTTCCTGACCCAGGGATCAAACACTGGGCTCCAGCATTAGAGGTGGATTCTTTACCATCTGAGCTAACAGGGAAGCAAAGAGTTTTATTATAAGGAACTGACTGGCACGCTCATGCAGGCTGAGAAGCCCCGAGATCTGCAGCTGTCAAATTGGGGACTTGATGGTTTAAGTCCCAATCACGGGGCTTTCCTTTCTGTTGTTGTTCAGTTGCTCAGTCGTGCCCAACTCTCCTGGGGACACATGGCCCCACCAGCCTCCTCTGTCCATGGAATTTTTCAGGCAGAAATACTGGAGTGGGTTGTCATCCTTCTCCACGGGGTCTTCCAGGTTCAGGGACTGAATCCGCATTTCTTGTGTCTTCTTCATTGGCAGGCAGATTCTTTACCACTGTGCCACCTGGGAAGCTTGCTACTGAGCTCCCCCCTCTTTTTTTTTTTTTTTCTATCAAGAGTGAAAACATTGCTCACCATTCTAGAGACCAAAAGTTAAAGATCAAAGTGCCAGCAAGCTCATGTCCTGGTGAGAGTCCTATTTCAAGTTGTAGACTGGTGATTTCTCATTGGACCCCTGTACAGTAGAAGGGGCTAGGGAGCACTGGGCAGGTTTCTTTTTTAAATTTTAATTTTATATTGGAGTATAGCTGATTAACAGTGGTGTGATACTCAGCTTTTTTGTTGCTGTCAAAAAACCTTTAGTTGACTGGATAAAAGGTGCTCACTTTAGGGCCAGAAATCTGCTTTACTCAGTTTTCTAATTTAGGTGTTCAATTCAGTCACTCAGTTGTGTCTGACTCTTTGCAACCCCATGAATCACAGCACGCCAGGCCTCCCTGTCTATCACCAACTCCTGGAGTTTACTCAAACTCATGTCCTTCAAGTTGGTGATACCATCCAGTCATCTCATCCTCTGCTGTCCCCTTCCATTCCTGCCCCCAATTCCTCCCAGCATCACAGTCTTTTCCATTTAGTCAGTTCTTCGCATGAGGTGGCCAAAGTATTGGAGTTTCAGCTTTAGCATCAGTCCTTCCAATGAACAGCCAGGACTGATCTCCTTTAGGATGGACTGGTTGGATCTCCTTGCAGTCCAAGGGACTCTCAAGAGTCTTCTCCAACACCACAGTTCAAAAGCATCAATTATTCGATGCTCAGCCTTCTTCACAGTCCAACTCTCACATCCATACATGACCACAGGAAAAACCATAGCCTTGACTAGACGGACCTTTGTTGGCAAAGTAATGCCTCCGCTTTTAATATGTTATCTAGGCTGGTCGTAACTTTCCTTCCAAGGAGTAAGCGTCTTTTAATTTCATGGCTGCAATCACCATCTGCAGTGATTTTGGAGCCCCCCAAAATGAAGTCTGACACTGTTTCCACTGTTTCCTCATCTGTTTGCCATGAAGTGACGGGACCAGTTGCCATGATCTTCATTTTCTGAATGTTGAGCTTTAAGCCAACTTTTTCACTCTCCTCTTTCACTTTCATCAAGAGGCTTTTTTGTTCCTCTTCAGTTTCTGCCATAAGGGTGGTGTCATCTGCATATCTGAGGTTATTGATATTTCTCCCAGCAATCTTGATTCCAGTTTATGCTTCTTCCAGACCAGCGTTTCTCATGATGTACTCTGCATATATGTTAAATAAACAGGGTGACAATATGCAGCCTTGACATACTCCTTTTCCTATTTGGAACCAGTCTGTTGTTCCATGTCCAGTTCTAACTGTGGCTTCCTGACCTGCATATAGGTTTCTCAAGAGGCAGGTCAGGTGGCCTGGTAACCCATCTCTTTCAGAATTTTCCACAGTTTGTTGTGATACACACAGTCAAAGG
>SJYW01013144.1:23317-61676 GCA_006410735.1 Raphicerus campestris | reverse complement strand
TTTCTTTCTTCTTCTTCTTCTCACAATCCTCTTCTTCTTCTCACCTTCTTTTTCTTCTTTTCACATTCTTCTTGTTCTTTTTCTTCTTCTCAACTTATTTTTTTTCTCACCTTCTTCTTGTTCTTCCTTTTCTTCTTCTACTTCTTCTTCTCACCTTCTTCTTTTTCTTCTCACTTTCTTCTTCTTCTTCTCACCTTCTTCTTCTTCTTCTTCTTCTTCNAGCGCGGCACTTTCACAGCATCATCTTCCGGGATTTGAAATAGCTCAACCGGAATTCCATCACCTCCACTAGCTTTGTTCATAGTGATGCTTTCTAATGCCACTTGACTTCCCATTCCAGGATGTCTGGCTCTAGGTGAGTGATCACACCATCATGACTATCTGGGTCTTGAAGATATTTTTTGTACAGTTCTTCTGTGTATTCTTGCCACCTCTTCTTAATATCTTCTGCTTCTGTTAGGTCCATACCATTTCTGTTCTTTATTGAGCCCATCTTTGCATGAAATGTTCCCTTGGTATCTCTAATTTTCTTGAAGAGATCTCTAATCTTTTCCATCTGTTGCTTTCTTCTATTTCTTTGATTACTGAGGAAGGCTTTCTTATCTCTTGCTATTCTTTGGAACTTTGCATTCAGATGCTTATATCTTTCCTTTTTCCTTTGCTTTTCACTTCTCTTCTTTTCCAGCTATTTGTAAGGCCTATTCAGACAGCCATTTTGCTTTTTTGCATTTCTTTTCCATAGGGATGATCTTGATCCTTCTCTCCTGTACAATGTCACAAACCTCTGTCCATAGTTCATCAGGCACTCTATCAGATCTAGGCCCTTAAATCTATTTCTCACTTCCACTGTATTATAATCATAAGAGATTTGATTTCGGTCATACCTGAATGGTCTAGTGGTTTTTCCGGCTTTTTCAATTTCAGTTTGAATTTGGCAATAAGGAGTTCATGGTCTGAACCACAGTCAGCTCCCAGTCTTGTTTTTGCTGACTGTATAGAGCTTCTCTGTCTTTGGCTGCAAAGAATATAATCAATCTGATTTCGGTGTTGACCATTTGGTGATGTCCATATGTAGAGTCTTCTCTTTAGGTGTTAGTCTCATCTAAAACACCCAGACAGACATAATCGGAATAATATTTGACCAAATGTCTGGAAACCCTGTGGCCCAGTCAAGTTAACATATAAAATGAATTTTCACATCCCCCCACAATAAAGCATTATCTGACCCCAAATGTTAGTGGTGACAAGACTGAGAAACTCTGATCTAGTGAAGTGCAATGAAATACTTCATCCTGAGAAAACATTTTGGGAACTGGCATAACAAAGGATATGACAGGTTGGTCCAGAAAGCACTGGGGGAGTGGCCTCTGTGGATCTCAAGGAAGCCAGATGAGATGAGGAGGAAAGGGAAGGAGTGTAGGATAAAGGCCTGGGACCAGATGAGTAGTAGTTCTAATGGACATCAGTTATGCTTTTTGCAATATTTGTTTCCTGAAAGCATTTTATAACATAGAGGTACAATGTATTTTATGGTCTGAAAAAATAGGGCATAAATATTAGATTGAATATAGTAAATCTCCTCTATTCTGTAAGATCTGAAAGTTGGAAACATAAGCCAATGTAACAGAGAAATTGAGCCTTGAAAACTGAAAACATAAGACAATGAATGAGAAGGAGTAGTTTGTAAATTAGTGTTCTCCTGTTGTCACCAGGAGGAAGAATCTGAGAAATAGTAGGGGTTATCAGAGCATATTTTTGCCTCACCAGAGCTAGTAATGGGGTAATAGAGAGGGCAGAGCCTTACATCTGAGAAGCTAGAGCTGGTCAATGCAGTGAAGGAGTAGTATGCTGCTGCTGCTAAGTCGCTTCAGTCGTGTCCGACTCTGTGCGGCTCCAGAGGTGGCAGCCCACCAGGCACCCCGTCCCTGGGACTCTCCAGGCATGAACATTGGAGCAGTATGAGAACCATGTAATTTAAAAATACAATGTTTGTTGTTTTCATATATTTTATTGTCTGATCTGTGTCCATTTTTGTTGTTGTTGTTGTTTGGAATGAATAAGTTTTTATAAGTTTTGGAAGTGGTTCCTGGCTTACTGAAATTTAATGTCTCAAGAGAGGCTCTGTAAGGAGAGAGATGAGGCTAGTGCTGTGAAACAGCAGTAACCAATCCAAGTTCATAGTCCATCCGCCTTCTGGTGAAGACTTCTAATTTCTCATGGAGATACTCTTCTCTCATGTTTATTCTCTGAGAAGTGTTGACTTCATCCCTGGCTCTAGGATTGGTTTTCTGACATAGGCATGCTGCTGCTGCTGCTACACTTCAGTCGTGTCCCACTCTGTGTGACCCCATAGATGGCAGCCCTCCAGGCTCCCCCGTCCCTGGGACTCTTCAGGCAAAAACACTGGAGTGGGCTGCCATTTCCTTCTCCAATACAGGAAAGTGAAAAGTGAAAGTGAAGTCACTCAGTCGTGTCCGACCCTCAGCGACCCCAGGGACTGCAGCCTTAAAGGCTACTCCGTCCATGGGATTTTCCAGGCAAGAGTACTGGAGTGGGGTGCCATTGCCTTCTCTGGACATAGACATAGGCTCTCAAATACATTTGATCCTGAGTCTCTTTCAGGTATGGACTCATGACTGCAGGTGATCCATTTTGGTGTACGGAGGCTACTTCTATGATTCTTTTCTTCCTTTACTTTCTGTAATTGGAGGTATGAGGATATAATCCCAAGTCCTTGACCATCATCTTGCCATCCTGACAGGAGGCATTGACTAAAAATGTTTTCAATTTAAATTATAACAAAGCTGAGAGACATGATAGCATCTGTGTTCCAGAATAAAGCTGTGTGAAGCCAGTAGAATTCCAGAATTAAGTTATGTAAACCTTTAAATTTTCATTTTGATGATACCAGATTCTGCTGTATTTTCTTCCACTGAAAACTGAAAAAATTACTAAAAGGTATACAGAATTATTAGGAGAAACTGTCAATAAGAGAGGATGTGTTGTTCCAGGTAATAACTTTGAATGGATTAGTTTTTCATATTCCATTACTTAGACTTTGTGAACATATTCATAATATTCTTCTACTTTTGCATGTATGTGTTTTGATGAAATGCACATGCTCTCTCTATTAATGCTTTATTAAGGCATTTCTTATATTTTAGAGAATTATATTTGAGAAATGATATGATAGTAATTTGTGAGAGTATAATTCTTAGAAAGTTAAAGAGTTTAACAATGCTTCTGTGGTTAAAAAAATAAAAGAAATCCTAGAGAGCTCCAGATGTGTAAGCATGGACAGTACACTTTATGGTATTATGTAATTACAGACACCACTCAATGAGCATTGACTGTTTGCTTTTTTTATTAGTGTACTGTAAGAATTAGTTGATTGTAAAGTCTATTCTTATCCAACAACATGAAATGAGTGAAGATAGAAATATATGGATTATCAGTTTGGAGGACTAGTTGCCTATTGTCCTGCTTCATGTGATTGCTGAAATGCAAAACAAGAAGTTCTTAAATAGGACATCTGTGACATAACAAATTAGAATCTGGGAGAGAAAAATTATTTTCACCATGTCTAAAGCCATTGAATCAAAATAATTGTATAGATCATACTTGAGTTCAGATATAACCTAGATAAATTCTCCAGCCATGGCACCCATCTGTCAAAAAATAAAACTCTGACTCACACTTAAAATGGCTCTTTTGGACTGTCATCTAGCTGTATCTAAAATGGACATGAAATGTCAATTTCATATGTTATAGTGGCACATTTCATATTGCTCTACTTAAGCTTATGTCAGCCTTAGGCATAAAAAGCAAGTGATTTAGGTCTTATTGTAAATGAACTAAGTGGAGGTATCAGCAATGGGACTGCCTTGCCACTATAGACAAAGGTATGTGTGGACAGCGGCAGGACCCACCTATCCTATGGCTTAACTTGACAGCTGTGCAGGGTTCCAAGTCAAAATGTCTTCTCTGTTTGTTTCCACATTTTCCTTCCTTTTATGTGATAAACTGATGAGAAAATTCTTTGGAAAGATCCTTGACTCAAAATGAGTTTTGTTTCCTGCAAGTGATTCAGTTGCTTAAGTTCTATTTGTGTGTTGTTTCATGTAACTATCACATTGGGAAGTTTGTGAATTTTCTGGGGAAAGAAGCTTGTGTTTGGGGAACTGTGCTCTTTGTGACTTTATTCATATGTGACAAAAAACAACGGCAAATGAAAGAAGCAAGAAAATATGAATTTTTCAAAGATACTGTGTCCAGCATGGATTGGAGAGTCNGTTGTTGTTGTTGTTTGGAATGAATAAGTTTTTATAAGTTTTGGAAGTGGTTCCTGGCTTACTGAAATTTAATGTCTCAAGAGAGGCTCTGTAAGGAGAGAGATGAGGCTAGTGCTGTGAAACAGCAGTAACCAATCCAAGTTCATAGTCCATCCGCCTTCTGGTGAAGACTTCTAATTTCTCATGGAGATACTCTTCTCTCATGTTTATTCTCTGAGAAGTGTTGACTTCATCCCTGGCTCTAGGATTGGTTTTCTGACATAGGCATGCTGCTGCTGCTGCTACACTTCAGTCGTGTCCCACTCTGTGTGACCCCATAGATGGCAGCCCACCAGGCTCCCCCGTCCCTGGGACTCTTCAGGCAAAAACACTGGAGTGGGCTGCCATTTCCTTCTCCAATACAGGAAAGTGAAAAGTGAAAGTGAAGTCACTCAGTCGTGTCCGACCCTCAGCGACCCCAGGGACTGCAGCCTTAAAGGCTACTCCGTCCATGGGATTTTCCAGGCAAGAGTACTGGAGTGGGGTGCCATTGCCTTCTCTGGACATAGACATAGGCTCTCAAATACATTTGATCCTGAGTCTCTTTCAGGTATGGACTCATGACTGCAGGTGATCCATTTTGGTGTACGGAGGCTACTTCTATGATTCTTTTCTTCCTTTACTTTCTGTAATTGGAGGTATGAGGATATAATCCCAAGTCCTTGACCATCATCTTGCCATCCTGACAGGAGGCATTGACTAAAAATGTTTTCAATTTAAATTATAACAAAGCTGAGAGACATGATAGCATCTGTGTTCCAGAATAAAGCTGTGTGAAGCCAGTAGAATTCCAGAATTAAGTTATGTAAACCTTTAAATTTTCATTTTGATGATACCAGATTCTGCTGTATTTTCTTCCACTGAAAACTGAAAAAATTACTAAAAGGTATACAGAATTATTAGGAGAAACTGTCAATAAGAGAGGATGTGTTGTTCCAGGTAATAACTTTGAATGGATTAGTTTTTCATATTCCATTACTTAGACTTTGTGAACATATTCATAATATTCTTCTACTTTTGCATGTATGTGTTTTGATGAAATGCACATGCTGTCTCTATTAATGCTTTATTAAGGCATTTCTTATATTTTAGAGAATTATATTTGAGAAATGATATGATAGTAATTTGTGAGAGTATAATTCTTAGAAAGTTAAAGAGTTTAACAATGCTTCTGTGGTTAAAAAAATAAAAGAAATCCTAGAGAGCTCCAGATGTGTAAGCATGGACAGTACACTTTATGGTATTATGTAATTACAGACACCACTCAATGAGCATTGACTGTTTGCTTTTTTTATTAGTGTACTGTAAGAATTAGTTGATTGTAAAGTCTATTCTTATCCAACAACATGAAATGAGTGAAGATAGAAATATATGGATTATCAGTTTGGAGGACTAGTTGCCTATTGTCCTGCTTCATGTGATTGCTGAAATGCAAAACAAGAAGTTCTTAAATAGGACATCTGTGACATAACAAATTAGAATCTGGGAGAGAAAAATTATTTTCACCATGTCTAAAGCCATTGAATCAAAATAATTGTATAGATCATACTTGAGTTCAGATATAACCTAGATAAATTCTCCAACCATGGCACCCATCTGTCAAAAAATAAAACTCTGACTCACACTTAAAATGGCTCTTTTGGACTGTCATCTAGCTGTATCTAAAATGGACATGAAATGTCAATTTCATATGTTATAGTGGCACATTTCATATTGCTCTACTTAAGCTTATGTCAGCCTTAGGCATAAAAAGCAAGTGATTTAGGTCTTATTGTAAATGAACTAAGTGGAGGTATCAGCAATGGGACTGCCTTGCCACTATAGACAAAGGTATGTGTGGACAGCGGCAGGACCCACCTATCCTATGGCTTAACTTGACAGCTGTGCAGGGTTCCAAGTCAAAATGTCTTCTCTGTTTGTTTCCACATTTTCCTTCCTTTTATGTGATAAACTGATGAGAAAATTCTTTGGAAAGATCCTTGACTCAAAATGAGTTTTGTTTCCTGCAAGTGATTCAGTTGCTTAAGTTCTATTTGTGTGTTGTTTCATGTAACTATCACATTGGGAAGTTTGTGAATTTTCTGGGGAAAGAAGCTTGTGTTTGGGGAACTGTGCTCTTTGTGACTTTATTCATATGTGACAAAAAACAACGGCAAATGAAAGAAGCAAGAAAATATGAATTTTTCAAAGATACTGTGTCCAGCATGGATTGGAGAGTCAGTCTTAGAAGTTGTTAGGAATCTCAGCTTCATTCATTTAATGTTTCCAAGTTTGATCATCTACCTGCCTGACTAAAATTCAGTATACAACCTACAAGGTAAAGGGTTATATGGAGCCTCAAATTAGGTGTCATTCATCCCTGTTTTAAGCTGGAATACTAGTTGCTGGAAGAGTTAGGGAAAGATTCCTATAATGCATATTACCTTGGTGGCTTAGACGGTAAAGAGACTGCTTGCAATGCAGGAGACCTGGATTCAATCCTTGGGTCAGAAAGAGCTCCTGGAGAAGGAAATGGCAACCCACTCCAATATTCTGGCTTGGAAAATTCCATGGATGGAGGAGCCTGGTAGGCTACAGTCCATGGAGTCACAAAGAATCATACACAACTGAGCAACTAACAATTAGCATTTTATTTTTACCAACCTTAACATTTTAATTGCTGCTTCTTCACTGTAATGGGCAACTTTCTACGTAATTGTCATGTGGGGTGATGTGATAGGCAGAACAATGGCTCCCACCAAAGATACTCATGTCCTCCTCCCTGGGAAGAGGGAGCAGGAGAGTTAGTCAAAGAAGATATGATGATGGAAGTGGTTGTAAGGTTGCAGTTGTTGGCTCTGAAGACAGAGGAGGGCCATGAGCCAGGGAATGAGGGTCCCCTCTAGAAGCTGCAAAAGGCCAGAAAACAGATTCTTCTCTAGACCCCTGATAAGGAGTGCAGTCTGCCAACACTTGATTTTAGCCCAGTGACATGCATTTCCTACCTCTGACTTCCAGAACCATGAGATAATCAATTTAAGTTGTTCTAGATCACACGTTTGTGGTGATCAGTCACATCAGTAATAGGAAACTAATACAAGTGTGAAGATGAAAGCCATAGAAAGCTCACTGAACCTTTTGAAATTAACCTTGAACTCATCCTCTAGAAGAATATGGCTCTCGGACTCAGACTGACTACACAGCCATCTTCACTGTTCTTAGTTTTACCATAAGCAGAATTATACCAGCATTGTGTTCAGGCAGATGGACTCTCACTATCAAATTCTTTTAACGTGGGGTTCTGGTTATTTTCTCCAAAAGCATAAAGCCTTTGGCAGAGGCATGCATTTTACGGATATAGCTTCAATAAAAGTAAAGACTGAAATGCTCTAAATTACCGTGAGTGGCTTAGTCAGGAACCGAGGGTGAGTCTGCAGATCTCAAGCTGCTGGCCATTAGACCTCGCTACCGTCACTACCTATTTCTTCATCCTGATACATTTGACATTCATTTTATGACACTTTAATTGTTTCTGTCATTGACATGTTAACGGTTCACACATAAGGCTCTAGGACACTGTTTTGTTTTTCCATGGCACCCTCTTGACTGGTCATCCAGCCAAAAATGAAAGCAAAGGCTATGCAGTATGCTATGCATGCATCTTCTCCCAATATTTGTGGAAGCATCTGTGTCTGCATATGATTATCATGAATAATAGTTTTTGATAAAAATATTTTATGATCTCTCCAAAATATACCAGCCTTTCCTGCTCTTTTTCAAACTAGGGCCTCTCCATTCCTGTCTTTGGGATAGTTTTCATTTCCCACTACAGTTTTCTTAATCTTTCCCTCCCTTACCAGTTCAAACACTGTAGAGCTGGCTTTGCAACAGAGGAGGAAGTGGAGTAGGCAGAGGACAGGGGAGGAGTCTTGGAGGGGGAAGGGCAGAGAGAAAGGGAAGCAGCAGCAGTTCACAAAAATTAGGAGCTGACTTCAGGCACACAATGTGAGCTCCTAGGAGAGCTTTGAGGAGTGAATTTTCACCTGACTTTCAGGTTTTGTGAATGAGCTGCCGCTATTCTTGCAGTTGTCAGACAGTGAAAGTGTCCTGTACTCCTGCTTTCTTCTGAAAGAACAGAATGAATGTTCTGTGGCCTTAGCCTCTTTTCTCTCTTAACTAGATTCAAATGTATGTGCTACTTTTGCCTTCATTACATAAGCAATCAAGGGCACTCAGAGCAGGAGGCTCACTCCCTGGGGCTGGTTCACTGTACCGCAGTACAGCCACAGACTTTCTGACCATCACATGATTTGTGGGACAGCTTCATTTTATAGACTGGAGGCATTTTTGGTTTGTTTTTAAGGTTTCCCATTTTCTTTCCAACTTAGAATGACTCATGGCCAAATTTATTAATAAAATTATTGTTTGGATATTTATTATTATTTTTTTTATTTGTGGATTTGGTTCACTGTTACCTTCAGAAGTGTTCTAGTTGTTAGTGAGATTAAAATAAAGATTGTTGATTCTGATTTTACATAAACTACATACCATAACTGTGTAGGGTGCAATAATACTGATTTTTTTGTTTAGTCTTGTTTTTTAACATTTTTTTTGATGTGGATCATTTAAAAAATCTTTATTGGATTGGTTATAATATTGCTTCTGTTGTTTATATTTTGGTTTTTTGGCTGTGAGGCCTGAATGAACTTAGTTCCCTGACCAGAGATTGTACCCACACCCTTAACCACTGAACCCCCAGTTAAGTCCCTTGTTTAGTCTTTACAACAACTTTTTGGAATAGGTGGAAATATTCCCACTTTAGAGATAAGGAATCTAAAACTCAGAGAGTAACCATCAGAATGCAGTTTTGAGCCGGGATCACCAAAATCTAAACTTTTACTCCCTCTGTTATATACCACTCTGCCAATTTTATTAATAACTAGCATTTGTTAAATGTACCCTTTGTACTAGCCATTGCTCCCAGTCTTTTATTAGCACTTACTCATTCAATCCACAACTCTATGAGCTATTATTGTCTCTGATTTGTATGATGGGAAAGAGAGAATGGTTAAGAGATGGCCCGAGGGTCTGTTAGTTCAGTGCAGAATCCTAAGGATGTGCTGTGCCCTCCGGCGTCTGAGTGCTTCCATTTGTGATGAACCATCAAAGGTGAAGGTGCCAATTAAAGGCAGCTGTGAGTTATACGTAATGGGCAATGCAAGGTGAGTTATACGTAATATTTACTGTGTAGGTCTTCTTAGGTTATATACTTGAATTGTAGCAGCAAATACTATAAGGTAGAAATATGGTTTCTGAAGCACCTCTTTTTTCAGTTATAGTAGTGGGTGGGTCTAAGAAGATAAATTAAAACCAAATGTAAGCAAATCTTTTTCTCTCTTCATTTCTTTGATGATAGCCCACATACAAGATTCTTCTAGACAGAGGAAGTTCTAGTCCCCAACCTTAAAATGGTTCTCTGCTGCTAAGTCTATAAAACATGAGTTCCTTTTACCCAAAAACTTGCTTGTAGGCATTTCCTTAACAATTCACAGAAACCAATGGCATGTCTGTTTGTGGTTACTTCCGGGGTTTTATAAGGGTTCCAGAAGGGACAGACACACATTTGCCAAAGAATGGTTCACATTGCAGCAAATCATCAGCCTTGGCTGGGTGCAGAGAATGGAGAACAGGGAGGTAAAAGGTGGTTTTGAGTGGTCTGTGTGACACTTGCCTGCCTATAATAGTTGATTCAACTTTGCCCCCAGGAGATGGGATTGTTGAAGATCTGAGTTGCACTGTAGTCATCCTCCCAGTCACAGATCCTCAAGTGAAAGCTCACTGTTAAAGCTGAAATTGAGGACCTGAAGACAAGAGGGTGCCTGGATGGTGTGTTATCCTCTTTCTAAGGGAAAAAAGGCTCCCTGTTTATTTCAGATTAATTTTAATTATATAAATAGGACTACATATGCATGGAAGATCAGCTACACTAAAAGACTTTTGTACCATTTTGTAAAGCCTGCCCGCTCTTTCAGGAAATCTATGTAGGTTAAAACCATTTGTGGGGGAGCAGGATCCTCTCATGAGAGTTGATGTGCAGGTGGATGTTACCTCTGGTGCTCTGGGCTTATTTTTCACAATATTCTCCCTAAAGAGAGTCATTTCAACTTCAAATTTCCTTTTCTTATTTGGAAATACAGTAGCAAAAAGGTGAAGAGATTTTGTGACCCCAAACTAAAATCTGTGTTCTCTGGTCACTTCATCAAATTAGTTCTGGTGGCATTTATTTCCCTCCAGAAATAAACCACTGTTAAATGATTCTTTATAAAGTAGTCCACACATTTATCACACCACAGCAGTCCAAATCCATTTAGGGGAGAGCCTCTTGATGAAAAGGAAAGAGGAGAGTGAAAAAGTTGGCTTAAAACTCATCAATTAGGAAACTAAGATCATGGCCTCTGGTCCCATCACTTCATGGCAAATAGATGGGGAAACAGTGGAAACAGTGACAGACTTTATTTTGGGGGTCTACAAAATCACTGCAAATGGTGATTGCAGCCATGAAATCAAAAGATGCTTACTCCTTGGAAGGAAAGTTATGACCAACCTAGAGAGCATAGTCAAAAGCAGAAACATTACTTTGCCAACCAAGGTCCATCTAATGAAAGCTATGGTTTTTCCAGTAGTCATGTATGGATGTGAAAATTGGACTATAAAGAAAGCTGAATGCTTAACAATTGATGCTTTTGAACTGTGGTGTTGGAGAAGACTCTTGAGAGTCCCTTGGACTGTAAGGAGATCCAACCAGTCCATTCTAAAGGAAATGAGTCCTGGTGTTCATTGGAAGGACTGATGCTGAAGTTGAAGCTCCAATATTTTGGCCACCTGATGTGAAGAACTGACTCATTTGAAAAGACCCTGATGTTGGGAAAGATTGAGGGCAGGAGGAGAAGGGGACGACAGAGGATGAGATGGTTGGATGGCACCACCGACTCAATGGATATGAGTTTCAGTAAACTCCGGGAGCTGGTGATGGACAGGGAGACCTGGTGTGCTGCGGTCCATGGGATTGCAAAGAACTGGACATGACTGAGCGACTGAACTGAACTGAAGCAACCTATCTAATAAAGAGAAATAAGTGCAGAGAATTAGCGAAAATGAAGAGATAGAGGAATATGTTTCAAATGCAGGAACAAGACAAAACCTCAGAGAAAGAACCAAGTGAAGATAAGCAATCTACCTGATGCAGAGCTTGGCATTCATACTCCCCAAAATAAGCTGAGTAGTATTTATCTGTGTTTCAGACATCTTGCAATGAATGTAGTAGCTTTCAAACTTATTTTGTTATGACCCTAAATAAATATTGTTCCTTTAAATATACACATACAAATACATATATATGAACTAATATTTCCTAAAATATTAGTTACCCTTATTATAGTAAGTGCTAATATTTTGCATTTTATCCCATTTCAAATTATATGCTGATCTTGACCCACAATAAGGTTGTAATCTGCAGTTTAATCCCAGACAGAGGAGTCTGGCAGGTTATAGTCTATAGGGTCGCAAACAGTTGAACATAACTGAAGTGGCATAGCACACCATATGCTGTATAAAAAATGAGATGTTTTTGTAGTCAGAAGACTCTGGTTTTGCCCCTACCTAGTATGTGAGTTATCACCCGACTTGTGAAATAGCAAATACTTCCCCAGAAGGTGTGAGGCTGAGTACTTGGTAGGTATTCAGTAAATGTCCATTTCTTTGTCTTTAAAATTCACACTTGAGCCATTCACTGTTATTCCATAGTGTGGTAGAAAATATCTAGTTTTTTTGGTATGCCTGCATTCTATTGGACTCTTAGACTACTTAGACTATTATGATTTTAGCTCTGTCTGTTTTTCATATCTTGGGGTAAAAAAAACAAATAAAAGCAAAAAAAAAATCATACAGTAATTTTAACAGGGCATTATTGAGTGTTCCAAGAATCAGAACAGAATCTAGGAACTTTGTTAACTTTTATGTGTCACTCATGGAAATGACTACTTGTATTTGTTAATTATTTTATCTGACCACCTTTTGTATTAATAACATCTTCTAAGACATTTTTTCTCCAGTCTCCACTCTTTGACCTTCCTGGCCCATTTTTGTAGCAGTCCCAACAAGATCTTTCTCAGTCAAGGCATGTGTTTCAAGGCATGTCAAATCTTTCTCAAGTTGAAATGTTTTGTGGCTTCTATATAGCTGATTGGTGGTGGGATTTTCTCCCTGAAAAAGTAATAGTAACAAAAGAATACAGGTTTACAATTTGAGCTTTAAACATAAACTGTTTCTTGGGCTGTGACAATAGGGTAAAATGATCCAGTGGTAGAAATCTTATGAGGCTTAATAAATGCACTTAATAATTATAAACTGATGACAAATTAATTGAGTCAATGAATATTAATGTCTCTCCTTTCATATAACTCGATGCCTTGGGACAGTTTCAATATGTGACAAATACATTGTACTATGATGTATTAATAACATGTGGATGAGAGGGAAGCAAAAATCAAGGACAAATGTAACTTTCTGTGAGATATATATTTAACAGTTTTAACATTTAGTTTGTTACCTTTGGATGCCAGTTAAACTTTACATCCTTCAGTAGTTTTGTGTGTTGTCTATTGACTGAGTCTATTATTTGTCATTGCAGTCTCAAACTAAAATATTGCAGATTTTCTTTAATACATTGAGCTGCTTTATTTTATCGATTCTGCTCTAATCTGAGAAATCTGTTTTGTAGTTTAGAGCAAGCCAGGCAAGCTTCACATTATGTTAAGGCTTCAGGTTGACTATTAGATTTTTATATCTTTCTGAAATGTTCCATCTGTCTTATCGTGGTCCTCAAGTTGGGTCAAATGATAGTGAAAGTGAAAGTCGCTCAGTCGTATCTGACTCTGCAACACCATGGACTATATAGTCCATAGAGTTCTCCAGACCAGAATACTGGAGTGGGTAGCCTTTCCCTTCTCCAGGGGATCCTCCCAACCCAGGGATTGAACCAGGTCTCCTCCATTGCAGGCAGATTCTTTACCAGCTGAGCCACAAGGGAAGCCCAAGAATATTGGAGTGGGTAGCCTATGCCTTCTCCAGCATATCTCCACGACCCAAAAATCGAACCGAGGTCTCCTGCCTAACATAGCTATGAGAAGATTCTTGTATTGATGGAGCAATACAAAGTGTACTGATGTTGTAGAAACCTCAGGACAGTGGGCAGTAGTTTTATTTTGTTCTGAGAGGCATACAACTTCTATTTGGTTGTTTTTAGGCAGATCATGGAGAAGGCAATGGTCCCCACTCCAGTACTCTTGCCTGGAAAATCCCAGGGATGAAGGAGCCTAGTGGGCTACAGTCCATGGGGTCGCTGAGAGATGGACACAATTCAGTGACTTCACTTTCAATTTCACTTTCCTGCATTGGAGAAGGAAATGGCAATCCACTCCAGTGTTCTTGCCTGGAGAATCCCAGGGACGGCGGAGCCTGGTGGGTTGCTATCTATGGGATTGCACAGAGTTGGAAACGACTGAAGCGACTTAGCAGCAGCAGCAGCAGCAGCAGCAACAGCAGGCAGATCATAGAACACCTGTGGGGGTAAGTGAAATGGCCACCTTTAGTCTGTGGAGGTATACAGTGAGACATGTGTCATGGGACCTTTAATTACCAATTTGAGATTAAAGCCTACTTTAGAGGCCTCACTGGCTCGTAGCTATGGCTCTACCCTAAAGGCACCTTCAGGTCTATGTGCTTAAAAGTGGTGACCTTCACAGTTAGAAAATAGCATTGCCCTAGAAACTCTATCTGAAATTCTGTATTTAATGTCATTGAAATACCCTGCTACTTAGATGCTAACCTAAGTTATGTGTATTTTCATCTATCCTTATGAAGGTAGTTAAGCTCATGATTTTTAAAAATAATATAGCTGATATTTATGCAAGTTGATGCAATGAGTTTTCCCTAGAGTATAAAATTATTTCAATGCTTAGTAAAATGATAATGCCTTGTGTGTTTTCATTTTATTATTACTGATAACAGAACCAGGGAGTTGATGGCCCATGCTAAAATGATATCCACAAGGTTGTCAAGCATACCTTTGGGTCTCAGTGTAAATTGAATAGGGAACAGAGTGGTTATAGATTTTGTTCTTTTTTTTTTCATGTTGTAAGGTAGGTAGACATGCAATATTGGAATTAAGAAAATAATGATTAGGTTGGTTCATATACATTTATAAGCCAGTATGTATGAAGTGCTTATTAGCATACTCAGCTTATTGTACGGAGAAGGAGAATGCAATGGCGCCCCACTCCAGCACTCTTGCCTGGAGCATCTCACGGATGGAGGAGCCTGGTGGGCTGCAGTCCATGGGGTCGCTAAGAGTCGCATGAGCAACTGAGCGACTTCACTTTCATGCATTGGAAAAGGAAATGGCAACTCACTCCAGTGTTCTTGCTTGGAGAATCCCAGGGACGGGGGAGCCTGGTGGGCTGCCATCTCTGCAGACGCACAGAGCTGGACACGACTGAAGCGATTTAGCAGCAGCAGCAGCAGCAGCAGCTTATTGTACGCACTCCTTAAACTGAGAATGCCTTTTAAGAAGTTTTTACCACAGGAGTTAATAGTATATACTGCAGCAAAATTCTCTGGGTTTAAGCTAAGTAACTTCAGGCAAGTTGCTTATTAAACTACCTGTGTTTTTCTTTCCTCATGTCTAAACTTAATGATAGAAGTATTAATGAGGTGACTGTGGGAAATAAAGATGTTATGTGCATTGAAAGCATTGTTAACACTGATTTTAGTAAGAAAGAGAATCATAATAAAAATGCCAGTTAAATATTAGTTATATTAGTTATCATTATTTGTAATGCATTCTAAAATTAACTCCAGCATCACTGCATATATTAACATTCTTGGAAAAGGAGTATCCCTTTGTTTCCTTGCCTTTTTTTGGAAATGTGAAAGTGCAAGTAGTTCTACCTTGGGTGGGACATATGTTTTTCTATTTTTTCCCTTCTTGTTGGAGAAATCTCTTTCCAAGGGATAGTCTGGTTATTTGTCTACAGATCCTCCCCTGGGGATTATGTGGCAGCTACTTCAAAGCTCTCTCAGCTTGCATTTAATCATTTGTAACATCAAATAACTTGCTTGTTCATTTCATGCATGTTTTCTTATTGAGGAAATTAGTTAACCTAAAAGGAGCATCAGAAGCTGCTTTTTCTTGGTTTTCCTCCTGGAGTTGTTCTCACACATGTTTCTCTTGGAAGTGCCTTGCAGTCTCCTACAGCTTTTTCAGGATGACTGAATTTGGGAACATTCTGTTTAACCACAAAACTCATGTTTCCTCTGTCTAATTTCTTTAGGCTTGCCCTCCTTGCAATGCAGTCACCATTTTTCTTCCACATTATGTGGACAGGATTTGTGTTGCCTCCCCTTTGAGAAGGAACCCTTATTTATTTAGCAGCTGTTTTTAGGTTCTTATTGATCCACTAGGCACAGTTCTAGGTGAGTTGAGGAGACAGGTCTGAGTAAGATGGAACATGTCCTTGTTCTCATAAAGCTTTCACCCTCATAGGAGAAGACAGACAGTAATAGGCAAATAAGTAAATAAGATATTTTTCAAAGTGTGAAAGTATGATGAAGACAATGAAGCAGGAAAGTGGGACAAAGAGGAAAGAAGGTGAGTACTTTAGATGAGGTGCCCAAAGGAAGCTTCTGTGGAGAAGTGAGGTGTGGGCAGCTTCTGTGGAGAAGTGAGGTGTGGGCAGAGATGTGAATGATGAGAGATAAAGAAGATCCCAGACAGAAGGAGCAGCACGTGTCAGGGCTCTGAAGCAAGCAGGAGCTCAGTCTGAACGAAGTTGGGAGTAAGTGACTAAATGCATTTTGTAGCCTTCAGAGGGTTCAGGTGCCATTTAGTTGCTTGTGATATACACACCAATGAACAAAATAAGCCTTTTTCCCCCTCCTCATATCAGGCTAGGAGGTTGAAGGGTTTTGGGGGAAAGTGGACAATAAACAGGTATAATAAATAAGTTAATTATGTGGAATGTAAGCCCATCATTGATATGAAAATAATTTGTTTGGNTCTGCAGACGCACAGAGCTGGACACGACTGAAGCGATTTAGCAGCAGCAGCAGCAGCAGCAGCTTATTGTACGCACTCCTTAAACTGAGAATGCCTTTTAAGAAGTTTTTACCACAGGAGTTAATAGTATATACTGCAGCAAAATTCTCTGGGTTTAAGCTAAGTAACTTCAGGCAAGTTGCTTATTAAACTACCTGTGTTTTTCTTTCCTCATGTCTAAACTTAATGATAGAAGTATTAATGAGGTGACTGTGGGAAATAAAGATGTTATGTGCATTGAAAGCATTGTTAACACTGATTTTAGTAAGAAAGAGAATCATAATAAAAATGCCAGTTAAATATTAGTTATATTAGTTATCATTATTTGTAATGCATTCTAAAATTAACTCCAGCATCACTGCATATATTAACATTCTTGGAAAAGGAGTATCCCTTTGTTTCCTTGCCTTTTTTTGGAAATGTGAAAGTGCAAGTAGTTCTACCTTGGGTGGGACATATGTTTTTCTATTTTTTCCCTTCTTGTTGGAGAAATCTCTTTCCAAGGGATAGTCTGGTTATTTGTCTACAGATCCTCCCCTGGGGATTATGTGGCAGCTACTTCAAAGCTCTCTCAGCTTGCATTTAATCATTTGTAACATCAAATAACTTGCTTGTTCATTTCATGCATGTTTTCTTATTGAGGAAATTAGTTAACCTAAAAGGAGCATCAGAAGCTGCTTTTTCTTGGTTTTCCTCCTGGAGTTGTTCTCACACATGTTTCTCTTGGAAGTGCCTTGCAGTCTCCTACAGCTTTTTCAGGATGACTGAATTTGGGAACATTCTGTTTAACCACAAAACTCATGTTTCCTCTGTCTAATTTCTTTAGGCTTGCCCTCCTTGCAATGCAGTCACCATTTTTCTTCCACATTATGTGGACAGGATTTGTGTTGCCTCCCCTTTGAGAAGGAACCCTTATTTATTTAGCAGCTGTTTTTAGGTTCTTATTGATCCACTAGGCACAGTTCTAGGTGAGTTGAGGAGACAGGTCTGAGTAAGATGGAACATGTCCTTGTTCTCATAAAGCTTTCACCCTCATAGGAGAAGACAGACAGTAATAGGCAAATAAGTAAATAAGATATTTTTCAAAGTGTGAAAGTATGATGAAGACAATGAAGCAGGAAAGTGGGACAAAGAGGAAAGAAGGTGAGTACTTTAGATGAGGTGCCCAAAGGAAGCTTCTGTGGAGAAGTGAGGTGTGGGCAGCTTCTGTGGAGAAGTGAGGTGTGGGCAGAGATGTGAATGATGAGAGATAAAGAAGATCCCAGACAGAAGGAGCAGCACGTGTCAGGGCTCTGAAGCAAGCAGGAGCTCAGTCTGAACGAAGTTGGGAGTAAGTGACTAAATGCATTTTGTAGCCTTCAGAGGGTTCAGGTGCCATTTAGTTGCTTGTGATATACACACCAATGAACAAAATAAGCCTTTTTCCCCCTCCTCATATCAGGCTAGGAGGTTGAAGGGTTTTGGGGGAAAGTGGACAATAAACAGGTATAATAAATAAGTTAATTATGTGGAATGTAAGCCCATCATTGATATGAAAATAATTTGTTTGGAGGTTAAGAGTGTGGGGGTATGGGAGCTATAAATTAAAATATTGCAGTCAAGGTAGGTCTCACAGTACAGGTGATATTCAAGCAAAATGTTGAAGGAGCTGGGGAAGTCAGCCCCATGACTGTCCAGGGGTTGAAGTTGCCAGGCATAGATAAGAGCTGGTGCAGAAGAGATAGATAGCAGGCATTAAGTATGACTTGTTCAAAAGACCTCATTGAAGCCTCTTGAGATCAGAACAGAGCAAGCGAGGAAGAGGTGGGAGACACATTTGGAGAGGTAATAAGTGATATCATGCAGAGTCTTATGAACCACTGCCAGTTCATTCTGACTCAGTGAAATGAGTTGCCATCTTGGAGATGGGGAAGAGTTAAGGGACATGGACTAGGGCAGGGGGGCTTTAAGCAAGGATACCTGCTAGAGTAATGGAGTGAACCAGGCGACACACATATGGCACATAGAAGGAGGCGGTTGAGATGATGCGACTTTATCAGCTTCTGAATATGTTTTGTAAGCTTCCGGAAGTAGAGTGTGTGAGAAGGAGTCTGAGATGACTCGAAGTGTTTGGTCTTGAACAGATAGAAGATTAAGATGGGAATGACTCGAGCTGGAGCAGATTAGGATGGGGTGAGCCTGGAGATGTAAAGAGGGAGCCGTCTGTTACACTCTGCGATTACTGTTCCTGTGTCCTCGGGTGCAGTGCATCTCCCATTCTGACTTAGTCTGAGAAGTGCGATTCACTTTGGCCTGTGGCTCATTAGAGGTGGGATGAAATGGGACTGAAATGTGCTTACAGGGTTGAGTTCCACCTCTTATGAGAAGAGCTTTCTTTTGTCATCATGAGACGAGCTTTCCCTCAATAGTTACTGTCTTCTGAACTGGTCTTCCAATGAGTGCACGTGAGGCACTTACCCCAAGTGCACTAGACCAGGGCTGCCTATTGAACATACCTTAGATTATCAGACCCTCGCTGAGCTGCAGATCCATGAGAATCAATGGCTGGTGTTTATTCTTATTTTTATTGGAGTATTGTTGATTTACAGTGTGTTAGTTTCTGCTGAGGAGCAAAGTGAATCAGTTATACATGTACATATGTTAACTGTTTTTCAGATTACTTTCCTATAGAGGTCATTGTTTTGAGTAGAGTTCTCTGAGTCACTGAATTTTAAGGCAGTCTGTTATATCTTCATGGGAAATAGATGGGGAAACAGTGGAAACAGTATCAGACTTTATTTTGTGGGGCTCCAAAATCACTGCAGATGGTGACTGCAGCCATGCAATTAAAAGACACTTACTCCTTGGAAGAAAAGTTATGACCAACCTAGATAGTGTATTCAAAAGCAGAGACATTACTTTGCTGACTAAGGTCCATCTAGTCAAGGCTATGGTTTTTCCTGTGGTCATGTATGGATGTGAGAGTTGGACTGTGAAGAAGGCTGAGCGCCGAAGAATTGATGCTTTTAAACTGTGGTGTTTGAAAAGACTCTTGAGAGTCCCTTGGACTGCAAGGAGATCCAACCAGTCCATTCTGAAGGAGATCAGCCCTGGGGTTTCTTTGGAAGGAATGATGCTAAAGCTGAAACTCCAGTACTTTGGCCACCTCATGCGAAGAATTACCTCATTGGAAAAGACTCTGATGTTGGGAGGGTTTGGGGGCAGGAGGAGAAGGGGACAACAGAGGATGAGATGGCTGGATGACATCACAGACTCGATGAACGTGAGTCTGAGTGAACTCTGGGAGTTGGTGATGGACAGAGAGGCCTGGTGTGCTGTGATTCCTGGGGATGCAAAGAGTCGGACATGACTGAGCGACTGAACTGTGAGCTGAACTGTTATATCTTGAAGTTTTACAATAGTAACTTACCAATAGAGCATCCAAGCAGTGAAATGAAATAAGAATTTGGAGATAACAGTCTGTCATTCAGAAGAAGTCTGGGCTGGAGATAGTTTGGAGTTATTTGCATATTACTGGTATTTAAAGCCTCAAGATGAAATGAGATCACCGTGGGAGTGAATGCAGTCCACAAAGTAATGAAGGATTGTGTTGTTGAAACATTACAAGGTTCTTGAAGAAGACGGACAGCCATCAGCCAAACCTGAAAAGGAACAACCAGTGACATAGAGGGAATACAGATTGTCTAAAAAGTAAGTGTATAGGAATGCAAGGGATTTCTGAGTGTTGATTTTATATCCTGCAACTTTACTATACACTAATAATGAGAAAGTAGAAAAAGAAATTAAGGAAACANGCAAACACACCGAGGAAATCAGAATTGAAAGAGACACATGTGCCCCAATGTTCATTGCAGCATTGTTTATAATTGCCAGGACATGGAAACAACCTAGATGTCCATCAGCAGATGAATGGCTAAGAAAGCTGTGGTACATATACACAATGGAGTATTACTCAGCCATTAAAAAGAATAATTTTTAGTCAGTTCTAATGAGAAGGATGAAACTGGAGCTGATTATACAGAGTAAAGTAAGCCAGGAAAAAAAACACCAATACAGTATACTGATACATATATATGGAATTTAGAAAGATGGTAATGATGACCCTGTATGTAAGACAGCAAAAGAGAAACAGATATATAGAACAGACTTTTGGACTCTGAGGGAGAGGGAGAGTGTGGGATGATTTGGGAGAATGGCATTGAAACATGTATACTATCATATAAGAAATGAAGCGCCAGTCTATGTTCAATACAGGATACAGGATGCTTGGGGCTGGTGCACGGGGATAATCCAGAGAGCTGATGTGGGAGGTGGGAGGGGCATTCAGGATTGGAAGCTCATATACGCTCGTGGCCGATTCATGTCAATGTAAGGCAAAGCCAATATAGTATTGTAAAATAAAGTAAAAAAAAAAAAAAAAAGTAAGTGGACGAAAACAATCTGAAGGAGGAAGTGATCAACTGTGCCAAAGATGACTAAGTACTGGTTATTGGCTTTGGTAACCTGTGGGGATCATTGCATTTTTTATTGAATTATAGTTGATTAACAATATTATATTAGTTTCAGGTATATTACATACTGATTTGATATTTTTATAGATTATACTCTATTTAAAGTTACTATAAAATATTATATTCCTTGTGCTATACATCATGTCCTTGTATCTTATTTATTTAGCGGGAAAGGGTTCACTGTTGACCTTGATCAAAGAAGTTTCACAGGCCTGGTGGAGGTGCAGACAATTGTGTTTAAACATGAATATGGGAGGAGAGAAATTTGATAAATAAGTTTTTGAGGAAAGGAGATAAAAATGAGAATAAATATGGCCTTTTCACAAAGAGAATGGTAACCTATGGTAAAGGTGTTGGATTTTATTCTGAGTGAGGTGGGACATAGTGGAGGGTTGAAATAGTGATCTGTTTGCCTTTATAAGTATTGTTCTGGCTGGCGTGTAGAGAAGGGTCTGGAGTGAAAATTGGGGAGAACAGTTAAGAGGGCATTTCAGTTTCCCTGGTGAGAGATAATGTTGGCTTCTGCTAGAGTTGTAGCACTGGAGATGTGGAAAGCCACACATAAATTTTACCAGGAGGTAATGCTATTTAGACCGTGGTGTGGGATTCTAGCTTACAAACTTTTAGCAAGGTTTTGTAATTGAATGAAAATCACCAAGGCACATGAGAATTATTTCTTATAGTTTATTTCTTATAGTTTATCTCCAGCTATACTTTATGAATAATGAATAATGTAATGCCTATTTGAAGCAATGTGATGTTATATTTATTAATTTATAACATTTACATTCTGCTCTTTTACAAAATAATAATTTCTGTTGTCTATGGAGAAATGGATATGACCATTTTTCTCTTTTTAAAATTCCATTCCATCTGAACCACTTCAGTGACACTGGCCTATTCTGCTCAAATGACTTTAGAGGTGGTTCCTGGTGTAGTGTCCTTGACTAAGTTTGTGTGCAAAATAACTTTTTTTTTTTAAGTGGAAGAAGTTCCATAATTTTGGGGGGGGATGAAGATTAAGCAACAACAAAACACACTTTCACTTCCTCAGATCTTGGATTTATAAGTAGTACAGGATTGCTCATACAGAAATGGCCAATAAAGGATTTTGCCAAATGTGTTTTCAGTAGAGACTCCAATGATTGTCTGTGATCTGTTTTGCTCTTATACCACGTCCACAGGTTCCCATGGGAACCACCCTCATTTCGTGGGAAGACTCAAATTTAACAAACAATACAGAAAAGCCATTTAATCATCCTCTGTGTGATCCATGGAAGAGCTAGAATTACAGAGAAAATGAAATCACTAAAATCTCTATCTACACGGGATTGCCCAGAGAAAAAGTCTTGCTTGTGGTAAATAGATTTGATAGATGGCAAAACAGCAAATGTCCTAAATCTGACAATAGCAAAACCACTCCTATCATCTGTCTCTTTCTTGGTTCAGATATATTTTCAAAATTTGTTAAGTGTTTTGATGTTTTAGACTTTGGCATTCTGCCAATCGTTTTCATTTAACTATCTTTCCCCTGAAATATTGTTTCCAGAAAAAGAAGCTTTGATTGTAATACAGTGAGCCTTATACATAATCTTCTCATCATGTTCAGAAAGCTAATTTTAAACCCAAATTCTGCATTTCTCTCTCTCTTCCTCTCCAGTGCTTTCCTCACTGCGTTAATTAATTCCTCTACAGCAATGGAGTTTTGCTTCAAACACCTGACCCACCAACTCCTGAATGTGGAAACTCTTTATCTTTTATGAAAAGTGGGCCACCCATTGCCACAGGACATGTAAATACAGATTCTTTTTACCTAAGAGGGAGCTTTTCTGAGAACAGAGACATTGGGATCCCCCAGGATCAGATGCTTCAGCAGCTTTGATAAGAACAGAGAGCACCTCCATGTGTTAAAAGATTTGAATCTTTTGTGTTAAAAGATTTCAGTTAAATCTCTATTCCCTGACTTGACTGAAAACTATTTTCAAGTGAATTTGTTTGTGCTAGGTTGTCAGTGCACACCAAGTCTGAGCAATAGTGAGAGAGTGATCCGAAAGAGTCTTGGGAACTACATAGTCCAAGGCTGCACGCAATTTAGACTTGGCCTTCCTCTGCAGGTTCATCTTCTCATTCCCCACCTTGATCTCCACCATGAACCACATTGGCCTATTTGTTTAATCAAACACAACTAAGGCTTATCTTCCCAGAGCCCTTGCACATGTGGTTTGTTTTTCCTCAGGTTCTCCCCCCACCCCACAGCAGTTTCTATTCATCTTTAAGGTCTCAGATTATATGCCATTTCATCAGAAAGCACTTCTCTGACCATCCAGTTTATATTCAGTTTCTCCCCTGTAGTTTCTTCTCATCTCACCTTTACTTTTTCACCAAAACATTTACATTTTGTCTATAAGGTCCTACAGGAGGGGTTTTCCTTGGGTTTATTTTTTCTCTTCTCCAGCAATAGAGATTCTAGAATCTTCCCTTAGAAGTGTAGGTGTGCCTTTTCATCTAACAGCAGATTGGTAGCAGGGCTGCCTTAGAAAGGGTACAGTCAGACCGAAAACAAAACCCCTTGTGATCTTTGAAGGAAAAGAGTTGGCATTTTCAAGAGATGGAAGATGCTAGAGCCATTCCTGCCAGTGCTTCCATGACTGTCAGGGGACTTGGGAGGTGGCTGTTTCTGGAAATTAAAAAAAAAAAAAAAAATCTGAATCAGGAAAATACTGGAAGCCTGAGAACCATGCATCCTCGATAAGCTTTGCCTTCAGGAAGTAAAATTCTCCTCCAAGGGCTTTGCTGGGCCCTCTGGGATCCCATTGCAGCAGTAGCTCAGCTTCCTCTGCAGATTCCATAAACAGCGCCACTGTGAGGCAGCAATATGCAATGGCAGTGATCAAATTGATGGCAGGTGTGGGCTTCCCTGGTAGCTCAGAAGGTAAAGAATCGCCTGCAATGCAGGAGACCCTGGTTTGATTCCTGGGTCTGGAGGATCCGGTGGAGAAGGGATAGACTACAGACTCCAGTATTCTTGGGCTTCCTTGGTGACTCAGGTGGTAAAGAATCCTCCTGCAATGCGGGAGACCTGGGTTCAATCCCTGAGTTGGGAAGATCACCTGAAGGAGGGTATGGCAGCCCACTCCAGTGTTCTGGCCTGGAGAATCCCCATGGACAGAGGAGCCTGGTGGGCTATAGTCCATGGGATTGCAAAGTTGGACAGGACTGAGCGACTAAGCACAGCACATGGGTGTCTGCAGAGGATATCCTGCCCATTAGGCCAGGTGGAAAATGAGCATGCAATTGCAAATGAACCCTGATTTTGGGAAGCCTTTGTCTCCATTGGCTTGTCAGATTCACTATAGATTCTCAGTGAATGTTTGTTTTATGGGTTAGAAGATGGAAACTGAGAGAATTCCAGTAACTTTTCACAAGATCACAGCATTACAATGATAGGGCTAGGATGATGTTTTTCAGTCACTAAGTCGTGTCTGACTCTTTTGGAACCCTATGGACTGTAGCCTGCCAGGCTCCTCTGTCCATGGGATTTCCCAGGCAAGAATAGTGGAGTGAGTTGCCATTTCCTTCTCCAGTGGTTAGCATAGGACTGTGCCAATCTTTTGGTCCCAGTTTTGGTAGATCTGCAGTTGAATGCAATCACTATGTGTATTGTCATTATTTAGTCTCTAAGTTGTGTCTGACCCTTTGGGACCCCATGGACTGCAGCTAACTAGGCTTCCCTGATGTGTATCGAGGTTATGTTTTATTCTCTCCTAGGTGTGTACCTGGGGTGTTTTAGAATAGGCAAAAGCCTGTGTCTGTGAGATGCTTATTTTATGTACATCAGTCATTTGGGGATCATTAAAATTTCTCATCTGTGTGTCTGAACATCTTCCTTCTTGTTTTACTCACAACCTCCCTTCTTTTCTTCTTGCATGTCTCCTTGAGGCCTTTTTCTTTATTTACTTTCCCAAAGAGATATTTAAAGAAAGAGAAGTTTCGCTTTCTTGTTTGAATTTACACTTAAACTAGTGAAAATGGGAAAGAATATTTAGAAAGTGAAATAAGTAAAGTAAATACATATGAATGTAATACAGTATATCACATAATCATGGTAGGTAATAAAAGTGAGAATGGGGTGGCTTCTTAGAAGAGGGTGTTTTAAGGTATGAGATAAAAACGTGTCCAGAGAAGATGTGTCTCCCAGGGAGAAGTCAGATGGGTGGGGAAGAACAGGGCACATATGTTTATTGAAGTTGCCAGAAGAAAGGTGTTGAACCTTGGTAGGATCACTTGGAACCAGCTGAGGAAAGGATGCATTGGAGAAGGCATGCCTGCAGCCAGTGGGTTTTAAGTTGCCAAAGGACTGGCACATAAACATCATCAGAGGAGTCTGTAAAACTGCAGACTCTCATGGGGTACAACAAATAAGAAAGGATTCTTGATATATTTTGCACATATAAATTGGGCATTACCTCTACAAAGTGAAAATTAAAAATGAACACTCTCTGGTGTAATTTCTAGTTTCAAACCCATCTTTATTGCTTACTACCTGGGTAATTTGGGCTTCCCTTGTAGCTCAGTTGAGCTGTGGTACATATACACAATGGAATATTACTCAGCCATTAAAAAGAATACATTTGAATCAGTTCTAATGAGGTGGATGAAACTGGAGTTTATTATACAGAGTGAAGCAAGCCAGAAAGAAAAACACCAATACAGTATACTAACGCATATATATGTAATTTAGAAATATGGTAACGATAACCCTGTATGTGAGACAGCAAAAGAGACACAGACGTATAGAGCAGTCTTTTGGACTCTGTGGGAGAGGGAGAGAGTGGGATGATTTGGGAGAATGGCATTGAAGCATGTATAATATCATATATGAAACGAATAGCCAGTCCAGGTTCTATGCATGATACTGGATGCTTGGGGCTGGTGCACTGAGACAATCCAGACGGATGGTACGGGGAGGGAGATGGGAGGGGGGTTCAGGATGGGGAACACATGTATACCTGTGGCAGATTCATGTTGATGTATGGCAAAACCAATACAATATTGTAAAGTAACCTCCAATTAAAATAATTAAATTTATATTTAAAAAAATAAAATAAAAGATGCTAGGATGTCCCTGGGGTTGGGGGGGGGGGAGAATCTGCTTGCAGTGCAGGAGACTCGGGTTCGGTCCCTGGGTCCAGGAAGATCCCCTGGAGAGAGGTGGCAACCCACTCCAGTATTCTTGCTTGGAAAATCTCATGGACAGAGGAGCCTGGTGGGCGGCAGTCCATGGGGTCGCAAAGAGTCGGGCACGACTGAGCGACTAACTTACTTACTTGGGTGACTTGAGATAAGTTTTTAAAGATTTAAGCCTATTTCCTCATTTTTTAAAATTGAATTTTGAGATGATAAAGTGAAATATCCAGTGAGATGACCTAGGATAATGCTGGCTTATAGGAGGTGTCTGATAAATGTTAATTTTATATATTAAAATATATTCACGCCACATTGTGGTAACTGACTTAGCTATAGTTTTAGATGAATGTTTTCAGTTAATCTTGAAACACTGTTGCTGGCATAATCTTTTCCCTTCGAGTTTTCTCAGAAATTAATTGTCTTTCATGAGTAGGTGCAGAATAAATCATTGTTTTCATTCAAGAGACATGGCTGAATAAGCACACATTTGCATAAAATCACTCCCAGGAGTCTATCAAAATGAATGAAAAGAACCCCAAATTAGAGAGGATGATTTCATTTATACTGAAATTAGAGTGGAGCCTCACACTCATACCCTAAATTACAAGGACTAGTGTTTGGATTCAATTTAGTATAAGTTGCCAGGATTTAATTCACATGTTCTTTAATCTTGGACATACTGCTTGCCCTACATGGGAAATGGAAATGTGCGAAGGATTTTTTAACAACCCTGGTAAATAGGACAGAGCGGCAAAGTTACACATCAAATTTTATGTTCCAGAAAATACAGCTTATAACACAAAGACAGACAAAGGGGGAGATGTCATTTTCCAAAAGTAGTAATGTAAAAAGTTTAGGTATGCTTCCAAAAGTCTACTGTCCTTCATTATTTGTGCATTAATATTTCAGTACATTCATACTCAATGTTTTTTAGAATGCATTTCATAAATAATAGAGAATAAAAGCTTTTATTTAACAGTTTCTTACCCTACAAATGTGATTGTGGTCTCAACAACTGTTGAAAGAATTATGAAGGACAGAACGAGCTGTTACCCCAAACATAAGCGTCGTAAATGCTGGCTGCTGAGATGAAAGTGGCCGAGCGATTATCCTCATCTTCTTTCCAGTTCTACATTTGAAAAAAGCCTAGACTCTCAGTGAAGTGAATCATCACTGACAGGGAGAAGAGAAAATGTCCTTGCCAGCAGGGACCACAAAGAGCAGGAGAATCAGACCCGCCATAGAATATGTGAGTGGTTGGTCAGCAGAGAAGGCTGGAGCACAGGCAGTGCGTGTGGCTAGTTTTGCCATTTGGGAATTTGAACCTATTGTTTCTAGATCTTCACTTTTTCAAGAGAAGCCAGTTATCTACTGATTTTTTATATTTTCTTTCTTTTTTTCCCCCTTTGTTTTGTTTTTGTTTTCTTTGTTTGGAGGGGTTAAATTCCCAAATTTTTGAATACTGGGAAATAATGCAGCGTTCTTTGCATCACCTAAGTCAGTGCAGGGAGCACTGAGTGGGCTGAACAGGACCTACCTCGTGCCACATTTTGCCCAGGGACTTTCAGTTCACAACCTTTCCAGCCCAGTGCACGATGTGGGGATCCTGAGAGGCAGAGAGGAAAGTAGTTATGAGCTCAGATCACAATCAGCGCTCTTGGCATCATGCCTATACTTGTTCCTGGAGCACTGATTGACTGTCTTGGCACAAGACAAGATCTGATCAGGGAGATGGTTGTGTAAGATTGATATTCCAGAGCTGATACTTTTAACCAAGACTTTTCCTCTAAGAATTTCTCAGTATGAACACATTCCTCTTAGGAGTTCGAACATTTTTTAACTTTAAAAGAAAAATAAAATAAAAAAAGGAAAAAAAACCCCAAAACAGTTTTTTCAACAGATGCTCAAAGCTTACCATATCTATACCCCTCATGCTTCCTTAATATTTTAAAAATTAAATCTCAAAATAAAATACAAAATTGTTAAGCATCCTGTGTCTCCTCTTGTCCTGACCTATGAAGCTTTTTTTCATCAAGATTCTTTATTAAACTTTTCATCTGGTGATACAAGCTAATTTTTCCAGAGCATCAGGAAAAAAATTACAAGTGCCTCAGAGCAGTGGGAAAGGACACAAAAGACATCAGAAGGTTGGTTTTGAGACTATACTTATCAAAGGTGTTCTACCCTGTGGATCTCTTATTAAATGGATTATCTATCTGCCAGGGTTTGAGGTGTCCCTCTTCACTGTCTTTCTCTGAGGACTATTGAAACCTTCTGTTGTGTGAGGTGAGCCCCTCCCACCTTTTTTTTTTTTTGATAGGTGATTTGCAGGAAATGAGTTCTGTAATCAGTCATTAACAATACTCTCTTTCATTGTTAATGCAGTGTTTAAATGGATTATAATTTTTTAAAATCTGAACAATAATAAGGTCAGTGTGACACAACCTGACTTTTTTTTTTAACATTTAGTTTAATCCTTTGACAAACCTTGCCCACATTTGTCTTTAATCTTGGACCACCTGCTTTCGCTGGTTATGTGATTTGCAAGTTAAAAATGCTTATTTCCTTTTCCTTGTTACTGAACTCCAAAGCTCACTCAAACTCTTATTTTTTTCTTTGCTTTCCTTTACCTTCTATTTCCCTAATATCTTCTGCTTGAATTAATAAAGTTGCTTAAAAAAGAATAGTCCAGTCAAATGCCAAGTTACCTAATTTATTTATGGAAAAACTAAAGTAGGATGGGGAGGACATGTTACTAAATTATATTTTTTTTATTATTGAATGTCAGTCCATGATGTTCCTTCTGTGACTGTATAAATATGTGTTCTATTGATTGTTAGAGGTAAAAGGCACTTGGACTTTCCTTTGGTGTAACACCGTCATTTTACTGAATAGGTCATGATGAACATAGTAGAAGGGTCATCTTGGCCAATGTCGTACATAGTGGCAAAGTCAGAAGATAGTGTTGCATAGTGGTTAAGGGCTTAGAATCTGAAGGTGGACAAACTGAGTTTGTGTCCTAGATGGCTGATCATATATTAATTATCTTGCTGTGACTTCAGGCAAGCCAGATAAATTAGGACTCAAATTAATGAGTCCTAGGTTCCATGATTTTAAAGTGAAAATAATAATAGTACTCACTTCGAAGGATTACAATGAGTAAGAAGTTATAGGATCCAGGCCAACTCCATGACACTGTCCCTAGTACATACCAAGTTCTCAACAAATCATCTGTGTTATTGCCGTCACTGTCGTAACAGTAGTAACCAATGTTTTGATCATCAGTCCAGGCTTATTTTATCACAGAGCTTTAGCAATGCTTCCAAACTGTCTAAAGACTTTCTTGAGGTCTGTTAAAGTTTCCTCAACAGGGGCTGAAAATCTTTTTCATTTGGTTATGTGGTTCTGCAGTGCATGTTAAGGTTACAACCCATTCCTGTTGGTTGCCCATGTTCATATTTGGGTCATAAATTCAGTAAGTCTGTATTGAGCCCCTTTCTTCTGTGTACACACTTCTGTGCTAGATGTTGAGCACATTTTTGTGAACAGAAGGGAGAATGCCTATTTTCATGGAGCTTATGTTTTGAGATGGGAAATAGATGCTAAACAATCAATTATATTTTTGTTTATTTATGGCTGTGATAAGTGTTAAAAATGAGTACTAATTGCTATGAGTGAGTGAATTGGAGGACCAATGTATGGATTTCTCTAGAATGAGAAAGTGTTAACTAGAGAAATAAGGCAGAAAGCTTTGCATTTTGAAGCTTTCTTCAAAGGTACCTACAGAGGGGCAACCGGATTGTATTCGGTAATTGCAGAAATAGATGGAAATCAGTGTGGCTGAAGCAAGTGGATGTAGGAGGATGAGGCTGGAGATGAGGGGCGTATATATCATGAATTTTATGATAAAATTTGTGTTAAAATTTCTGGGCTTTATTATGAGGTAATGGGAAGTTATTGGAAGATTTTTTATAAAGATCATTTTAGCACTCTATGAAAAATGGGTGAAAGGAAGAAGTTCTGAAACACAGAGGGCTCTTCAGGAAAGAAGATGGCTTGAGATATGCTGGAAGTGAATGGAAGGGAAGAGAGACCTGAGATACACAGGGGGTACAGTGAAGGAGCTGGTGTGTGACTTGTGTGTTAACAGATGTGAAAAGAGGTAGAAAGAATGATTCCACTTCTGTCTTAGGCTCCAGATATCATGAATGATGGAGCAAGGTTGATATATCATCAGATTTTTTCCTGATGCAACTGAAACACAAAGACATTCTGGCAAAAGAATATTCACATGGGGGACCAGGTGAATATACACATGCTAATATACACCATGCTAATATACACATAGCAGAGAGTGTGTAGATAAAACCCACCTCTCCTGCATGTTTCTTCTTCACACTTATACACTTATGCTACCACCATACTCACAACACTTCTGGCACCATCTTTGTGAGTGTGTTTTAATCCTACAGCAAACAATTCTCTCTGATATCTCTGAATGTCCTATATTTCAGTGCAGGTCTGACACTAACCAGAGTTAGTGCAGAATCCATAGGTTAAGGGCTCAGTTCCATAGGACTGCCCCTACGTGAGAACCAATTGCAAGTAGTAGGTCACCTGGTTACCCACAGCTTTCATCTGACTTGGCACAATTCAGAGGTTCACATGAACCCCCCATCTTAAATTAGATTATTTGCTAGAATAGCTTAGTAAGTCTCACAGATGTACTTATATTTATCAGTTTATAAGCTCAGTCATGTCCGACTCTTTGCCACACCATGGACTGTAGCTGGCTAGTTTCCTCTGTCCATGGAATTCTCCAGGCAAGAATACTAGAGTGGATTGCTGTTCCCTTCTCCAGGTCGTCTTCCTGACCTAGGGATTGAGCCTGGGTCTCCTGCATTGCAGGCAGATTCTTTACCATCTGAGCATCAGGCAAACCCTGTATGATAAAGGATACAGATGAATTTCCAGAGAAGAGTACATGGGGGAGGTCTGAAAGTGTCCTGAACACAAAAGCTGTCCCCATAGGGTTAGTGCTTGCTGCCTCTATTACACGGATATGTTCAGCCACTTGGAAATCTCTATACTTGTGGAATTTTTCTGCAGCCTTCATCATGTAGGCATACTTAGTTGTTCACTCACGTCTCAAACCCTTCTCCCCTTCTCTGAGGATGTGAGGTGGGGCTGAAAGTTCTAAACTAATCATGGCTTAGTTTGCTGATGATTGGCCCCCATTTTGAAACTATCTGTTAGCACACCAAGATATCTCATTAGAAAAAGAAAGATACTTCTGTGACCTAGGAAATTCCAAGACATTTAGGAGCTCTATCTAGTCAGGAACCAGAGTCACAGAGTCTAAATATTAGAACAAAAGATGCTCTTAGTCCTCTTATTACTTAAAAATTCCAAGGGTTATGGTAGGATTATGCCAGAACCATGGATGAAGACCAAGTATATATTTCTTGTTATAAATCACAGTATCTCAGAGAAGCAAGTGAAAAGAGAACTTCTAGGTCATGATTAGGATAGTGTTGTGTATTGCTTTGATACGATTTCAAATGTTACTTGTTTATGACCTAAGTGAAGTTTTAAAAATCCATTTGTTTATGGGAAAATGGAGGTTGTTTTTTGAGGTAAAGCTGTCTTGAGATGAGAAAGCAGTAAGTTACATCATTGTTGTCATCTCATCTGTTACATGAATAAGCAGTCAGTAACTCCAGCTGCTAGTCCCTCCACCTGGACGGGGATGCTTATCATTAAAAAAAACAGGTGAAGAAGCCACTATGGTGAGGGGACATAGATTATAAATACCCAGAGTTTGTGAAGATAATCTGAGAATTGCGGTCTGGGCAAGGTGACTCTTTGCTGATATACATACCTTGCTCTTGAAACACCCTCAGGACATTAGCTCCTATCTTGGAAAAGACAGATCTTTTACCAGCAGTGACAAAAGCTGTTAGGATACCCAAGAGGATGATGTTGCCGCCAACACTGGTGCCATTGTCCCTAGCAACATGCTGTAGCAACCAGGGACTTTTATTTTTGTACTTGGCAGCTGGAAGTCAGCTCCAGCTTGGTCTAGCATCTCTCAGAAGTACTAACTCATAAAGAGGTACACCTCAAACTAAATTTGGTTTTTAATCTTTTCATCTCCCCTTATCTGGAACAGTAGTGTGATTAATCTATCACTGGATTGGAGTGTTGTCTCTTTAATAAGAAACATTATGCTATTGACTTGTGAAATTATTGTCATCCCCACAGTGAACCTGGGTTTGAGTAAAATATTGCCAAAGACAGTCTCAGTCTGTGAGCATAATTGGCTTCCTCCCCTAAACACAACATATAGAACACATTCCTAGTTTAAATATATTAAATAATACGATAGTCAGATACTAGGAGTTGGTGTAGTTAAGTTTTGAACTGTGAGGTTTGTGTAAATCAGTATTGAGGAATTCTTGTTTCTTGTATAAGCCCAGTGTTCTTCAATGCCAGTAATCAGATAAACTGCTTAAGTCAACTGAATTCATCACTTATTAGCAGAACTCTAGAAGAGTGTGTGGCTTCCCTTGTAGCTCAGTCGGTAAAGAATCTGCCTACAGTGCAGAAAACCCAGGTTTTATCCTGGGTTGGGAAGATCCACTGGAGAAGGAAGTGGCAACTCCAGTATCCTTGCCTGGAAAATCTCATGGACACAGGAGCCTGGTGGGCTGCAGTCAATGGGGTCGCAAAGAGTCGATTGGGCACGACTGGGTGACTAACACTTATTTACACTTAGAAGACTGTGTATCAGTTCTTCAGTGTCAAATGACTGATTAGAATATTTGCATCTGAAGTTAAGGTAAAGTCACTGCCTTTTGTATATAACATAATACATCTTTTAAAAATATCTCAAATATTTTATCTTTTGTTTATTACATGCATGGGTGCATGTTAAGTTGCTTCAGTCATATTTGACTCTTTGTGACCCTATGGACTCTAGCCTGCCAGGCTCCTTTGTCCATGGGATTCTCCAGGCAAGAATACTGGAGTGGGTTGTCATGCCCTCCATCAGAACATCTCTCCAACCCAGGGATTCACCCACCTTTCTTAAGTTTCCTACATTGGCAGAGCGGTTCTTTACCACTAGTGCCACCTGGGGTTTTGTTCAGTTTTATTTTTTTTCAGTGAAAGCAGGGGCTTAAGACTAAATATAATGTAGGTGTAAATGAGGATAAAATTTTTTTAAAACATATATTTTAGTGTAGTTTTCTCATATGCATTTTATTCATTTGAGCATATTATGATTTCAACAAGATTTGCACTTGAATTACTCATGTTTGTTCACACCATGAGGTTCCTCTCTAATTGAGAATTAAGTATCTTTTGTTCAGAATTCTGTTCATTGTATTTAAAATACTCCTTTTTAATGTTGACTTATTGTTATATGTGTGTATATGTTTGGATTAAAAAAAATAAAGAATCTTTTCACTATGAAAAAAATTTGAAGTAACCCCATGATTTGCAGTTTAACTAGGTTTTGTTTTTATTTTATTTTAGACTTTTCTGCTTTCCCAACTTCTAACCATATAGTCATAGGGAAAAATATGTCCTACTACTAGAAAATCCATACGGATCCCCATCCATGTATTTGACATTTTGTGGGATGTCTGAGGCCACCCTTCATGCAGAGGGACATGTGGGAGAGCTGTGGTGATCTGTTTATTGACTCAGGTGTTTGTCAAACTTAGGGAATGGGTGCAGTTGCTCTTGTTCTCTGCTGTCCACATGGCCTGTCAATGCCCATAGCCACAGTTGGTTTAGAGAAAGGTTAAAGTTGTGTGTAGATAAGGACTATAATGATATACCAATGGAAGTTTTCTGTCAGTCACAGGAGATATTGTATTTATCAATCAAAATTAATCATGCAAAAAGGAAANGATTAGAATATTTGCATCTGAAGTTAAGGTAAAGTCACTGCCTTTTGTATATAACATAATACATCTTTTAAAAATATCTCAAATATTTTATCTTTTGTTTATTACATGCATGGGTGCATGTTAAGTTGCTTCAGTCATATTTGACTCTTTGTGACCCTATGGACTCTAGCCTGCCAGGCTCCTTTGTCCATGGGATTCTCCAGGCAAGAATACTGGAGTGGGTTGTCATGCCCTCCATCAGAACATCTCTCCAACCCAGGGATTCACCCACCTTTCTTAAGTTTCCTACATTGGCAGAGCGGTTCTTTACCACTAGTGCCACCTGGGGTTTTGTTCAGTTTTATTTTTTTTCAGTGAAAGCAGGGGCTTAAGACTAAATATAATGTAGGTGTAAATGAGGATAAAATTTTTTTAAAACATATATTTTAGTGTAGTTTTCTCATATGCATTTTATTCATTTGAGCATATTATGATTTCAACAAGATTTGCACTTGAATTACTCATGTTTGTTCACACCATGAGGTTCCTCTCTAATTGAGAATTAAGTATCTTTTGTTCAGAATTCTGTTCATTGTATTTAAAATACTCCTTTTTAATGTTGACTTATTGTTATATGTGTGTATATGTTTGGATTAAAAAAAATAAAGAATCTTTTCACTATGAAAAAAATTTGAAGTAACCCCATGATTTGCAGTTTAACTAGGTTTTGTTTTTATTTTATTTTAGACTTTTCTGCTTTCCCAACTTCTAACCATATAGTCATAGGGAAAAATATGTCCTACTACTAGAAAATCCATACGGATCCCCATCCATGTATTTGACATTTTGTGGGATGTCTGAGGCCACCCTTCATGCAGAGGGACATGTGGGAGAGCTGTGGTGATCTGTTTATTGACTCAGGTGTTTGTCAAACTTAGGGAATGGGTGCAGTTGCTCTTGTTCTCTGCTGTCCACATGGCCTGTCAATGCCCATAGCCACAGTTGGTTTAGAGAAAGGTTAAAGTTGTGTGTAGATAAGGACTATAATGATATACCAATGGAAGTTTTCTGTCAGTCACAGGAGATATTGTATTTATCAATCAAAATTAATCATGCAAAAAGGAAAAAAAACAAAAATGAAAGCAAAAAAGATTTTTTTCCGGGAAACACACAAAGTATCCAAAGAAGTGGTAAATATGAGAAAGGTCTCTCTTGGAAACCAAATTAATTAACTGGAAGGCTGGCAGAATGAACATAACTACAAGCAAAAAGACAGTTTATAAAGGAGAAGATGAGACATGAAGGATAGATCCTGGGGCTCAACTCATAGTTAATAATTGGCATTTTTGAAATAGAGAACAGATATGAATAAGGAGGAGACATAATAGATTACCATTCCCCCTGAGCTGAACTAATTCTTAAAACCTTCACATTAAATGAACCCACCACAGGCTGGTGAAGATTAATGAAAATAAAAACTTTTAGACACATCATGGTATAAACTTTGAATTCCAAGGATAAAGAGAAAATTCATATACAAAATCACACTTAAAAAATAGATTGCTTACAAAGAAGCAAGAATTTGTTACCTAAATTCTCATCTTTAACACAGATGCTTATGGACAGTTCAGTATGCTCTCCAGAAATCTGAGTGGAAAAACGGTTGCCAGCCTCATATTCTTTAACCAGATACTCTTTCTTATTATATGAAGGGAAAGAGTACATTTTGATACATGAAAGGACTCAAAAGTATCTCCGAATGGGTTGCTTCTTAGAAAAAAAAAAAAAAAAGGAAGGAAGAGAAAGGAAGAAGGGAGGGGGATGACATACTGAAGCCATGAAGTACTATAGCTAAACTGAAAATGTGTCAGAGCAGATCGTGGAGGAGGGCGACAGGGTTTCTCACTCTTGGATGCTGCTCTAACATTAGCCCTGACTGCGTTAAGATCACGAAGAGACTTTTAATGCTGATTCTTAAAGTCCTAAATTAATGATAAAATGTTTAAATCTGAGATAGGACCCAACAGTCTGTATTTTAAATAGGTTCCCTCAGTGATCTAACTAACACCCAGCTTTATTTGGTAACCTATGAATAATGAGTCCAATAAAATATATAGTTAAGTGATCAGTGATAATGTCATCATGAATGTTAATGTAATGGTTTAAGATAAAACAGAGAGAGTCTTCAACTAGAAAGAACATAATGTAAATAATTCTTTTACTAAAAATAAAAACCTAGCTTACTTTAGAAGAAGCTAGGTAATTGGTAAATATTGTGGTGAAAAGGTTGTACAGGGTGAGGGGATCACTGAAGAAACAGAAGCCTGTGATTTCTTAGCCTTTTTCTTAATAGGAAGTTCTTCAGTCAGTCAGTTCAGTCAGTTCAGTGGCAAGTTCTTAAAGATGATTTAGTTATTGAGGTTGATGGAGAATTATGTTACATGTGCGTATATAATTTTATTATGCTTCACCGATATTGCATTTTTTAAAAGACAAGTTTAAGGTTTGGGGTAACCCTGTGTTGAGCTAATCTGTTAGCACCATATTTCCAATAGCATTTGCTCACTTCCTGTTTCTGTGTCACATTTTGGAAATTCGCAAAAGTATTTCCAACTTTTTCATTATTATGTATATTTTGATAATATGTGATCAGGGATCTTTGATGTTACTATCATTTGGGGGTGCCACAAACTATACCCATATTAGATGTAAAACTTAATTGATAAATGTTAAATGTGTTGTGGCTGTTCCACTGACCCACTGTTCATCCATCTCTTTCCCTCTCCTCAAGCCTCCCTACTCTCTGAGACACAGTAATATTGAAGTTAGACCGATTAATAGCCCTGTAGTGGCCCAAAGTGAAGGAAAGAGTCTCATGTCTCTCACTTTAGATCAAAAGTGAGAAATGATTACACTTAGGGAAGAAAGCATGTTGAAAGCCAAGACAGGCTAAAACCTAAGACTATTGTACCAAACAGGTAACCACGCTGTGAATACAGAGGAGAAATTCTTGAAGGAAATTGTAAGTGCTACTCCAGTGAACACATGAATGATAAGGAAGCAAAACAGCCTTATGCTGATATGGAGATAGTTTCAATGGGCTAGATAGAAGATCAAACCAGCCACAATGTTTCCATAGGCTGAAACCTAATCCAGAGGAAGGATCCAATGGTTTTCGATTCTATGAAGCACGAGAGAGGTGGAGAGAGGTGAGGAATCTGTTGAAGGACAGTTTGGAGCTAGCAGAGATTACTAGCTTCATGAGATTTAAGGGAAGAAACTCCCTTCATATCAGAAAAGTATGAGTGAAGCAGCCAGTGCTAATGTAGAAGCTTCAGCAACTTATCCAGAAGATCTAGCTGAGATAGTGAATGAAGGTGGCTATATTGGACAACACATTTTCAATGTAGACTAACAGCTTGCATCAGGGAAAGATGCTGTCTAGGACTTGGATAGCTGGAGAGGAGAAGTCAGTACTTGAGGAGAAGTCAGTACTTGACTTCCAAGTTGTAAAGGACTGTTAGGGGTTAATGCAGCTGGTGACTTTCAGTTGAAGCCAATGCTCATTCAGTTCAGTTCAGTCACTCAGTCGTGTCCGACTCTTTGTGACCCCATGAACTGCAGCACGCCAGGCCTCTCTGTCCATCACCAACTCCCAGAGTTCACTCAGACTCACGCCATCAAGTCAGTGATGCCATCCAGCCATCTCATCCTCTGTCGTCCCCTTCTCCTTCTGCCCCCAATCCCTCCCAGCATCAGGGTCTTTTCCAGTGAGTCAACTCTTCGCATGAGGTGGCCAAAGTACTTGAGTTTCAGCTTTAGCATCATTCCTTCCAAAGAAATCCCTGGGCTGATCCCCTTCAGAATGGACTGGTTGGATCTCCTTGCAGTCCAAGGGACTCTCAAGAGTCTTCTCCAACACCACAGTTCAAAAGCATCAATTCTTTGGTGCTCAGCCTTCTTCACAGTCCAAATCTCACATCCATACATGACCACTGGAAAAACCATAGTCTTGACTAGATGGACCTTAGTCGGCACAGTAATGTCTCTGCTTTTGAATATACTATCTAAGTTGGTCATAACTTTCCTTCCAAGGAGTAAGCGTTTTTTAGTTTCATGGCTGTAGGCACCATCTGCAGTGATTTTGGAGCCCCCCAAAATAAAGTCTGACACTGTTTCCACTGTTTCCCCATCTATTTCCCATGAAGTGATGAGACCGGATGCCATGATCTTCATTTTCTGAATGTTGAGCTTTAAGCCAACTTTTTCACTCTCCTCTTTCACTTTCATCAAGAGGCT
>SJYW01013144.1:7696-21345 GCA_006410735.1 Raphicerus campestris | reverse complement strand
GATGCCATGATCTTCATTTTCTGAATGTTGAGCTTTAAGCCAACTTTTTCACTCTCCTCTTTCACTTTCATCAAGAGGCTGTTTAGTTCTTCTTCACTTTCTGCCATAAGGGTGGTGTCATCTGCATATCTGAGGTTATTGATATTTCTCCCAGCAATCTTGATTCTAGCTTGTGTTTCTTCCAGCCCAGTGTTTCTCATGATGTACTCTGCATATAAGTTAAATAAGCAGGGTGACAATATACAGCCTTGACATACTCCTTTTCCTATTTGGAACCAGTCTGTTGTTCCATGTCCAGTTCTAACTGTTGCTTCCTGACCTGCATACAGGTTTCTCAAGAGGCAGGTCAGGTGGTCTGGTAGTCCCATCTCTCTGAGAATTTTCCACAGTTTGTTGTGATCCACACAGTCAAAGGCTTTGACATAGTCAATAAAGCAGAAATAGATGTTTTTCTGGAACTCTCTTGCTTTTTCCATGATCCAGCAGATGTTAAGCATCCCCCAAATCATAGAAACCTTAAAAATACACCAAATATACTCTGCCTGTGTTCTAAAGTGGAAAAACAAAACTTGAATAACAGAACATCTATTGTTAGCATGATTTACTGAATATTTTAAGCCTACTATTGAGATCTGCCTAGAAAATAATTTTCATTTGAAAATATTAGTGTTGATTGATAGTACATCTGGTCACCCAAGAGCTCTGACAGAGAAGTGTAATACTAGTGTGTGTTTCATGCCTGGTGACATGATATTCATTTTGTAGCCCATGAATCAAAGAGTAATTTTGACTTCCAAGTCTTAGCATTTAAGAAATACATTTTGTAAGGCTATAGCTGCCATAGACAGTGATTCCTCTGATGAATTTGGGCAAAGTATATTGAAAACCTTTTAAAAAGGATCCACCACTGTAAATGCCATTAAGATCATTTTGGATTCATGGGAAGAGGTTGAAAAATATCAGCATTAAGAGGAATTTGGAAGAAGTTGCTTCCAACCTTCATGGTTCACTTTGAGGGGCTTAAGATTTCAGTGGAAGAAGTTAACTACAGAAGTGGTGGAAATAGCAAGAGAATTCAAATTAGAAATGGACCCTGAAGGTATGACTGAATTGCTACAATCTCAAAGTAAAATTATAAAGCATGAAGAGTTTATTCTTAGGGATGAGCAGAGAAAGTGGTCATGAGATGGAATCTTCTTATGGTGAAGATGATTGAAATGACAACAAAAGGTTTAGAATATTACATCAACTTAGATGATAAAGCAGCTGCAGGATTTGGATGAATTAACTCCAATTCTGAAAGGAGAAAACTGGGTATAAAATGCTGTGAAACAGCACTACATGATACAGAGAAATCATTCATGAAAAGAAGAGTCGATCAATGTGGCAAATTTCATTGTTGTCTTATTTTAAGGAATTGCTCCAGCCACCCCAGCCTTTAAGAAACTCAATGCTGATCATTGAGCAGTTATCACTATAGAGGAAAAACCCTCAACTACCAAAAGATGAATACTCATCGAAGACTTAAAAATGGTTAGCATTTTTTAGCATAAAAGTTTTGTTTTAGTTAAAATATGTAAAATATTTTTCTAAATGTAATACTATTGCACACTTAATAGACTATAGTACAGTGCAAACATAACTTTTATATACACTGGGAAACCAAAAATTCTTTACTATGGTATTTATTATTGTAGTTTGGAACCAAATCTGCAATATTTCCTAGTTGTCACTGTGTATTTTAAGATAACTAAAGAGCTTCCCTGGTGGCTCAAATGATAAAGAATCTGCCTGCAGTGCCGGAGACCCGGGTTTGATCCCTGGGTCAGGAGAATCCCATGGAGAAGGGAATGGCAACCCACTCCAGTATTCTGGCCTGGAGAATCCCACGGACTGAGGAGCCTGGTGAGCTGCAGCCCATGGAGTCACAAAGAGTTGGACACAACTGAGCAACTAACACACAGGAGACACGAGACAGTGGTACAAAAGAGATAGAATGGATTTCCATAATGACTACAGATAGGAAAATAATAATGAGAAAAAGAAAACTTTAGGAATAGAGTAAAAACTTTGGGGAAGAAAACAGTAAGAAAATGTAAACAAAAACAAGTGAAATGATAGAACATATAAAAATTATAATTCAGTAAGTTAAACTTTAATTGGTTTAAAATTAACTGGCTCAAAATTGGGAAAGACTGCATGTTGTCACCTTGCTTATTTAACTTCTGTGCAAAGTACATCATGTGAAATGCCTGTCTGGATGAATCATAAGGTGGAATCAAGACTGCAAAGAGAAATATCAACAACCTCAGAAATGGAGATGATACCACTTTTATAGCAGAAAGCAAAGAGGAACTAAAGAGCCTCTTCTCTTGATGAGGGTGAAAGAGGAGAGTGAAAAATCTGGCTTAAAACTCAACCTTCAAAAAACTCAAGATCATGGCATCCAGCCCTATCAATTCATGGCAAGTAGATGGGGAAAAAGTGGAAACAGTGGCAAATTTTATTTTCTTCAGCCATGAAATTAAAAGATGCTTGCTCCTTGGAAGAAAAGCTATAACAAATCTAGACAGCATGTTAAAAAGCAGAGACATCACTTTGTCAACAAAGTGTATAGTCAAAGCTGTATAGTCAAAGCTATGGTTTTTCCAGTAATCATGTATGGATGAATGTGAGAGTTGGACCATAAAGAAGGCTGAGCACTGAAGAACTGATGCTTTCAAATTTTGGTGCTGGAGAAGACTCTTGAGAGTCCCTTGGACAGCAGAGAGATCAAACCAAACAATCCTAAAAGAAATCAACCCTAAATACTCATTGGAAGGACTGATGCTAAAGCTGAAGCTCTAACACTTTGGCCACTTGATGAGAAGAGCCAGCTCATTGAAAAAGACCCTGATGCTGAGAAAGATTGAAGGCAGGAGGAGAAGTGGGCAGTAGAGGAAGAAATGGCTGGATGGCATCATTGACTCAATGGACATCAGTTTTGGCAGACTCTGGGAGATAGTGAAGGATAGGGAATTCTGGCGTGCTGCAGTCCTTGGTACCTCAAAGAGTTGTATACGACTGAGCAACTGAACAAGAAGAACAAACTTTAATTACACNGACTGTTACTGGTTCTTCTTTTGGATTTATTTGTCTATATTTGCACTGTCCAGAAAAGTAGCCACTAGTCACATATGGCTCTCAAACACTCGAATGGGGGCTACTCTGAATTAAAATCTGTTTTAAGTGTAAAATACATGCTAGATCTTGAATACTTAGCATGAAAAAGAATTTAAAATATTTCACTAATGATTATTTTTATATTGATTACATTTTGAAATGTAATTAATTACAGGTGAAAACATTTTGAATATACTGAGTTAAATGAAATATATAAACAAAATTAATGTCACTAGCTCCTTTTAAAAGATGCTTACTCCTTGGAAGGTGAGTTATGACCAACCTAGATAGCAGATTAAAAATAAGAGATATTATTTTACCAACAAAGGTCCATCTAGTCAAGGCTATAGTTTTTCCAGTGGTCATGTATGGATGTGAGAGTTGGACTGTGAAGAAAGCTGAGGACCGAAGAAGTGATGCTTTTGAACTGTGGTGTTGGAGAAGACTCTTGAGAGTCCCTTGGACTGCAAGGAGATCCAACCAGTCCATCCTAAGGGAGATCAGTCCTGGGTGTTCATTGGAAGGACTGATGCTAAAGCTGAAACTCCAGTCCTTTGGCCACCTCATGCAAAGAGTTGAGTCATTGGAAAGACCCTGATGCTGGGAGGGATTGGGGGCAGGAGGAGAAGGGGACGACCGAGGATGAGATGGCTGGTGGCATCATCGACTCAATGGACATGAGTCTGAGTGAACTCTGGGTGTTGGTGATGGACAGGGAGGCTTGGCATGCTGTGATGCATGGGGGTCGCAAAGAGTCGGACACGACTGAGCAACTGAACTGAAATGAACTGAATTGAGCTTCTTTTAACCCTTTTTTTATGAGGCTATTAGAACATTTGAAGGTACATATGTAGGTCAGATATTATTTCTGTTGGACAGCTTTGGTCTAGATGCTAGATGAGCTCTATGGTAGTTTTCAAAATTATAGTACTGCTGCTGATGCTAAGTTGCTTCAGTCGTGTCTGACTGTGCGATCCAAAGACAGTAACCCACCAGGCTCCTCTGTCCCTGGGATTCTCAAGGCAAGAATACTGGAGCGGATTGCTGTTTCCTTCTCCAACGCGTGTGTGACCTCATGGACAGCAGCCCAACAGGCTCCTCTGTCCACAGAATTCTCTAGGCAAGATTACTGGGGTGGGTTGCCATTTCTTTCTCTAATGTAAGAATAATAAGTAGGAAGGATGAAGTAAAAATAGATTTACTATATTTAGGGACTATAGATCTTGTAATCAAAGTGGAATAAACAATTCATCTTGGGAAAAAGATAAATTGCTCAATTTGTGATGTAGTGGCAAATGGATAACTGTGTGTAAAAAAACCCAAATCTTAATCTGTGAGAATCAGAGTTCTCCATGGTATATCAACATTTATGAAAAAAGAAATTTAAGAATGTAATGAATGTAATGAAATTTAAGAATGTCCCTAAGAAAGAAACTTGAAAGCCTAGCAGAATTTGGACTGAGAATAATTTCAGTATAACCTATGGCTCCAATGAATTATCTTTTTTTTTTCTTGCAATTTCTTTAGTATAAATATGTGTTTATTTTTAACGCCTCATAATTTTTAGAAGTTATGTCAATTGTTTCAAAAAGAAACCATTCTATTTAAAACTATATTTTTAAGCGAATTCAACATTATGGCCTGAATGGGTCAAAACATTCTATTGTTTTTCTTCTGTTTCATTTAACAAAACATTTATTTAAATAAACTTGAATAATATTTTAATACCTCTTTACATATATATATTTAAGACTTTATTTTCTATCTGTGCGCACAGCTCACTTTAGGGTACAGTTAAGGGGAAGATGGAATTGAAAAAAAAAAAAGCAAAAAAAACAAGGACCACAGTGTTTTATTTCAACACCATTACATTACAAATGAATATAAAGACTTTGAAATATTAACTCTGCTCCTGATGCTTTCCTCTCATTTATCATTGGTTAGAACTGACAGAATTATAAATCCAAATGGGAGTTAGATGAAAATTGATACTGGCTAACAAAAGTTATACTTGTTTCTAAATGGACCAATCAGTGGTAGACCTAAATTCATTACGTTGGAATGTTGTAGAAATTGAGTTGGGACATGAAAGCCAAATTCTGTCCAGCATCTTATTCTTAGGAGTATGTCCAGTTGTTCTCAGCTTCTCAATGTTCCCACTGAAGGTGTCCCACACATATTTCCTCCTGATAAACTCTTAGGTTTTAGAAAATCTTGAGATTCTGACTTCTGAAGATGTTGTACTCATCCTTTGTGCTTCTTACAGAAGTTCTGATTTCTAGTTCTGCTTAATATGAATCAGCTACTTCTTCAGTGTCTGTCTTTGCCCAAAATACAGTTTTCAATGTATCTTCAACCACTGCTTTTTAGTTTATTGTTGGTGTTGCTGGCTTCTAAGTTCAGGTTCAGTTCTTGAGAATTCAGCTTGTGAAGTGAGACCTCTAGAAACATAGCTGTATCCAGAAGAGCCACAATTAGGAAAGCTTGGATGAGGAGAAATAAGACTACTGTTAAATAGTAGCGATTCACTGGGTTTGGATAGCATTTTATTATTATAAAATTTCTTCACCTCTTTTGTCTTACTTGCACATATTTTTCCACAAGCCTGTGGTCTAAGCAGTACAGATTTAATTTTAGAACACAGAGAATTTTACAGTGAAGTCTCACAACAGTTAAGCCCAAAGCCAGAACAGTCTTTAGTGATGTTCTCTGAACTTGAATCATCCTCTTAGGCTTTTAATTTAGTACTGTGTTCATCCTCTATACTATCTCTACCCAAAATAGAGACAGTATCTCAATTTTTATTGTTATCATAAAATATTTGAAAGTTTCTCTATATAATATGAGAGCGCCCCTAGCTCAGGCAGTGAACAATCTGTGTACAATGCAGGAGACTCAAGTTTGATCTCTGGATTGGGAAGATCCTCTGGAGAAGGGATTGGCAACCCATTCCAATATTCTTATCTAGAGAATCCCAAAGACAGAGGAGCGCAATGGGCTACAGTCCATAGAGTCACAAAGAGCTGGCCGTGACTGAGTGTCCAGTTGGTTTTTGGCTGTATAATGTAATCCAGTTGGTTTTTGGCCTGTTGAGTCTCATGTCTGTTATCAGTAGTCACGTGTTAATTGAGAAGATTTTTAGCTAAGTGGACTAGCATTTTGGGGGAATTCTTAACTGATCCAGATAGAATAGTTGACCAAATTATCCATAGCCAAAACAAAATGAAGAAATACATTTTCTAAGTGAGTAACAAGAAGTATAACACCATTTTCCACTACAAAATGAGGAAAAATTTCAAATGAAAGCAGTAAAAACTTTGTATCTTTTTTTTTTTTTTTTCCCCCTCAGTGTTTTGTTTGGAAAGAATCTCTCTTGGGATATGTGTCCTGTTTTAATACAATAGAGCTAACTGAGGGGTAATTTATTACATAGAAATAACTGACAAAGAGGTGTCAGTAACAACTAAAGCACTGAGTAACCACAATATAAGCAGAAATGTGGACTAGTGTTCCGATCAGTTGTAGAGTTTTATAATACTACTGGTAAGCATTTTGAACACTTTCTAGGTAGATCATTCTATCCAGTGGTACCATCAGGGATGACAATATTGAGAGTACACTTCATGTTCTATTTCCAACCAAAGAAAAAAATCCAGTGAGAGCACTGATGAAATCATATCAAATTGTACAATAGTCCATCTCACTGTACATCTGGCTCCAGCACAAGTAAAGGAACACATCCTGTCTTAAGAGTGTTTCCTTCAAAATGTATGAGCCAGACAGAGGGGAAAACTTTAAACATGCTAAGCTCTTTCTTTTGGTTCACAAGTCTAGATTGTAAGATTGATACTAAGTGATAAGGTAGTGAAATATTTCATATTCTTCCAATATAATATGTAAGGTTACTTAAATTTTGAATTTGAAAATTTTATCTTGTATCAAAAAAGAGAAGTTGATGAAAAATACAGGTCCAAATGAATTGAAATTTTTATTTTTAAATTTGGTGCAATACATCAGAGGACATAAAGGACTTGTTTATAACAAAGACACATATATATGATATGAGTCTTCTCCTGTCACATTTAAAATTTATATTAAAAAAAGTCACAGTTCTTACATTTTGAAATTTCTGAGACTAAGCATTTGTTATTTTATAATATGATAAAACTGGTTACATTTACATAAATATTTGAATTCTAGTGATTATTTGAAAAAAGTGATTAGAACATATGAATCCCTGGAATAATATTCTAATAGGGCCACATTCAGCTGGAAATGAGTTGTGAGATACCTTTCAACTGGATGTGTACCCCTCTCTCATAATGATCAGTCTTCATTTTTCTTATTTGTGCTTACTATGTTCATTTTATTTTCCCATTTGTATCATAACTAATCCAGAAATTATATAAGGAGATTCTCATCTTTCCATATGTTTGATTCATGAGGCTTTGGTTAAAACATATTGAAATCTATAATTTTATGCTTTTTCCCCCTGATAGCTAAAATGTTTTGAAATTGAAAACAAGTAAACCCATGAAATACTTAAATTATAGTATTAAATGCATGATTTTAAAAGCCAATAGTTAACTTTTAAAATGAATTAAGTGAAAGAGAATGAAGAAATAATTGATATTAATTTACATGCTGTGAATGCAATGTGTTACTACAAAGCTTTAAAAGGCTTAACTTTATCTAGAAAATATAGCTAAAGTTTATCAAACTATTATAAATGGTTCATCTGTTTATAAAAGTGGTCTGCCATTTATGGAAAAGAAGAGGTAGGTGTAACTAACTTGCATTGAGCTCAACATATGCTGACACTATTAAACATAGATTCTGTGTTATTATGGCTTTGTCCCTTGTCCCAGTTTGGTCCTCAGATGCATAATCTCTGTTCTCCTTTTCTTGCCCTATGCTCAACAGGCTACCACTTCAGATTATACCATCTGAGTACAAAGTTCAGTCAGTTCAGTTCAGACTCTCAGTGGCATTGGACTCTTTGTGACCACATGCACTGCAGCATGCCAGGCCTTCCTCTGTATCATCAACTCCGGGTGCTTGCTCAAACTCATGTCTATGGAGTCAGTGATGCCATGCAACTATCTCATCCTCTGTTGTCCCCTTGTCCTTCTGCCTTCAATACTACCTGAGATATGTTGCAAACTTGCTTTCCAACTGCAGCCTATTATTCTTTATAAAGTTATTAAAGATAAGGAGAGCACCATATTAAATTCTGACATTTTTCAGAAGTTCAAAATTTAGGAAGTAACATATTCCATTGGAAAAATCATGAATGTAAATGTATTGAGTTGGCCCTCTGTATCTATAGTATCCACATCTGCAAGCCTCAACCAACCTTCAATCAAAAATATTCAGGAAAAAAAATTCAGGAATTTCCCAAAAGCTAACCTTGAATTTGCCTTGCTGCACAAAGGAAACTATTTACATAGCTTTTATATTATGTTAGGTATTTTAAGTAGTCAAGATACATTATTTAATAGAAAGGATTTCAGCATCCACTAATTTTGAAGTGTAAAGGGACACTGGAGCCCAAATCCTTGTATTTATCAAAGGACATGACTGTGTATTTGGTTTCTGGGTGGCACTAGTGTCAAAGAGTCCACCTGCCAGAGCAGGAGACACATGTTTGATCCCTGGGCCAGGAGGATCCCCTGAAGTAGGAAATGGCAAACTGCTTCAGTATTCTTGCCTGGGAAATCCCATGGACAGAGAAACCGGCAGACTACAGTCCAATTGAACCACAAAGAGTCAGACACAACTGAGAAACAGAATACACATACCTGGTTATTGTATTAGTTTCCTAAGGCTGCTGTAGCAAAGAACTACAAACTGGATAGCTTAAAAATAGAAGAATTTCTTGGCCCCATTTCTGGAGCCTGGTCATTTGAAATGAAAGTATAGGCAGGGACACACTCTCTCTGAAGGTTCTAGGGAAGGATATTTCCTAGATTGTGATGGTTGAGAGCAGCTGTCCAAGTTTCTTCATTGGTAGATGTATCATTGTAGTCTCTGCCTTCATCTTCACTTCATGGTCTCCCTGTACATCTTCACAGCACCTTCCCTCTGTGTATTTATGTGTCTAAATTTCCTTTTTCTTATAGGGGTAACAATTATTGAATTAGGCAACCATAGTGGTAAAAGATCTGCCTGACAACGTGGGAGATGGGGATTTGATCCCTGGGTTGAGAAGATTCTCCTGGAAGAGGAAGTGAAAATCCTCTCCAATATTCTCACCTGGGAAATCCCATGGACAAAGAAGCCTGGCAGGCTACAATCCACGGGATCCCAAAAGAATTGGACTTGACTGAGCAACTGAACTCATACATACACAATACTCTTATTCAATATAGCCTCAGCTTAGTTTGATTATATCTGTGAAGACTTTGTAAAAATAAGACCATATTCATTGGTTCCATGTGTACATGAATTATTGTTTTAGAGGGAGTACTATTTAAACTCAGTACAATTACTGAATATTTAACACTGGGTATAGATTTTATACCTTAAATGTCTATCCATCGAATGGAAACTAAAAAGAAATGTCCCCATTTTTTCTAAACCAAATCACAACATGCATTCAACTTATTCCTGGAAAAAGTTTCATTGAAAGAATCTCTGTAGTTGACAGTCCAAAAAATCAAAATCTGGTTTTTACCTTGTTTGGCTTGGCACCGTGGCCAGGCCTATGCCCCATTTGTTAAATATAATCAAATTCTTTTTCTTGTTTTTCCTTAATATAGTCTAAATATAAAACCTTTCTAAAATGATTTATAAATTATTGTAACAAAAATGATTAGAGAAAATCGAATAGCTTACAAATCAACATATTACATAAGTAAACTTACAGCTGTTTCCTGAATTACCATAGTCCCTATCTGATTTATTTTAACTTCATCAGAATTTAACTCTTTTTTCCAGTTCTATTTTTCTTCTCTTCTGGAAACTTGTTGGAGGAATCTTATTCTCTAACACATTTTAGAGATTCAGTGACATTACGTTAATTCTCAACACAAGATTCAGTACCAAGTGGAAAGCCTGAGTTCAGTTAATTGGTTAAATAAGTAGCTTGGCTTGGTAAATAAAAATAGGTTTACACTCCTCCAAGTACTTTGCATAGAAAGAATCTCAGATATTTTTCCTCTGATGTCTGTGTATTATGGAGTAGTAGTTGACAAATTTTGCTTATGTTCTGACTAACAAATCCTTTCTCAATTACTCATTCAGAGATGACTCAAACAATGGCCTACTTTCTTAGCTTCTTAAATTTCTCAATTTATGACCCTGTGATTTCCTCTGTTCCCTTTTATCCACCCAATCTCATGATCACACTAAAGTACTTCAGCTAATTCTAAATTATTCCATTTCTGAAAAGTTATATTAAAAACTTTCTCTTTTCAAAAACTGTCTGATGTTTATCTTTTATTGACTCTTATAGTAACCCCAATTTCCTTAATATTACTGTGTTTTGAAAAATTTTGTACTTTTGGAAACATACACTTTTGGTAACAGTTACAGGTTAAATAATCTACATCACCAATCCATACTTAGGCTATTTAGATGTGCTTTCCTTCTAGATATTGAGTTGTTTTAGAAGTGAGAATTAAGAATCTCTGAAGATAATTTATTGCATTAAAATATAAGGATTGGGGACAAACGTTTTTAGCATTCAGAGTTTCTCATCAATACTCTCATTACATTTATAGGAATTTTCCCTCAGGAATACTTATTACAAATTGTCTGGAGGAAGACAGGGCCAATAAATACTTCCTTAGAGTATTTATTGAAAAGTGTCTGAAGAAGGAAAAGGAAATATTTTAAAATAAATATTGTATTACACCACCCACTATCATATATATGTACTCCAGTCTTAACAAAGCAGAACAAAATGCCTCTTTTGCATGTTAAACCATAACAAACGTTACTGAAGACAAGAAAGAAAATCGTAAATGTTTATAGCATTGTGGTCAGTCATTAACGAGAGTTCCCCTTTTTTTCAGAGCCTGGAAAATATTCTCATGGAAATAGAATGTTATGATCTGAATTCACTGAGTGATAGACATTTCTTTTGTAAGTGAGATGAAAGTCTATTAAGAAAACAGAAGATTTCTCAAAAAGATCAAAGTTAAACTATATGAAGTTTGAAGACATCTTAAAACCAGTTCTTCTTTGTTTAAATTTTTGATTTTTTTTTCATTACTATTCCTTGGAAAGTCTTGTTTCTTACACTCAGAAATGCAGTTGTACATCCTATACATCCTGTTTCTTTATCCTGGTTTAAAGAATTCGGCTAAACTTGTCAGTGACTTTATAGGATGTTGATCTGTAGCATTGCAATTATTTTTTTTTTCCTCATAATAATTGCTGTACAACCCAAGCATAGGTCAAAAGAATGATCATTTTTCAGTTTTAAATGAGTAATTAAAAACTGGATTTTATCAGGTAGCTGTATTAGAGAAAGGAACAGCTGGATTGAAATAACATACCATGAAAATGATTAGATTAGATGGAATTTGGAAGGTTCTGAGAGCCTGAGAGAACATGGAGGGACTGAAAACCTGGGACCCCTGTGAGGTTGAAGAGCAGGTCTTTTGGGGTGACTATGCTGCTGCTGCTAAGTCACTTCAGTCGTGTCCGACTGTGTGTGACCCCATAGACGGCAGCCCACCAGGCTCCCCCATCCCTGGGATTCTTCAGGCAAGAACACTGGAGTGGATTGCCATTTCCTTCTTCAATGCATGAAAGTGAAAAGTGAAAGGGAAGTCGCTCGGTCACGTCTGACTCTTCGCGACCCCATGGACCACAGCCTACCAGGCTCCTCTGTCCATGGGATTTTACAGGCAAGAGTACTGGAGTGGGGTGCCCTCGCCTTCTCCATGGGGTTACTATAAGAGTCAACAAAAGATAAACATCAGACAGTTTTTGAAAAGAGGAAGTTTTTAATATAACCTTTCAGAAATGGAATAATTTAGAATTAGCTGAAGTACTTTAGTGTGATCATGAGATTGGGTGGATAAAAGGGAACAGAGGAAATCACAGGGTCATAAATTGAGAAATTTAAGAAGCTAAGGAAGTAGGCCATTGTTTGAGTCATCTCTGAATGAGTAATGGAACTGTAGTAGGAATGTCATGAGCTAGAGCTGAAAGTTCTCTGAAAGAGAAGGAATGATTAGGAGGTCACCAGTGACAGTGAGGAAGTGGAGTTCAGGCTGTCCTCATTGTCAGTGGAGGAAGATTTTAATATGTGTTATGTCAAAAGAGTCTGGAAAAAACACTCAGCAAAAGTAGAACACTGACCTTTTCTTTGAAACCTGAGTCAAGTGGTAAGAATGTCTCCACTCTGGGAAGCCCTGGGAAAATCAGTCGCCCTAGGAAGGGACCAGGATCCAGCAAGAAGGTGAAGGGGTGTTCTCAGTTAATTAGTCAAGGGAGGATTTCATATTTTTAATTATAAAAAAATTGTAAAAATGCATTTTTCTTACAAGGAGACAAACATTTTAGGGAACACATTAAAGGTTTTGAGGAAATGAGATTAGGTTGGGAAGAAGGAACTATAGATTAGTTGAAGATAAAATTTCAGGAGAAGATAAATGACTGGGAAAGTTTGTATTTTAGACCATGGCTAAGATTTATTCGATTTAGTGTCTGGCAATTGACTGATAAAGAGTAATCTCAGAAATACTCTGATGAATAGAATGTAGCATAGGGTAGGGAGTGGTTTATCATAGGGTAGAGATATGTATGTGTGCTCAGTTGCTAAGTCATATCCAACTCTTTTGTACCCCATGGACTATAGCCTGCCAGGCTACTCTGCCCATGGAATTTTCCAGACAAGAATACTAGAGTGAATGGGCATTTCCTATGCCAGGGAATCTTCCGGATCCAGGGACTGAACCTATGTCTCTTGCATCTCTGCCATTGGTAATCAAGAGCTTAGGTGCTCCAGGAATAGAGGGTAGGTAAAGCCACTCAAGTTATTACATATTCTCTGTGATTTGGGGATACTTTTTGGGCCCTGGTTGTCTTGGAACTGTTAGGTAGTTAGAATAGGGAAAGTTCAGTTCAGTTCAGTCCCTCAGTCTTGTCCGACTCTTTGCGACCCCATTAATCAGAGCACGCCAGGCATCCCTGTTCATAACCATCTCCCGGAGTTCACTCAGACTCACGTCCATCGAGTCCGTGATGCTATCCAGCCGTCTCATCCTCAGTCATCCCCTTCTCCTCCTGACCCAATCCCTCCTAGCATCAGAGTCTTTTCCAATGAGTCAGCTCTTTGCATGAGGTGGCCAAAGTACTACATTTTCAGCTTCAGCATCATTTCTTCCAAAGAAATCCCAGGGTTGATCGCTTTCAGAACGGACTGGTTGGATCTCCTTGCAGTCCAAGGGACTCTCAAGAGTCTTCTCCAACACCACAGTTCAAAAGCATCAATTCTTCGGGGCTCAGCCTTCTTCACAGACCAACTCTCA
>SJYW01013141.1:11220-34614 GCA_006410735.1 Raphicerus campestris | reverse complement strand
TAGACTTTTGGATCACATCCATTCTGACTGGTGTGAAATGGTACCTCATTGTGGTTCTGATTTGCATTTATCTGATAATAAGTCATGTTGAGCATCTTTTCATGTGTTTGTTACCCATCTGTATGTCTTCTCTGGAGAAATATCTTTTTAGTTCTTTGGCCCATTTTTTGATTGGGTCATTTATTTCTCTGGAATTGAGCTACAAGAGTTGCTCGTATATTTTTGAGATTAGTTACTTGTCAGTTGCTTCATTTGCTATTATTTTCTCCCATTTTGAAGGCTGTCTTTTCACCTTGCTTATAGTTTCCTTTATTGTGCAGAAGGTTTTAATTTTAACCAGGTCCAATTTGTTTATTTTTGCCTTTATTTCCAATATTCCAGGATGTGGGTCATAGAGGATCTTGCTATGATTTATGTTAGAGCGTGTTTTGCCTATGTTCAAGATGTCTGGCTCTAGATGAGTGATCACATCATCATGATTATCTGGGTCTTGAAGATCTTTTTTGTACAGTTCTTCTGTGTATTCTTGCCACCTCTTCTTAATATCTTCTGCTTCTGTTAGGTCCAGACCATTTCTGTCCTTTATCGAGCCCATCTTTTCATGAAATGTTCCCTTGGTATCTCTAATTTTCTTGAAGAGATCTCTAGTCTTTCCCATTCTGTTCTTTTCCTCTATTTCTTTGCATTGATCGCTGAAGAAGTCTTCCTTATCTCTTCTTGCTATTTTTTGGAACTCTGCATTCAGATGCTTATATCTTTCCTTTTCTCCTTTGCTTTTTGCCTCTCTTCTTTTAATAGCTATTTGTAAGGCCTCCCCAGACAGCCATNCACTATACCAGTTTACATTCTCATCTTATTATTGTTATTATTGACACCACTGCCTGTGGAAGGGATCAGTAACTATGGAGATATTCCTCTAAGTTGTGAATGGGAGAACGTGCCCAGGGACTGATATTCCCTCCCCCTGGGCCCTCAGCTTTTCATGGCTTGAGGTCCTTGAAATGGACTTTTTCAAAACTCAAACTTTGTTTCAATTTATAACAAAACAATACAGTTACACAACACCTCATGTGTCTTCTCAGCCCTGGATCACCCAGAACATTGTCCACCCTGAGAGGCTGGGTAAGCTGGTAGAGAAACTGCCCTTACTCTGAGGGCACAGCCATTCCTTTCAGCCTGGTACTTCAGGGCTTAGTTCACTGCTCATTGCTTATATTCTACATTAGAGCCCAAGGATAAGGCTCCAACTTGCTGCAGGGATTCATTTGATTCTCTTATCGAGACTTCAGTTCTCTTTCTGATCTGGAAAACTGAAGAGTTTCACCTTTACGTGAATGACAATGACATTGACGTGATCACCACTACCTGCGCATGCTGATTGCCAATCTCTGGGACCAGCTCCATGAGTCATCATCATGAAACTGGACCTCTAGAGGCTTACAGTTGTTTTTATTTCCTAGAAGGTAACAGATAAAAGTTGTACCTTAGCTGAGGCAAATTGACCATAATATGGTTTAACCAAAGCAGCATTCTGTATCTTCTAACACACAGTGGAATAGAAGGGAGTACAACATTGAATAGTGGTGTACCATATTTTTCAGAGTATGACATTTATCATCAGACTACCTTGGTTCAAATCCCAATTCTTCCAGTCACTACCTATATCACCTTGGTGTAAGTTACCTAAGATTTTGTGTCTTAGTTTTATAATTTATAAAGAATAGAATAAGAATAGAAACATGGACATAATGTTACCTATTAGTTTAATGATCAACAGCTTATAGGCCCTTCTACACATACAGCCTTTTCTCTATCTGGATAGTATCACATTTTATATACTGACTTGCTTTTAGGAACAAAGCAAATATATGGTCTGGCAAGCTCACTACTGCCTGTAGTGGCATCACCCTTGAACTCACACTTTAGATGTCAAAGTCCAGAAATGGAATTCTTTTTTCCAATATTATTGAGGTATAATTGAGAAACACTGTATGTATTTAGGGTGTATGACACTATGGTTTAATGTATATATACATTATGATATGATAACAACAATCAAGTTAATTCAGAGAACCATCGTCTCACATCGTCATATTTCTCGCTCTCTCCCCATCTCTTTTGATGTAGTGGGAACACAAGATTTATGCACTTGAAGTAGAAAGTAGAAAATTTCAAGTATACAGTACTATTTTTAAATTCAATTTCTATTTTNCCAGTAGCATATTGGGCACCTACTGACCTGGGGAGTTCCTCTTTCAGTATCCTATCATTTTGCCTTTTCATGCTGTTCACGCGGTTCTCAAGGCAAGAATACTGAAGTGGCTTGCAATTCCCTTCTCCAGTGGACCATGTTCTGTCAGATGTCTCCACCATGACCCGCCTGTCTTGGGTTCTCCTGCAAGCATGGCTTGGTTTCATTGAGTTAGACAAGGCTGTGGTCCTAGTGTGATTAGATTGAGATGGTAGTTGAGGGCATCAAAGGGCTGGAACATAGTAAGTTACAAAAAAATGCCACCTATTGCTGCCATTATTTTATTAAAATTTGATATTTCTTAAGATTTGATTTTTAAGCTACTTCAGTAAGGTATGATAAACACACAAAAAGCTGTACATATGTAATATATGTAACTTGGTGAGCTTGAGAATAAGTATACGCTCATGAAGCCATTGCAGTAATCAAGACCATAAAGTTTCCATCACCTCCAAAAGTTTCTTTTGCTCCCTTTACTTTTTAAAATTTATCTTAACATTAAGAAAAATGCTTTTCTCTTGCAGTAAGGGCATTTAACATACAACCTACCTTTTTAGCAGAATTTATAGTATGCAATTGCAATATTGTTACCTGTAGACCCCATGTTGTATGGTAGCTCTCCAGAACTTATTCATCTTATATAACTGAAACTTTGTATCCTTGACCTACACCTCTCTATTTTCCCCTCCTCTAGCTCCTGGTAACACTAGTTTCCTCTCTGGTTCTTTGAGTTCTACTGTTTTGGATTTTGTCATGAAAGCAGGATTGTGCAGTATTTGTTTTTCTGTCTGGTTTATTTCATTTAGCATAATGTCCTCCAGGTCCAACCATGTTGTCAAAAATGTCCTTTTTTCAGGATACATAATATTCTACCTTGTGAACATACCACACTTTGTTTATCCATTCTTCTGTTGACAGACATTCAGGTTGTTTCCATAACTTGGCTACTATTCACAGTAGTTGCTATGATGTACATGTGAGGGCAGGTATGTCTATGAGATCTTGAAAATAATTCCTTTGGATGTACCCAGGTATGGATTTGCTGGCTAAATGGTAGTTTTATTTTTCTTTCTTTTCTTTCTTTCTTTTTTTTTTTTTTTGAGGAATCACCATATTGTTTTCCAGTCACTACACCAGTTTACATTCTCATCTTATTATTGTTATTATTGACACCACTGCCTGTGGAAGGGATCAGTAACTATGGAGATATTCCTCTAAGTTGTGAATGGGAGAACGTGCCCAGGGACTGATATTCCCTCCCCCTGGGCCCTCAGCTTTTCATGGCTTGAGGTCCTTGAAATGGACTTTTTCAAAACTCAAACTTTGTTTCAATTTATAACAAAACAATACAGTTACACAACACCTCATGTGTCTTCTCAGCCCTGGATCACCCAGAACATTGTCCACCCTGAGAGGCTGGGTAAGCTGGTAGAGAAACTGCCCTTACTCTGAGGGCACAGCCATTCCTTTCAGCCTGGTACTTCAGGGCTTAGTTCACTGCTCATTGCTTATATTCTACATTAGAGCCCAAGGATAAGGCTCCAACTTGCTGCAGGGATTCATTTGATTCTCTTATCGAGACTTCAGTTCTCTTTCTGATCTGGAAAACTGAAGAGTTTCACCTTTACGTGAATGACAATGACATTGACGTGATCACCACTACCTGCGCATGCTGATTGCCAATCTCTGGGACCAGCTCCATGAGTCATCATCATGAAACTGGACCTCTAGAGGCTTACAGTTGTTTTTATTTCCTAGAAGGTAACAGATAAAAGTTGTACCTTAGCTGAGGCAAATTGACCATAATATGGTTTAACCAAAGCAGCATTCTGTATCTTCTAACACACAGTGGAATAGAAGGGAGTACAACATTGAATAGTGGTGTACCATATTTTTCAGAGTATGACATTTATCATCAGACTACCTTGGTTCAAATCCCAATTCTTCCAGTCACTACCTATATCACCTTGGTGTAAGTTACCTAAGATTTTGTGTCTTAGTTTTATAATTTATAAAGAATAGAATAAGAATAGAAACATGGACATAATGTTACCTATTAGTTTAATGATCAACAGCTTATAGGCCCTTCTACACATACAGCCTTTTCTCTATCTGGATAGTATCACATTTTATATACTGACTTGCTTTTAGGAACAAAGCAAATATATGGTCTGGCAAGCTCACTACTGCCTGTAGTGGCATCACCCTTGAACTCACACTTTAGATGTCAAAGTCCAGAAATGGAATTCTTTTTTCCAATATTATTGAGGTATAATTGAGAAACACTGTATGTATTTAGGGTGTATGACACTATGGTTTAATGTATATATACATTATGATATGATAACAACAATCAAGTTAATTCAGAGAACCATCGTCTCACATCGTCATATTTCTCGCTCTCTCCCCATCTCTTTTGATGTAGTGGGAACACAAGATTTATGCACTTGAAGTAGAAAGTAGAAAATTTCAAGTATACAGTACTATTTTTAAATTCAATTTCTATTTTTTTAACATCAAAATCATTTTGTATTGGAGTATAGCCAATTAGCAACGTTTTGATAATTTCAGACGAGTAGTGAAGGAAGGGACTCAGCCATACATATACACGTATCCATTCTCTCTCCAACCCCCTTCGAATCCAGGCTGGCACATAACATTGAGTGGAGTTCCATGTGCTATACAGTAGGTTTCTGCTGGTTACCCATTTCCAATATAGCAGTGTGGACTTCAGGAAGGTCATGTACAGTACTATCAGCTATAGTCACCATGTTGTTCATTAAATTCTCAGAACTTATTCTTCTTATCACTAAAAGTTGGTAACTTTTGACTAACATCTCCCCATTTTTCACACCCCCAGCTCCATTAACCAATGTTCTACTCTCTTGTTTATATGTTCTGCTTTTTTAGATTCCAGAGGTGGAATTCTTGAACCAAATCCTGTCTAGCCTAGATGCCAACCATTCAGCTATAATAACCCCTTAGATCAATTAAGCATTTCTATAAATATCTGAGGTTCACTAAACACAGCTGAGCACTGGTCCCCACTTCTCTGCCCTGACATGGATAACGAGGGACCTCTTACCTAAGGGAACTGGGTTCCTGTAATCTATGACAATAGCCATGGCTATGAAGACTCTGCTAACTCTATTCAGGCTCTGGTCTATCAAACTAGGCCATAACTTGGTGAAGCTGATTCTTATAGCATCAAGGTATGGGGCCATTCTATCAGAATCCCAGTACTAGTGCCCACATTCCTGTCTGATTCTCCTGCAACATATATCTGAACATCATCAAGGTCTTTGTTTGCAAAAGAAAGCTACTGACCATCAGAACTCTCTTAGAGGTATGTTCTTACTTCCTAGAATCCAGGTGTTTGGTNCACTATACCAGTTTACATTCTCATCTTATTATTGTTATTATTGACACCACTGCCTGTGGAAGGGATCAGTAACTATGGAGATATTCCTCTAAGTTGTGAATGGGAGAACGTGCCCAGGGACTGATATTCCCTCCCCCTGGGCCCTCAGCTTTTCATGGCTTGAGGTCCTTGAAATGGACTTTTTCAAAACTCAAACTTTGTTTCAATTTATAACAAAACAATACAGTTACACAACACCTCATGTGTCTTCTCAGCCCTGGATCACCCAGAACATTGTCCACCCTGAGAGGCTGGGTAAGCTGGTAGAGAAACTGCCCTTACTCTGAGGGCACAGCCATTCCTTTCAGCCTGGTACTTCAGGGCTTAGTTCACTGCTCATTGCTTATATTCTACATTAGAGCCCAAGGATAAGGCTCCAACTTGCTGCAGGGATTCATTTGATTCTCTTATCGAGACTTCAGTTCTCTTTCTGATCTGGAAAACTGAAGAGTTTCACCTTTACGTGAATGACAATGACATTGACGTGATCACCACTACCTGCGCATGCTGATTGCCAATCTCTGGGACCAGCTCCATGAGTCATCATCATGAAACTGGACCTCTAGAGGCTTACAGTTGTTTTTATTTCCTAGAAGGTAACAGATAAAAGTTGTACCTTAGCTGAGGCAAATTGACCATAATATGGTTTAACCAAAGCAGCATTCTGTATCTTCTAACACACAGTGGAATAGAAGGGAGTACAACATTGAATAGTGGTGTACCATATTTTTCAGAGTATGACATTTATCATCAGACTACCTTGGTTCAAATCCCAATTCTTCCAGTCACTACCTATATCACCTTGGTGTAAGTTACCTAAGATTTTGTGTCTTAGTTTTATAATTTATAAAGAATAGAATAAGAATAGAAACATGGACATAATGTTACCTATTAGTTTAATGATCAACAGCTTATAGGCCCTTCTACACATACAGCCTTTTCTCTATCTGGATAGTATCACATTTTATATACTGACTTGCTTTTAGGAACAAAGCAAATATATGGTCTGGCAAGCTCACTACTGCCTGTAGTGGCATCACCCTTGAACTCACACTTTAGATGTCAAAGTCCAGAAATGGAATTCTTTTTTCCAATATTATTGAGGTATAATTGAGAAACACTGTATGTATTTAGGGTGTATGACACTATGGTTTAATGTATATATACATTATGATATGATAACAACAATCAAGTTAATTCAGAGAACCATCGTCTCACATCGTCATATTTCTCGCTCTCTCCCCATCTCTTTTGATGTAGTGGGAACACAAGATTTATGCACTTGAAGTAGAAAGTAGAAAATTTCAAGTATACAGTACTATTTTTAAATTCAATTTCTATTTTTTTAACATCAAAATCATTTTGTATTGGAGTATAGCCAATTAGCAACGTTTTGATAATTTCAGACGAGTAGTGAAGGAAGGGACTCAGCCATACATATACACGTATCCATTCTCTCTCCAACCCCCTTCGAATCCAGGCTGGCACATAACATTGAGTGGAGTTCCATGTGCTATACAGTAGGTTTCTGCTGGTTACCCATTTCCAATATAGCAGTGTGGACTTCAGGAAGGTCATGTACAGTACTATCAGCTATAGTCACCATGTTGTTCATTAAATTCTCAGAACTTATTCTTCTTATCACTAAAAGTTGGTAACTTTTGACTAACATCTCCCCATTTTTCACACCCCCAGCTCCATTAACCAATGTTCTACTCTCTTGTTTATATGTTCTGCTTTTTTAGATTCCAGAGGTGGAATTCTTGAACCAAATCCTGTCTAGCCTAGATGCCAACCATTCAGCTATAATAACCCCTTAGATCAATTAAGCATTTCTATAAATATCTGAGGTTCACTAAACACAGCTGAGCACTGGTCCCCACTTCTCTGCCCTGACATGGATAACGAGGGACCTCTTACCTAAGGGAACTGGGTTCCTGTAATCTATGACAATAGCCATGGCTATGAAGACTCTGCTAACTCTATTCAGGCTCTGGTCTATCAAACTAGGCCATAACTTGGTGAAGCTGATTCTTATAGCATCAAGGTATGGGGCCATTCTATCAGAATCCCAGTACTAGTGCCCACATTCCTGTCTGATTCTCCTGCAACATATATCTGAACATCATCAAGGTCTTTGTTTGCAAAAGAAAGCTACTGACCATCAGAACTCTCTTAGAGGTATGTTCTTACTTCCTAGAATCCAGGTGTTTGGTGACAGAATACTCAGATCATTGAAATCTAGAGCATCTTAAACACAGTGGGTGCTTACTGCTGCTTGACTCTCAAGACAATTAGGCATTTACTTAAAACTGTGTGTTAGTCACTCAGTAGTGTCCGACTCTTTATGAACCCATGGATTGTAGCCCACCAGGCTCCTCTGTCCGTGGAATTCTTCATGCAGAATACTGGAATGGGTTGCCATTCCATTCTCCCAGGGATCTTCCCTACCAAGGGATCAAACCTGGGTCTCTTGCATTGCAGGCAGATTCCTTACCTTATGAGCCACTAGGGAAGCCCACCCAACGCATTTATTTAAGAGACTAGTAAAGGAGTGGTTCCAATAAACTAAGAAATATATCTGTGAAAGGGCTCCCCAGGTGGTGCTAGTGATAAAGAATCTGCCTGCCAATGCAGGAGACACAAGAGACACAAGTTCGATCCCTGGATGGGAAGGATTCCCTGGAGGAGGGTATGACAACCAACTCCAGTATTCTTGCTTGGAAAATTCCATGGACAGAAGAGTCTGGCAGGCTACTGTCCATGGGGCTACAGAGAGTTGGACACGATTGAGCATTATTTGAAAAAGAAATGCTATATAATTTTTTAAAGCACCAAACTAGTATCTCAAAAAAAGTTTGCACTTTTTTGGACTTCTCTAACACCTATTTATAGTTTGTTATTTTTTGTATTTTCAGTCATAATAGGGAGGGCATACACATTGCTGTGCTTTTGGGCTTCTAAAGGTTTTAACCTAGCCACTATGTGCCACAAGACTCAAGTGCTTAGAGGTTTTCCTCTGCTATATCCCAAACAGCTAGAATTTCCTAGGCGAACCTAGAATCTGGAGTAATGTGAGATGGGGAGGCAACCTCACCCAAGGATATTTAAGTAACAGAGATTTAGCAGTTGTCAAGATACAACAACTACTAGCAGAGGTGGCCTAGCAGGGCCACAAGGAGTTGACTGTGTGGAGAAGTACCTCACTGAATTTCAGGGTCACTCATAGTTGGCCTTAGGAAGTGAGGAGTTGTCACTTACTGACATTACTCTAACTTCCAGTTGTTTGTGGCTCATCCCAACCCTAAATACAGGGCCTACAGGAAACTCTGCAACTGATATGACACTCTCCAGAATACCATGAACTCTGACACTTATATCCAAAGTCAAATATAGGTCCAGGCAACTCAAAGACCAATTCTTCCACTCCTGACACCAAATGTTCCTGGGACACTAAGCTCAAGTTCCTTCCCTAACTGGCATATTTCATAGCTACAAAGTCATCCTCATGATAGCAGTGGTTTCTTAACAACAGCAAAACAACTGTTATATCATGACTCTGACTCCCATCCACATCTGCATTCATTTATTTGTCCAATAACTGTGTATTAAGTGCTTATTGTTCTGCATATTGTGGAAACAGTATTGATATGGAACAATAAGGTCCTTGATCACATAGATGTTATATGTGAAGGAGGGAAAGGAGGAGAAAAGTGGCAGATAAACAAATAGTTAAATACACAGTCAATCTGTAGAGGCTGATAAATTTCAACAAGAAAATTAATGTAGTGATGTGAAAAAGTCATTGGTAGGAGTCAGCTCTAGACAAAGTGACTAAAAAAGACTTTTTTTGAGGAGGTAAGACCCGAAGGATGAAAAGGAACAAGCCATGCAAGGAACATGCAAGTGGAGGGAAGAGTGGGTGCAAAGGCCCAATGGCAAGAAAGGGCCTAGGTTTCAGGAACAGAAAAAAGATGCTGAAATATGCTGAGTGAGTGGGAGACTGGTACAAAATGAAGATGTGAAAGTGGGCAGAGGATACCACCACCTTGTTTATCTTACAAGATCCTTTTCCTCTCTGGATGTTCCAGCCATCTGACCTAGCTTCATACATCTGTATACCATCCACCTACTGAGTCAAAGAGTTTACTCAGTCCAGTGCTAGAATTTCCCTGCTGCTATTCCACCTACCAGCCAGAAGATCCACCTACTTCACCACAGCAGAAGCTGCCTATAACATCTCCCTGTACTTTTGGTTTGGAAGCACCTCCTTTCATAAAAACTCCAGTCCTGGCCTTCACTACTTTTTTCATTTCTAATATCAGGGGCATCTTACAGCCATTTTGTACCCTGGGGAGCTGTAGGATGCCTAGAAAGGGCACCTTCTGATAGGTCAAAGACCAGTACAAAGATAGACCTATTGGTTCTGGGCATGAGAGGGTAAAGAATTGATGGGAAACAATATGGAACACAATGTTTGGGTTATTTCTAGGAATGTATGCACCATGGAAGCTCAAGGATCCCTGCTTGTAAACTTTTAAGAATCTCTATCATCTACAAATAAAGATATCGTACTAAGTGAAGTCAGAAGGGGAGAGACAAATACCGTATGATATCACTTATACGAGGAAGCTAAAAGATGGCACAAATGAACCAGTCTACAAAACAGAAACAGACTCATAGACACAGAGAACAGACCTGTGCTTGCCAGGGGGAGGAACATGAGGAAAGGATGGACTTGGAGTTTGGGATGAGTAGATGAAACTGTTACATTTACAATGGAGAAACGACAAGGTCCCACTGCATAACATAGGGAACTATATTCAATATCCTGGGATAAACCATAATCAAAAAGAATATAAATAGAATGTATATACATATAAACGTATATGTGTGTGTATAACTGCCATTTTTCTGTACAGCAGAAATTAACACCATGTTGTGAATCAACTACCCTTCAACAACAACAAAAAGAAGACAGTGAATATCTATTATCAACCCTGTAGCTCTCTGACACCAGCTTTCCAGACATGTTCCTCTCTATACTTAATCCATTAAATCTCATTTTCTATTTTGCACTCAGTGGCTCTCCCAGATAACCTAGGAATAAAATTACTACTATTTCATAGAGAGAGTAGGTATAGGGTTCATGTTGATTGTACGGTTAGATGTATACCTGGCCTGATGGGAGGGTCACAGACAGTAGCCTGGTCTTAGGATTCTACCTTGTATTCTACCTGGTCAGCAACAGGCCAGAATTCATAAAACCAATGCACGAAAATCCTGATATCTACCTCTTCCCAAAAAAAGTTTGGAAGAAAATAGTGTCTACACTGTTGTCCATTTTAATGCTTCCAGAAGAACCATGATGGTGGTCATGGCATCTGATGAAAAACCACAGAAGTCAGAAGTCATCTGTATCCTGGCATAGTCATTACTCCAGGCTTCCTTCCCACCCCATCTCTGTGTACACAACCTATCTCGCTGATCTCCTTTGATTCCCATCTCCCTCAAATTCATATCTTGATTGTTTCTCTAAACTATGTGGATTAGAAACTTGAATTTGGACTATCTTCAGGACTCTGACCTGGAATTTCCTTAGGACAGTTCTTTAAGTAACTTCTCCTGAACTCCACTCAGTACAATAATCATAATGAGGAAGGAGAAGAGGAGGAAGAGGGGAGTTAACATTCACTGAGCTACTNGGGGCTACAGAGAGTTGGACACGATTGAGCATTATTTGAAAAAGAAATGCTATATAATTTTTTAAAGCACCAAACTAGTATCTCAAAAAAAGTTTGCACTTTTTTGGACTTCTCTAACACCTATTTATAGTTTGTTATTTTTTGTATTTTCAGTCATAATAGGGAGGGCATACACATTGCTGTGCTTTTGGGCTTCTAAAGGTTTTAACCTAGCCACTATGTGCCACAAGACTCAAGTGCTTAGAGGTTTTCCTCTGCTATATCCCAAACAGCTAGAATTTCCTAGGCGAACCTAGAATCTGGAGTAATGTGAGATGGGGAGGCAACCTCACCCAAGGATATTTAAGTAACAGAGATTTAGCAGTTGTCAAGATACAACAACTACTAGCAGAGGTGGCCTAGCAGGGCCACAAGGAGTTGACTGTGTGGAGAAGTACCTCACTGAATTTCAGGGTCACTCATAGTTGGCCTTAGGAAGTGAGGAGTTGTCACTTACTGACATTACTCTAACTTCCAGTTGTTTGTGGCTCATCCCAACCCTAAATACAGGGCCTACAGGAAACTCTGCAACTGATATGACACTCTCCAGAATACCATGAACTCTGACACTTATATCCAAAGTCAAATATAGGTCCAGGCAACTCAAAGACCAATTCTTCCACTCCTGACACCAAATGTTCCTGGGACACTAAGCTCAAGTTCCTTCCCTAACTGGCATATTTCATAGCTACAAAGTCATCCTCATGATAGCAGTGGTTTCTTAACAACAGCAAAACAACTGTTATATCATGACTCTGACTCCCATCCACATCTGCATTCATTTATTTGTCCAATAACTGTGTATTAAGTGCTTATTGTTCTGCATATTGTGGAAACAGTATTGATATGGAACAATAAGGTCCTTGATCACATAGATGTTATATGTGAAGGAGGGAAAGGAGGAGAAAAGTGGCAGATAAACAAATAGTTAAATACACAGTCAATCTGTAGAGGCTGATAAATTTCAACAAGAAAATTAATGTAGTGATGTGAAAAAGTCATTGGTAGGAGTCAGCTCTAGACAAAGTGACTAAAAAAGACTTTTTTTGAGGAGGTAAGACCCGAAGGATGAAAAGGAACAAGCCATGCAAGGAACATGCAAGTGGAGGGAAGAGTGGGTGCAAAGGCCCAATGGCAAGAAAGGGCCTAGGTTTCAGGAACAGAAAAAAGATGCTGAAATATGCTGAGTGAGTGGGAGACTGGTACAAAATGAAGATGTGAAAGTGGGCAGAGGATACCACCACCTTGTTTATCTTACAAGATCCTTTTCCTCTCTGGATGTTCCAGCCATCTGACCTAGCTTCATACATCTGTATACCATCCACCTACTGAGTCAAAGAGTTTACTCAGTCCAGTGCTAGAATTTCCCTGCTGCTATTCCACCTACCAGCCAGAAGATCCACCTACTTCACCACAGCAGAAGCTGCCTATAACATCTCCCTGTACTTTTGGTTTGGAAGCACCTCCTTTCATAAAAACTCCAGTCCTGGCCTTCACTACTTTTTTCATTTCTAATATCAGGGGCATCTTACAGCCATTTTGTACCCTGGGGAGCTGTAGGATGCCTAGAAAGGGCACCTTCTGATAGGTCAAAGACCAGTACAAAGATAGACCTATTGGTTCTGGGCATGAGAGGGTAAAGAATTGATGGGAAACAATATGGAACACAATGTTTGGGTTATTTCTAGGAATGTATGCACCATGGAAGCTCAAGGATCCCTGCTTGTAAACTTTTAAGAATCTCTATCATCTACAAATAAAGATATCGTACTAAGTGAAGTCAGAAGGGGAGAGACAAATACCGTATGATATCACTTATACGAGGAAGCTAAAAGATGGCACAAATGAACCAGTCTACAAAACAGAAACAGACTCATAGACACAGAGAACAGACCTGTGCTTGCCAGGGGGAGGAACATGAGGAAAGGATGGACTTGGAGTTTGGGATGAGTAGATGAAACTGTTACATTTACAATGGAGAAACGACAAGGTCCCACTGCATAACATAGGGAACTATATTCAATATCCTGGGATAAACCATAATCAAAAAGAATATAAATAGAATGTATATACATATAAACGTATATGTGTGTGTATAACTGCCATTTTTCTGTACAGCAGAAATTAACACCATGTTGTGAATCAACTACCCTTCAACAACAACAAAAAGAAGACAGTGAATATCTATTATCAACCCTGTAGCTCTCTGACACCAGCTTTCCAGACATGTTCCTCTCTATACTTAATCCATTAAATCTCATTTTCTATTTTGCACTCAGTGGCTCTCCCAGATAACCTAGGAATAAAATTACTACTATTTCATAGAGAGAGTAGGTATAGGGTTCATGTTGATTGTACGGTTAGATGTATACCTGGCCTGATGGGAGGGTCACAGACAGTAGCCTGGTCTTAGGATTCTACCTTGTATTCTACCTGGTCAGCAACAGGCCAGAATTCATAAAACCAATGCACGAAAATCCTGATATCTACCTCTTCCCAAAAAAAGTTTGGAAGAAAATAGTGTCTACACTGTTGTCCATTTTAATGCTTCCAGAAGAACCATGATGGTGGTCATGGCATCTGATGAAAAACCACAGAAGTCAGAAGTCATCTGTATCCTGGCATAGTCATTACTCCAGGCTTCCTTCCCACCCCATCTCTGTGTACACAACCTATCTCGCTGATCTCCTTTGATTCCCATCTCCCTCAAATTCATATCTTGATTGTTTCTCTAAACTATGTGGATTAGAAACTTGAATTTGGACTATCTTCAGGACTCTGACCTGGAATTTCCTTAGGACAGTTCTTTAAGTAACTTCTCCTGAACTCCACTCAGTACAATAATCATAATGAGGAAGGAGAAGAGGAGGAAGAGGGGAGTTAACATTCACTGAGCTACTACTACTCATCAGGCATTGGGTTGAGCATTTCATTTTAATTTTCTCATTTAATATTTTAAAATCCCTATGAAATACTTACTATCATTATTCTCACTTTATAGATGAGAAATGTGAGGCTCACTAAAGTTATATGACTTATCAAAATCATACTAGTAGACAAAGACACAAAAAGCTAGGGTTCCAGCCCAGATGCATTTGAATTCAGAATCTATACTCTCAACCATATTGTGTCATTGCTACATGCCCAGCCAGGACTGAAGCAGAAGGGAAGTCAGACATTACAGCCACATTTAATACTTCATTCCCTCTAAATGCAGTCAGAGTGATCATATCCAAGGTCATGGGCACTGCAGACAAGGATGCTACTGAGTGAATAAAGGAAAATGCTTTAAAGTTTGCCTTTCTCCCACCTCCTGTCTTGGCCCCTCTTCTGCCTCCCTTTGTATCTTGGGTTCTAGCTTTCATCTAGACTCATTTGTGTTTAGTGACCTTGTAGCACTAGATATTATCACTTCAGGGACTTCCCTGGTGGTCCAGTGGTTAAGATTCCATGCTGCCAGTTCAAGGGGTATGGACTCAATCCCTGGTATTGACCTCGGTGAGGCAGGAACAAGGGGTGGTGAGAAACAAGATCTTAATACCGTGTCCAAGAATTGAACCTGGGTAGCCTGGATGAAAACTAGGAATCCTAGCTGCAAGGCCAGCAAGGGCTAGAGTTTAGAAGCTAGTTTTCCCTAGATCTTTATCCCCTGTGAAAAATACAGGTATCACAGAGGCAGAAACTGTAAATGCATGTACAAAGTTTACTATTAAAGACATAGTACAACAAGTGGGAGAGCACAAAGAGAAACAATTTAGATGAGATGGAAGCAAGGCAGAGATGCACAGCTGGAGAGAAAGGGTGTGGGCTTCCCACCTAGTCAGGAGGAGTGCGGTAAAGAGGTGTTTAAGTNGCACAAAGAGAAACAGTTTAGATGAGATGGAAGCAAGGCAGAGATGCACAGCTGGAGAGAAAGGGTGTGGGCTTCCCATCTAGTCAGCAGGAGTGCAGTAAAGAGGCGTTTAAGCCATTGATATAGGACAGTTCTTCTGGGTCTTTGTTTACCTTTGGCCAATTATCTGGTTTCTTTTTCCACACCTGACCTACCCTGGGACACTCCCCTGTGAGTGCATGCACCCCTCAGCCAAGATGGATATCAAAGGGAAGGTTTCTGGGAAGAGCAAGACTCATTATGGTCTGGCATTATCCCCTGACTTTTGACCCACAAGGAACCTTTCTGTGCCTGTGTAGTGTCTCCTTTAGGGGAGAGTGGAGAACCCTTAACATTACTGAAAGTTTGCCCCTCTTTGTCCTTGCCATGAGTTACCTTAAGGTGTTGATAAGAGACAAACACTGGCTATTTACCCTGTTTCTGTTGCTACTTCCATTTTGGAGGGAAAACAGGAGACTGATTGTAAATGTTTTAACCGGAGCCTACTTATCTCTTATCTCAGAAAATGCTAACAGTTTTAACTATCCAGCCTGAAACCCACTTCTTTATGCCACATGAAATGTAAATAGGAGGCCATCTGCATATGTCTAACCTGGAGCCCATCTATCTCCTACATCAGTTAGGGGACTAAGATCCCACATGCCACATAGTGTGGCTGAAAGATTACAAAAAAAAAAAAAAAAGATATTATCACTTCCAGTTACTGGCTGTAGGCAAAGCCTCCTAAAAACATAGGTGAAAATCATTATTACCTCAGCATCTAGCCTAGGCAAATGAAACAACACATACCACATGCCTTAGGCTGTGGGTACCATACTTTGTCCTGCAGAAACCACTGAAACTAGGGACTTTGGCTTCCTGCTGGCAACCACTGAAGTTTAGTGTCTGTGTTTGCAGTACAGTTGCTCTGTTTATTTCTTCTGAAGGGACCTAGAACATGGCTGCCATTTCTCCTATCTTGAAAGTGACGACTTGTTCCTCCAACCACATTATGAAAGCCTAGCAATGCTAGATCAACCCTGATGGCAATGCCTGTGAGCCACAAGATGGTCATATCAAAGTGAAAGTGAGGGGGCAAATCAAGACAGTCTTTATGACCAATTTTCATCAAATACAGTTAATCTTTCCATGATACACAACTCTGCTTAACTGTTTCAATAGCTCATCTTTACTTTTGTGGAAATGTCCAAATGAGTTCATACAACTTCCAGGTCCCTGTATGATGTGTGTGTGCTCAGTTACTCAGTCATGTTCAACTCCTTGCGACCCTGTTACCACTAATGAAAGAAAATCAGACATCTCAAGTTAATGAATTAATCGCTTTTCTAGGTATGGGAAGATGCAAGAGTATGGGCTCTTGCATAATGAGCCTGCCAGGCTTCTCTGTCTATGGCATGCTCCAGGCAAGAATACTGGAGCAGGGCTGCCATTTCCCTTCAGGGGATCTTCCTGACTCAGGGAACGAAGCCACATCTCCTACATTGGCAGGCAGATTGTTTACCACTGCGCCACCTGGGAAGCCCGCCCTGAACGATAGTAACTTTGAGATGTTTTTTAGGATCAACAGTAAAAACTGCATTTTCCCCACTTTCCACCTTTCCCATTGGTCTTTCAGGGTTCTGGTGCTAGAAGGCCACAAATGTAGGCCCCTTTCTGCAAACACATTTTCTTCCCTGTATGAGGTCCACCCTTCTCCTAGGCTCTATAGCGTCTGTCTCTCCTAGACCTTGTGATGAAAAGTGTTGCCCGCTTTCTCAGCAAACAAAGGATGTGGCCATCAAGCCATCAGCCATTACCTCCTCCCTGAATTGAGCCAGAGGGAACTCAGGATGGAAACCACTTATCCACTACCAATGGTTCACACAAAGGGCACTCAGGATGGGAAAGAACAGGATACTGGCTCTAGATAGCTGAGGGGCATAGTCAAAGGAGCAACTTCAGTGAGCCCATTCTCTTGCATCTTCCCATACATAGAAAAGTGATTAATTCATTAACTTGAGATGTCTGGTTTTCTTTCATTAGTGGTAATTTTTTATGTTTTGACTATCTGGTTTTTGTTGCAAAAACTCCTAAATAGGGGGTGGTCCAAAGATGGTGGAAGAATAGGACGGGGAGACCACTTTCTCCCTAACTAACTCATCAAAAGAAAATTTCAATGCTGAGTAAATTCCACAAAACAACTTCTTAATGCTGGCAGAGGACATCAGGCATCCAGCAAAGCTGATCTTTGGCTTCAAAAACAGGTAGGAAAAAATATAAAAGATGAAAGAAGAGACCAAAGAGGTAGGGAGGGAGCTCCATCCCGGGAAGGGAATCCCGTCCCAGGAAGAGAGTCTTAAAAAGACAGGTTTCCAAACACCAGGAAACATTCTCACAGCCGAGTCTGTGGTGAACTTTGGAAGTACAGAGGGCAACATAACAGGAAGTAAAAATAAATAATTAAAACCAACAGATTATGAACCCAACAGTAAATCCCCCAGCGGGAAAGCAGCGCAGATGCCTGCATCCACACTAGCAAGTGGGGGTTGGGCATGGAGGAGCAGGAGGCCAAGGGGCAGTGCTTTCTTAGAACTGGGCTGCGGGAGACGCGGGCTGCAGTGCTTTTTCTGAGAATCGGGTGGCCCACACATAACCAGAATGAACTAACTTGGGCTAGCAAACCAGACTGTGGGATAGCTACCACGCAAAATGCTCGAACCTAAGACACCGCCAGGACCTCGCACAAAACAAAGGACAGATCTGAAATAGCTGACCGCAGACCATCCCCCTCCGGTGACAGGCAGCCAGAGCCTTAAGGGCTGGAAGGGGGCAATCGCAGCCCAAGAGAGACATTACCTACCAAATTGCAAGCAGGTTTCTTTGCCAACTAAGACTTCTGGGGACTCTGGACAGTCATTGTCCGCCTAAGAAGGAGCCCTAGTGGTACTCCCAGAAAACGGAGCAACACAGAAAGGCCTTAAGTAACTGCAATTGCGCTCGCCAAAGTCCCTACCTACACGGACCAGTGAAGGGCACAAAACTCAGGCCCAACCAAATCTGCACCTCGGAGGGCTTCCTGAGCGCCGAGCCTGAGTGGCTTAGACTGGGGAGGTGCATGAAGCCTAGGGCAGGCCTCAGTTACCAGGCAGAGCAACGTAGAACCTGAGTGGTGTGCACCACGAGCAGGGGCAAGCACAGCATAGAGTCCACCACCGCCCTCCCTGTGTCAAGATGGAAATCAGACACTGAAGAGACCAGCAAAATGAGGAAGTTAAACAGAGGGAACTGCCTTGGTAGTGACCTCACACAGCCCACAATGCCAGAGAAAGGGCCAGATATTCCTTTACTAATTTTATGATCAATCTTTTATTTTTCAGTTGATGTGGATGAGTGAATGTTTTTTCCTTTTTTAAATTTTTTTTAAAATTCTATTTCTTCTTTTCTTTTTCGTCTCCTTTTTTTAACTTTCTTAAAATTTTAAGTCCTCTATTTCTCATTATTTTTATAACCTATTATTACTTTACAAAAAATAGCCTATTTTTAAAGCAAACGCTGTAGATAGTCTTATTGTGGTGGATGTTGTTGTTTTTAAATAATTTCGGTGGCTTTTTTTTTTCTCCTGCTTCTTTTCTTTAATATTGTATTTTTGAAAATCCAAACTCTACTCCAGATTTTTAATCTTTGCATTTTGGTGTTTGTTGTCAATTTTGTACATTTAAAAACCTAATCTTCAGTACCCAGTTTTACCGGAGAGAGAGATTACTGGCTTGACCACTCTCTCCTCCTTTGGACTCTCCTTTTTCTCCACCAGGTGGCCTCTATCTCCCCTCCCCCTTCTCATCTCTACCCAACTCTGAATCTCTGTGTGTTCCAGAAGGTGGAGAACACTCTGGAACTGGTTACTGGCCGGATGTGTCTCCCTCCTTTTCATCTCCCTCTTTTATGCCCCTGGCCACCTCTNAAAAAAAAAAAAAAGATATTATCACTTCCAGTTACTGGCTGTAGGCAAAGCCTCCTAAAAACATAGGTGAAAATCATTATTACCTCAGCATCTAGCCTAGGCAAATGAAACAACACATACCACATGCCTTAGGCTGTGGGTACCATACTTTGTCCTGCAGAAACCACTGAAACTAGGGACTTTGGCTTCCTGCTGGCAACCACTGAAGTTTAGTGTCTGTGTTTGCAGTACAGTTGCTCTGTTTATTTCTTCTGAAGGGACCTAGAACATGGCTGCCATTTCTCCTATCTTGAAAGTGACGACTTGTTCCTCCAACCACATTATGAAAGCCTAGCAATGCTAGATCAACCCTGATGGCAATGCCTGTGAGCCACAAGATGGTCATATCAAAGTGAAAGTGAGGGGGCAAATCAAGACAGTCTTTATGACCAATTTTCATCAAATACAGTTAATCTTTCCATGATACACAACTCTGCTTAACTGTTTCAATAGCTCATCTTTACTTTTGTGGAAATGTCCAAATGAGTTCATACAACTTCCAGGTCCCTGTATGATGTGTGTGTGCTCAGTTACTCAGTCATGTTCAACTCCTTGCGACCCTGTTACCACTAATGAAAGAAAATCAGACATCTCAAGTTAATGAATTAATCGCTTTTCTAGGTATGGGAAGATGCAAGAGTATGGGCTCTTGCATAATGAGCCTGCCAGGCTTCTCTGTCTATGGCATGCTCCAGGCAAGAATACTGGAGCAGGGCTGCCATTTCCCTTCAGGGGATCTTCCTGACTCAGGGAACGAAGCCACATCTCCTACATTGGCAGGCAGATTGTTTACCACTGCGCCACCTGGGAAGCCCGCCCTGAACGATAGTAACTTTGAGATGTTTTTTAGGATCAACAGTAAAAACTGCATTTTCCCCACTTTCCACCTTTCCCATTGGTCTTTCAGGGTTCTGGTGCTAGAAGGCCACAAATGTAGGCCCCTTTCTGCAAACACATTTTCTTCCCTGTATGAGGTCCACCCTTCTCCTAGGCTCTATAGCGTCTGTCTCTCCTAGACCTTGTGATGAAAAGTGTTGCCCGCTTTCTCAGCAAACAAAGGATGTGGCCATCAAGCCATCAGCCATTACCTCCTCCCTGAATTGAGCCAGAGGGAACTCAGGATGGAAACCACTTATCCACTACCAATGGTTCACACAAAGGGCACTCAGGATGGGAAAGAACAGGATACTGGCTCTAGATAGCTGAGGGGCATAGTCAAAGGAGCAACTTCAGTGAGCCCATTCTCTTGCATCTTCCCATACATAGAAAAGTGATTAATTCATTAACTTGAGATGTCTGGTTTTCTTTCATTAGTGGTAATTTTTTATGTTTTGACTATCTGGTTTTTGTTGCAAAAACTCCTAAATAGGGGGTGGTCCAAAGATGGTGGAAGAATAGGACGGGGAGACCACTTTCTCCCTAACTAACTCATCAAAAGAAAATTTCAATGCTGAGTAAATTCCACAAAACAACTTCTTAATGCTGGCAGAGGACATCAGGCATCCAGCAAAGCTGATCTTTGGCTTCAAAAACAGGTAGGAAAAAATATAAAAGATGAAAGAAGAGACCAAAGAGGTAGGGAGGGAGCTCCATCCCGGGAAGGGAATCCCGTCCCAGGAAGAGAGTCTTAAAAAGACAGGTTTCCAAACACCAGGAAACATTCTCACAGCCGAGTCTGTGGTGAACTTTGGAAGTACAGAGGGCAACATAACAGGAAGTAAAAATAAATAATTAAAACCAACAGATTATGAACCCAACAGTAAATCCCCCAGCGGGAAAGCAGCGCAGATGCCTGCATCCACACTAGCAAGTGGGGGTTGGGCATGGAGGAGCAGGAGGCCAAGGGGCAGTGCTTTCTTAGAACTGGGCTGCGGGAGACGCGGGCTGCAGTGCTTTTTCTGAGAATCGGGTGGCCCACACATAACCAGAATGAACTAACTTGGGCTAGCAAACCAGACTGTGGGATAGCTACCACGCAAAATGCTCGAACCTAAGACACCGCCAGGACCTCGCACAAAACAAAGGACAGATCTGAAATAGCTGACCGCAGACCATCCCCCTCCGGTGACAGGCAGCCAGAGCCTTAAGGGCTGGAAGGGGGCAATCGCAGCCCAAGAGAGACATTACCTACCAAATTGCAAGCAGGTTTCTTTGCCAACTAAGACTTCTGGGGACTCTGGACAGTCATTGTCCGCCTAAGAAGGAGCCCTAGTGGTACTCCCAGAAAACGGAGCAACACAGAAAGGCCTTAAGTAACTGCAATTGCGCTCGCCAAAGTCCCTACCTACACGGACCAGTGAAGGGCACAAAACTCAGGCCCAACCAAATCTGCACCTCGGAGGGCTTCCTGAGCGCCGAGCCTGAGTGGCTTAGACTGGGGAGGTGCATGAAGCCTAGGGCAGGCCTCAGTTACCAGGCAGAGCAACGTAGAACCTGAGTGGTGTGCACCACGAGCAGGGGCAAGCACAGCATAGAGTCCACCACCGCCCTCCCTGTGTCAAGATGGAAATCAGACACTGAAGAGACCAGCAAAATGAGGAAGTTAAACAGAGGGAACTGCCTTGGTAGTGACCTCACACAGCCCACAATGCCAGAGAAAGGGCCAGATATTCCTTTACTAATTTTATGATCAATCTTTTATTTTTCAGTTGATGTGGATGAGTGAATGTTTTTTCCTTTTTTAAATTTTTTTTAAAATTCTATTTCTTCTTTTCTTTTTCGTCTCCTTTTTTTAACTTTCTTAAAATTTTAAGTCCTCTATTTCTCATTATTTTTATAACCTATTATTACTTTACAAAAAATAGCCTATTTTTAAAGCAAACGCTGTAGATAGTCTTATTGTGGTGGATGTTGTTGTTTTTAAATAATTTCGGTGGCTTTTTTTTTTCTCCTGCTTCTTTTCTTTAATATTGTATTTTTGAAAATCCAAACTCTACTCCAGATTTTTAATCTTTGCATTTTGGTGTTTGTTGTCAATTTTGTACATTTAAAAACCTAATCTTCAGTACCCAGTTTTACCGGAGAGAGAGATTACTGGCTTGACCACTCTCTCCTCCTTTGGACTCTCCTTTTTCTCCACCAGGTGGCCTCTATCTCCCCTCCCCCTTCTCATCTCTACCCAACTCTGAATCTCTGTGTGTTCCAGAAGGTGGAGAACACTCTGGAACTGGTTACTGGCCGGATGTGTCTCCCTCCTTTTCATCTCCCTCTTTTATGCCCCTGGCCACCTCTGTCTAATTTCTCCCTCTCCTCTTCCCTGTATAACTCTGTGAACACCTCAGAGAGGTCCAGACTGTAGAGCACACATAAGGAAGTGATTACTGGCTAGCTCGCTCTCTCCCCTTTTGATTCCACCTCATCTCATTCCAGTCACCTCTAACTAGCCTCTCCCTCTTCTCTTCTCCATGCAACTCAGTTATCCTCTATGGGTGACCCTCAATGTGGAAAAACCTTTCATCTTTAACCTAGATGTTTTAACATCAGTGCTGTATAGGTGGAGAAGTCCTGAGGCTACTGTAAAAATAAAACTAAAAACCAGAATCAGGAGGCTTAAGTCCAAATCCTCAGAACACCAGAGAATTCCTGAATTCAGGGAACATTATTCAATAGGAGCTCATCAAATGCCTCCATACCTACACTGAAACTGAGCACCACCCAAGGGCCAACAAGTTTCTGAGCAAGACATACCACACAATTTCTTTAGCAACACAAGAACACACCCCTGAGCTTCAATATACAGGCAGCTCAAAAATACTCCCAAACCATTGATGTCTCATAACCCATTACTAGACACTTCACAGCACTCCAGAGAGAAGAAATCCAGCTCCACCCACCAGAACTCCAACACAAGCCTCCCTAATCAAGAAACCTTGACAAGCCACTGATACAACCCCACACACAGGGAGGAAGCTCAATAATAAAGAGAACTCCACAAATTCCCAGAATACAGAAAGACCACCCCAAACGCAGCAATATAACCAAGATGAAGAGACAGAGGAATACCCAGCAGGTAAAGGAACAGGAGAAAGGCCCACCAAACCAAACAAAAGAGGAAAAGATAGGGAATCTTCCTGAGAAAGAATTCTGAATATTGATAGTGAAAATGAT
>SJYW01013135.1:453579-487212 GCA_006410735.1 Raphicerus campestris | reverse complement strand
ATGCAGTGTAGAATTTGAAAATGGTAGAAAATTTATCAACTGAATGTTTTAGTTTATAAAGTAAAATCATTGTCTGTGTTATATGATGCCTTTTAGATTATTTCAGCCAGAAAATGTTGAGCATTATATAAGTTTAAATTGCCTTCTTAGAAATTGTAACGGTCATTGGATATCTGAGTTTTATTGTGTAAGTGCAATTATAGCAAATGAGTGTGGCCTTTAGATACACTTAATCCCTAAGGATATTTTGGGAAGAGTTGTAGTGTCTTTACAATCAAGGCAGCTATTTGCAAGTGTTTTAGGAGCTATATGACTTAAAAATGTAAAACCTGTGTCTTAAAATCTCTGAGAATCAGATATAATCATCTAAGGTTATCCTGTTCCACACTGGCTGAAATCTGCCATGGACATCGCTGTTGCTGAGCCTAAATGACATCAAGAGGTTAGCATGAGGTTTCTAGACTCTTCTTATTTTATGAATTTATTTACTAATATATACTGTAATGACATTTAAGCATCATTTTTTATAATAAAAGATGTGAAGGAGGAAATTATATTGGTGGATTTTAAAGAGAAATACTAGTGTGCTTGACTGAAAGGTAGAAGATCCATTTATTCGCTTATGATTTTGAAATTCCTCCCCTAGTTAGGTAATACATTGTTGTTCAGTTGTGTCTGACTCTTTGCGACCCCCTGGACTGTAGCCGGTCAGACTCCTCTGTCCATGGAATTTCCCAGGCAAAAATACTGGGTTGCCATTTCCTTTTCCAAGGTAGTATATTAGCAATAGACTATTAATGCAGCATTAATAATTTGCAAAGTGTTGTTGACCCACTTAACTTATTTGCCCCCGATGATAAAGCAGACAGAGCAGTTATTATTCCCATTTTTACAGTAAGGAAACTGAGGTTCCAACACACATCAAGTAATGGAGTCAGAATTAGAACCTCCAATTTCTCTTCACTATACTTTATGCCTCCTAAACCACAACTGATTTAAATTATATGCTGGCTTTGAGGAAAGAAGAGGAAATGTAGTCTGAAGAATCAGTGTCCAGTAAAAATGAATTGCAATGACTCAGAGCTAATAATCACTGAAATAGTACTAAACCCAGCCTCAGAGCACGTGTTAGAAGAACTTTCTTAACCTCATAGCTAGCACGTTGACTTTGTTTTATTCCAAGCTAAGGTCTCAAAGATTTTATGAGTGAAAATGAATGTAATTTTCTTTAATTAATAAATACTTCATTTTAATGTATTGGGTATTGCTACTTTGATTTCAAGCTTATTGCAGGCTTCTGCCCTGGTAGGCACAGGCAGACAAAGATGAATGAGATAAGAGCCCCTCCGTGGAGCAATTATCTAAGTGTGAAGCAAAATTTTAAATTATAGTTTACTGATGCAGAAATTCTCTTCTCTATGGGATAAACCAGGCCTTGAAAATTTTCTAAACTGTCTCTTTCTCAACCTCTAATCCTTTGATAGGCAAAAAGTTGCCAGGATTAAAATGTATTTTGGCAAGTATAGGCAACAGGTATTGGAACTCACCCGAAGTGTGAGAGCTCGGTAAGCATGTGTGCACAAGTAGTGTGCACAGCTTCCATCTTCCAGGTTGGAGGGCTTCCAGCAGTGTGCAGCAGAGAAGGCGATGGCACCCCACTCCAATACTCTTGCCTGGAAAATCCCATGGACGGTGGAGCCTGGTGGGCTGCAGTCCATGGGGTTGCTAGGAGTCGGACATGACTGAGCTACTTCACTTTCACTTTTCCCTTTCATGCATTGGAGAAGGAAATGGCAACCCGCTGCAGTGTTCTTGCCTGGAGAATCCCAGGGACGGGGGAGCCTGGTGGGCTGCTGTTTATGGGGTCACACAGAGTTGGACACGACTGAAGCAACTTAGCAGCGGCAGCAGCAGGAGCAGTGTGTAGTTGGAGAGGGTACAGTGACTCATAATTTGGGAATGATTGTTTTGATCTTTCCCTGTGGTCTCTGTAGAACATTGGCAGGGCAGCCAGCATAATTAACACTGCACTGTCTAATTATAAATAAAGTGCCATGGACAGTGGCACCTGTCCTGGGTCATCCTCCAGGTTGGCAGGATTGCTTTAGAATGATGACTAGATAATGTGAAGTTTGCTATAAATCAAGTTGCTTTTCCTAGATTGTCCAAGGAGTTTCCCTACTGGGAGAAAGTAATATCAGTGGAAGACTCACTGGCTTCCCTTTTTCAGGGCTCATTTAAGTATGTTATTATTGCAGTCCTTGTAACCTTTTCATCCTAAGGAAGAGTTAGGCATCTTCATTTTTATGGTGCACAAACAATACTTTGGCCACCTGATGTGAAGAGCTGACTCATTGAAAAAGACCCTGATGTTGGGAAAGATTGAAGGTGGGAGGAGAAGGAGACAACAGAGGACAAAATGGTTGGATGGCATCACCAAGTCAATGGACATGAGTTTGAGTAAACTCCGGGAGTTGGTGATGGACAGGGAGGCCTGGAGTGCTGTAGTCCATGCGGTCGAAAAGAGTTGGACATGACTGAGCCACTGAACGGAAAGGAACTATTTTAGGGAGAGTAGTGGAACAGGTCAGAGTAGGATATTTATTCCAGCAATAGATGACTTGATTTTAAAAAGCTGAAAACCTAGGGATTTGCAAAGATTACACTGGACTAGTGTATTAAAGCGGAGAAGGCAATGGCTCCCCACTCCAGTACTCTTGCCTGCTAAATCCCATGGACAGAGGAGCCTGGTAGGCTGCAGTCCATGGGGTTGCTAAGAGTCGGACACGACTGAGCAACTTCACTTTCCCTTTCATGCATTGGAGAAGGAAATGGCAACCCACTCCGGTGTTCTTGCCTGGAGAATCCCAGGGATAGGGGAGCCTGGTGTGCTGCTGTCTATGGGGTCGCACAGAGTCGGACATGACTGAAGTGACTTAGCAGCAGCAGCAGCAGCAATGTATTAAAGAGGGCGGGGAAAAGAAAGGCTTGTGGGAGAGGAGAGTGAGGTGGGCGGGGTAGGGGCAGAAAGATGAAGTGGCCACACCAGGCACGCGTGCTTGAGGGAAACTGAGATGTTTGCAACATGCGATGGTCTCACTGTGGGTCAGAGGCGGAGCAGGCACTGTGCACGGAGCTGTGTGTGCTTCCAGGATTTGTGGAAGCGTGGCCTAGTGCCAAGGACCGACTGAGTTTATATATAGTTTTGGGCATCAGGTCACTGAGATTTAGAACAAAAGTGCTCGCTGTGGAGATTCCTTTCACAGAACTGTAACCTGAACTACTGCTAGATGGTTGTGTTTCTACATAATGAGAGACATTACGCTAAATGAAGTCGGCATTTTAAATCCAATGTTTAAAAATGAGGCCTCTTTCCCCACCCCACCCCCCGCCCACCCATTCTCCTATTGAGAAAGTACTCAGCTAAAATTTTAAATGGAAACTTAAAAAGGGGGTTCATTTTTTAAGAGAAAAATATACAAAAATCTAAATACAGAAATAATGACTCAAGTATAGTTTTTTGCATAAAAAATTTTTTTCTTTACTTTTGAAGCAATCATAAGAGTTTTCCTTTAAATGTGTGTGTGTGTGTGCTCAGGGCTCAGTTGTGTCCGATTCTTTGCGAACCTGTGAACTGTAGCCTGTCAGGCTCCTCTGACCATAGAATTCTCCAGGCAAGACTATTGGAATGGGTTGCTATTTCCTACTCCCGGGGATCTTCCTGACCCAGGGATCAAACCTGCATCTCTTGCATTCTTGGGCAGATTCATCACCGTACAACCTGGGAAGCCCCGTTCTTTAAATAGTAGCACTCTAATCCATTTTAAATACTTAGTTTTACCACTCCACTCCCACATACACAAAAAAACCTTCAGTTCAGTTCAGTTCAGTCACTCAGTCGTGTCCGACTCTCTGCGACCCCATGAATCACAACACGCCAGGCCTCCCTGTCCATCACCAGCTCCTGGAGTTCACTCAGGCTCACGTCCATGGAGTCAGTGATGCCATCCAGCCATCTCATCCTCTGTCGTCCCCTTCTCCTCCTGCCCCAAATCTGTATCTCTAATTTTCTTGAACAGAATTTTAGTCTTTCCCATTCTGTTGCTTTCCTCTATTTCTTTGCATTTTNCCCCTTCTCCTCCTGCCCCCAATCCCTCCCAGCATCAGATTCTTTTCCAATGAGTCAACTCTTCGCATCAGATGGCCAAAGTATTGGCGTTTCAGCTTTAGCATTATTCCTTCCAAAGAACACCCAGGGCTGATCTTCAGAATGGACTGGTTGGATCTCCTTGCAGACCAAGGGACTCAAGAGTCTTCTCCAACACCACAGTTCAAAAGCATCAATTCTGGTTTTTATTTAAGATGAGGAGTAGAACATAAGTATTTTCTGAATCTGGGTATAACTACCATTGTCACTGGCTAAATATTTCTGTTTTCCAGGTCTTGTTGAAGGAGGGACACGCCTAAGACTTGCGGGCTTGCGAAAGAGTACCTCTGTCTAGCTCAGGACCCAGTCCTGATCTGTCTCTGTGATGAGCCTAAACAGACCTTTGAGTGATAGAAGCTGCTCTTGGAGATCCAGCAGGACTTGATATATATGGCTTTTTAGGCCAGTTTCTGGGAGAATATGAATTATAGCCAGTAACACTGCTTTCTTGCCCTCCACCAGTATTTTTTTTTCTGTTGTTACCTGTTTTCTATTTCGTTGAGCTCTGCTCTTGATTGTTTCTCCTTAGGTTTAATTTGCTTCTTTCCCCCCAACTTCTTAACGGTAGAAATTTAGATCATTGATTTTAAACCTTTTTCTAATATAGCAGTAAATTTCTCTCAAGTTTTGATATGTTGTTGTGTTTTTACTTTAAATATTTTCTGAATTCCTTGTGGCTTATCTTGGACTCATGGATTATTTAGAAGTGTATTTTCTATTTTCCAGATATCTATCTAGAGATTGTCTGGATTTACTGTTACTGGTTTTTTGGTCAGAGAACATAGTCTTTAAAAAAAGACTATTTCAGTCTCTTGAAATTTGTTGAGATTTATGGCCCAGCATGTGATCTTGGTAAATGACGCGTGTATTCTGTAGTTATTTGGTATGATGTTCTATAAATGTCAATTAGGCCGAGTTGGTTGATAGCATCTTTCACATATCCTGTTGCCTTACTTATCTGTTGTCTACTTGTTCTAACTGGTATGAAGAGAAATGATAAAATCTCCAGTTATAGCTGTGAATGTTTTTGTTTTTCTCTTGAGTTTTGCCATTTTCTGTTTATGAATTTTGAAGCTTTATTATTATGTACATATATGTTTAAGAATGGTGTCTTATTCTGATAAATTTCTCCTTTTATCATTATAAATTTCATTCTATTTTGTTAACCTATTTGTCTTTTAATTTTTAATTCATCTCTTATATGTAGTGTATAGTTCAGTCTTGGTTTTTTGAATATGACAATCTCCACCCTTTCATTGGGTGTTTAATCCATTAATAGTTCATGTAACTATTTATGTAAGTGAGTTAAAGTCTACCCTTTTGCCATTGTTTTCATTAGTCCCTTTTTGTTTTTCTCTCCTAATGCCTTCTTTTGGGTTAATTGGCTATTTTTTAATACTTCGTTTTATTTACTCTATTGGTTTCTTTGCTATGCATGTTTTAAGTTATTTTTTCATTGATTATTCTAGGGCTAATAATATGCAACCTTAACTTTTTAAAGTCTGTTTATAGGCAGAATTGTATCACTTCACATTTTACCCCTGACTTTTCTCACTTCCTGCTTCACACCTCTAACCCTTCACTTGACACATCCATTTCATCTTCTCAATTCACAAATATAGTTTAATATAACGCTCCTTATTCACCCTCTCCATGCTCTTGTTGTCATATCTTTTATTTCTGTTCAAAACTGTTTGCATGTTATTCTTGTTTAAAAGAGTCTTTTAAGGAAACTTTAAGAAAAATAAGAAATATAAACTTACTTTTTGGTAACTTATTATCATTTTTGGTATCTTCCTTTCCTTCCTGAAGCCCTGAATTTCCATATGGTATTGTTTCCCTCCATCCTGAAGAACTATTTTTTTTGTAATTTCTTGTAGTCTGCTTGAGAAGAACTTTGTCACCTTTCATTTTATTTGAAAATATGTTTATCTTGTTTTTGAAGGATTTTTCACTAGACAGAGAATTCGGAATGGAACTTCTTTTTTCTTCTAGCCCTTTAAAAATGTTGTTCTGTCCTCTCCAGGTCCCCACTGTTGTAGTGAAAAGTTAGTGTTCTTTGCATTATTTTTCTCCTGTATATAACATATTGTTTTGGGGCCCTTTCCTGATTTTCTCATTATTTTTGATTTTCAGCAGTTCAACCATGATTAAACTAGATATGGTTTTCTTTGTATTTATTGTCTTGGGAGTTTGATGAGCTCTTTGGATATGATCAAATAGTGTTTTCATCAAACAATACAATTTTAACAATTATTTCTTCAGATATCTTTTCTGCTTTTACTCTCTTGGTCTTCTTTTGGGGCTCCTAGTACATATGTGTTAGACTGATACTGTCCTACAAATGTCTGAGGCTATGTTCATTTTTCTGCCACTCTTTTTTCCTCTTTATTCCTCAAATTGGTAATGGGCAGTGATCTGTCAAGTTCGTAGATCGTCCTCTGCTGTCTCAAGCCCGCTGTTAAGTCTATTCAGTGACCTCTGTTTGTTGGCACATGGGGTTCCACTCGGTGTTATGTGGCAGCCTGGATGGGAGGGGCGTGTGGGGGAGACTGGATCCATGTATAGCTATGGCCAGGTTGCTTCGCTGATCACCTGAAGCTATCACAGCATTGTTGATCGGATATACTGATAAAAGTTGAAAAAATATCTATTCAATGATGTTTTCCTTTTAGTTATTGAACTTTTCAGTCCTAGAATTTCCTTTTTTTTTCCTCCCATTTGGTTCTTTTTTCTAGTTTCGATTTTTCTGAGATTCCCATCTGTTCATATATTCTTTTCTGTTGTTGTTTTTAAACACAATGTCCTTGACTTTTTGAGACATATTTATAATAGCTGATCTAAAGTTTTTACCCACTTTAGATACTGTATTTTTAAAAAATGGCTTTGTTAGGGTGTTGATTTTTGTTAAGCGTTTGCCTCCAATGCGGAAGACCTGGGTTCGATCCCTGGGTTGGGAAGATCCCCTGGAGAAGGAAATGGCAACGCACTCCAGTATTCTTGCCTGGAAAATCCCATGGATGGAGGAGCCCGGTAGGCTACAGTCCATGGGGTTGCAAAGAGTTGGACATGACTGAGCTACTTCACTCGCTCACTCAGGCAGATGAGTTACTGACTGATCGTATAGGCTTAGCTTTATATTTTGCCATGGCTGATCTGTGGAAGTCTCAAGGTTTTTCGCCAGGCCCCTTTACCTTAGCAAGACTCATCCTCCAAATTCTGTTTCTGCCGTGGATTGTATTAGGGATTACTTTTAGGCTTTGTTAGCGTATGTCTAGAGTAGGCCTGATCCTGGGGTATGTTTTTACTCCTAAAAAGCGAAGCCTTCCTACTGTTTCATGCCCAGGGTGTTAATGAGTTCTCTTTGTTTGGACTGAGTTAGACTGTCAGTCTTTCCCTTAAGTTGCTTGACCTCTCGTATTTCTGTTAACCTTAATACAGCCACTCTTTTGTAAGCCCTGTGTAGTTACATGTCCTGCGTTGGTTAAAGACTCTCAGGAAACCCTTATACAAACTTCTGTGGTCCCCCCTCTGTATAACTCCCTCCTCCCCAGGACCCTATCTCTGCCTCCCAGCCCTCCTCAGCCTGGACTCCAGCTCACTGTACTATAGTCAGGAAAATACCCCCAAGGCAGGACGCCAAGCAGATGTGGCCTGATGACCCTTTCCTTCTTTCGGAGGTCACATTCTTGCCCTGTCTCTTAGCTGGTACCTGAGAATAGTGGCATAATTTTGTCCAGTTGTTAATGGGAGGAGGAAAGGTCTGGGACCAATTACTCTGTCATACTGGAGGTGGAAGTCTCCCACGGCATTTTCACATGCATTAAAGTGAACTTAAGGGTAGCATGAAAGGGCAAAATAAATCTTAGTCACTCTTGGAACCAAATAGGTAAAGTGAGCTTATGGTGTTCGTGAACCGAACCATTTCCCTCTGATCTTCCCACCTCCCACCCCTAATTATCCATTCACTTGTCTTCTGTCTTCTAGAGGGAGACAAGGAGGGTGAGGGGAAGGGAAGAGAGAATGACCTTCCTTGGATCCTGCATCCTGGGCTGTGACCTTGGGCCTGTCAACTGAAAAATTAAGTGCAGCTTGTGAAAATGCACTGTTATTAGTGGTAAAAGTAGGAATGCATGTCGGACTCTGTGTTTTATGACACTGCTTATACCTTGCGGTATAAGCAGACAGAATGTTACCAGCAAAAGGGACTGCTTAAAACTTCCAGACTTATATACAGTGCTAATGACTGCCCTTCAGTGGTGAGGTAATGATATATCTAAACTCGTGACTTAAAGTGGGCCTTGTGGTTGATAGGAAGAGGTTTTCTTTGAGTGTGGTCGGGGGGTTGGGTAATGTTTTGCCAGATTAGACTTGTATAGAAGAATCACTTTTTTTGTTAAAATTCTAGTCTGTTTTCTTTTTCACCTTAAACTTCTTTAAAATAAAACCTCTTTTTGATAGAAAAGGACTGCTCATTAGAGAAGCAGTTACTTTAGTTGATAATTAGCCATCTTTTCAGAAATTGAATGGTTTCCATTTAGATATCATCTAGAAGATATGAATGCTGTCTCACCCATGGANTTCCTGCTGATGTAAGCTCCCTAAATGTAAAAGCTCTGTCCGTGTTGTTTTCCATAGTATCCTATTGAGTATAAAGACTGACCATCATCAAGCACCTAATGATACTGAGTGCTCAAATATAATGAAGTTGAATAGCAGAGAAGAACCAGTGGAGGGCCTTCAGAAAGGAAAGAATGAGTTAGTGACAGCATCCAGGTCTGGTGGAAGTATGAGATGTTCAACAGGTAGGGGGAGAGAACGCTTGGTGAGTTCTGTTTTGGCTTTGAGCATGAGAGGATGGTAAGACATTTAAGTGAACATGTTCCCTAAACGGGAAAAATATGGAACTTGAGGATTTGTTGCAAACATATCTGAGTTTCATGTTCTGTCCCATGAGAGTCCCTGAAGACACAGAGAGTCTGGTTATCCATCGTAAACCATGATCTAGGGCCTACTGTGTCCAGGGTCTGTACTGGGAACTTTCCATGTATTAGTTCATTTAATTCTCAAAATATTCTTATGTTATAAAAGATTAATGATGTCCTTATGATATGATATTATGATAGCTTGCAAACATTTTACCACCAAGAAAGCAGAGGCTCAGAAAAGTAATTTTCCTAAGATCGCATAACCAGAAAGTAGTAGAAGCAGAAGTCAAACTATGGGCCAAGATAATATTAACCGCTATGATACTACCTCCTCATTATTTCTGATCCTTGTTCTCAGGGAGTTCACAATGTAAAAGTTACCCCTGACAAAGTTTAATATGATGTTCTAGTCATATGAACAAAATACTATGGGAGCACAGCGGGTGGAGTATTTCATTCTTTCTAAGTGAATCAGAGAAAGCTCCACAGAAGAAGGCCTAGGGATGATTGTGTACCTCCACAATTCAGACGTTCAAGCCCTAAGCCCTAGTACCTCAGAATGTGACCTTATTTGGAGATAGAGCCTTTACAGAGAAAATGAAGTTATTAGAGTGGGCTCCTATGTAGTATATCTGGTGTCCTTCTAAGAAGAGCTGGTTTGGACACAGATGTATCCAGAAGGAAAACAGTGTGAAGCCACAAGGATGTGTTGCCATAAGGATGTGATGCACATCTGTAAGACGAGGAGAGAACCTAGAACAGATCCTTCACTCAGAACCCTCGGAAGGAACCAGCCCTGCAACACTTTGATCTCGGACTTCTGTCCTCCAGAACTGAGACAGATTTCTGTTGTTTAAGCACCACCACCCCCAGTTCTTGGTACTGTTCCACAGTAGCCTTGCAAACTAATGTAAGTGTCATTTGAACTCAGCCTTAATGTACCAACTTCTCAAGACGAAGAAATGTGTCTAAATGGGGATAAGAGAAGAAAGGAAGGAATTCTAAACACAACAGGCTGAAATGCCACAGCGACATCTGAATGGAGCCTGGCTGCAAGTCATGGGGAAGTCGAGCTCAGAGTTGAAGGAGGACAGAGATGGGGTCACAGATTCTTACACAAAAGGGAGATGGTAATGGCCCAGAGTTGAATGACAGACTTCCCAAGGAGGACATGGGGAAGGTGAGAAGAGGACTGGGTTTGGAACCCCAGGAAACATCAGGAATTTGAAAATGAAGAGGAGAAGCCAGAAAGCAGTGGCAGCAGCAGTGGCAGGATGTGGGCAGTGGTGCTGGGCCCCCGCCCGCCCCCCCACAGCCAGGGCCCTGGCATGGCATGGATGCAGCTCTTTGAGGTCCATCAGAGCAATGAGCAACTGTGTCATCAACAGCCTGAGGGAGCAGCTGGTGGGGGGCCCCTCCCAAGCAATCTGGGTAACCTACACGGGGTCCTGAAGGGTCTCCAACAAGGCCAGTGGCATGGCATGGGTGGTGGGGGAAAGAAGGTGAAGTCGCTCAGTCATGTCCAACTCTTTGCGACCCCATGGACTGTAGCCCGCCAGGCTCCTCTGTCCATGAGATTCTCTAGGCAAGAATACTGGAGTGGGTTGCCACTGGATGGTGGGGGAAGGCTGCTTAAAAAAAAAGGGAAAAGAGAAGCCCCTGAAGACAGAGTGGTTATGAGGCAGAAGCATGGAGATCCTAGATTCAGGAGAACAAAATGGTTCAAGGAGAAGACAGGCCAGCCCCAAGGATCTCTGAGAAAAAATGGTCAACCTTTTACTGAGAGCATTACTGGTGACCTCAGGAGCACTCGGAAGACAGAAGTCAGCTTGCAGGAAATGAGAGTTGGAAAAGTGCCCAAGCATATCTCCTCCTACCTTAACTACTATCTTTAACCATCATAGCTGAGGGCAGACTCAGAACCTTTGTGATTCATTTATTTCACATTGGACTTGGCTTACTTTTTTGACTTTTGCTTTTATGCTTGTTCAGATGGCTTGGTTTTCTTACCACTTACTTCCCTTTTAGGGAAATTAACAGCAAATGTTCTTGGCTTTTTTTTTTTCTCGTTTAGTCTCTATAAGGATTTGGCGTGTGAGATGGGTTTTGAGGAGTTCCATTTGTATTTGAGGCCTGTTCACTTTGAATCTGCATCACACAAGGACAAGGTGGTCCATCCACCTCCTGTCTTTATACCCTCTCTGCTGGAGGACAGTGATTGCGTAGAGAGGTGAGCCTTGAGAGTCAAAGCAAAAATAATGAAACAGTAGAATGGCAGTGAGAAATAATTTCTGTCAGCACCACAAATGCAATTGCATTCTAAACTCTTTCCCTTATAATCTTTCTGCCTTGATGTCAATATTTTCTTTTCCTTTTAATAGGATGGGAAAAAATAAGATCTCAATCAAGGGGGATAATTGGATTAAAAACATCCAATAACTGAAAAATGGAAGAATCAGATTAGAGAGCTCACATGGATGGAATCTTAGGCTCAGCAACTGCCCAGGGCAACCATGTTGCTTCCAGATAGAAAGGGGTGTGAGGTTTGGTCTGATGGGGCAAGAATTATGGATCCCTGCCCAGGTCCCTGCTCTTACTTTCCCCAGGACCAGGAAAAAGTCAAGGTTTTAGCAACTGTTTGCTCAAAACTCTAATGTAATGTGTATCTAACATGTATGGCAATATTTCTGTCAGGCTCTTTTGTTTGCCAGTATAAAAAGCCAACTCAAACCAGTGAAACCTCTTTTTCATGCCCCATAGGTTTAGCCCATTGCCCAAAAGAAAACACTCTTACTAGTAACAGACCAGAATCTACTCAGTGGGGGGAGGGAATCTTTTTCCCCCATACAAAGTCAGGGATAAACTCATCTCCCTCTTCTTTCCTTGTCTGTCTTCCCCTGAGGGTCTTAGCTCTGTCCTGGAGATTCTTGGTATGAGTCTCACCCCAAGGAAGGCAGAGCTGACTCTAAAGGAGGGAAGGTCACCTTTGTTTGCTATTGTGTATCACTGCTCAAAGTATAGCAGTATGCTAAAAGAGAGAGCATAGGCTGGAATGAAGGGGTTAAGACCAGAGAGTGAATTTCTCAACCTCAGAAATTTGAAATTTGAGGTTGAAAAATTCTTCCTTGGAGAAGACTGTTCTTTACATCAGAGGTAGTTTAATAACACCCCCAATCTCTACTTACCAGATGTGAACAGTATGCTTTCCCTCATTTGTGATGATCAAAAATGTCTCCAGCCATTGCCACTTGTCCCCTGAAAGCAAAATCCCCCATGCTGTATCCTGTCATATAACCTAAACCAAAAAGGTGATTTATTGTAAAGATACAAAGATATCTCACAGAAGCTGAAGACAGGAATTGTGATTGGGCCTCAAATGAGGCTAGGTCTCCAACCTGGAGCCAAGCTGTTCTCTGGATCATCAAGGGCCTCCTGCCAGAGCTGTTATTTTACACTGCTGTGAAAATAGGCCATGTTTTTGTTCAACCAGAATCAACCCATCAACACAAACTGTCTGAATGTTCTGTGGCCTGGCCAAGTGGTGACTGGTCCTCCCAATGATGACCCAGAGATCCTTCAAGATCTGAAGCACTTTCTGAATTACCAGGGGAAGGTTTTTACATCCAAGGAACTTGTATCTTGAATTTACATTTGTTTTATGTGTTAATTCCTTGAAGTTATCACTTTGGAGTGCCATTACAACAACATATACCAAACATGAGCATTATTGTTGTTATTCAGTCTCGCTAAATCAGATCCAACTCTTTGTGACCTCATGGACTACAGCATGCCAGGCTTCCCTGTCCTTCACTGTCTCTCACAGCTTGTTTAAACTCATGTCCATTGAGTCAGTGATGCCATCCAACCATGAGCATAGTGACTTACATTTTGAGAAGCACATTCATGCATATTATCTCCATTAAGATAGGTGGTATTTCCATTTACAGATGAAGAAACCAAGATTCCTAGATATTCAATTACTTGACAAAGTCTTATAGTTATGAATGAAGGGCCATGTCCCAAGGCAGAAACATGGCTGCAAAGACCATTGTTGGAGCCATGGGAGAGAGTGAAGAAGTAAATAAAAGGGGCCAAGTCAGTGAAGGGCCTGTGCAAATGAGGTCAAGAAGGTAAGAGGAAATATGGAAGAGAGCAAAGGAATAGTGATCATGAGAAAAGAATTTCAGAAAGTCTGAGATAGATGGTTACCACAATCAAACTGCAGAAAGACTGAGGCCAGTAAGGACTGCAAAGACACTGGAGCCCTTCAGCTTTTGGATGGAAATATTCAGTTTTGTGTAAAATCTGTCCTTGCTGTTACTACTGGTATTTGAGAGCTGATCACGTCACTCTGTCCCTCCAGAACAGGCATCTCCTGGCTAACTAACTATGGCACATCAAAACAACCTCATGTTTCTGCTTGCAGATATTCTCCTGCTACTCTTGTCTTAGCTATCTCTGAAGTGGATGATAACCAAATTGGCAAATTTAGTTTTTATACAAAGGAAGACATTCTCAAGGTAAATTTTTTTTTCTAAAAAGGAAACTAAAATTAAGCAACTTGTTTGCATATTCCTTAAAAAGTATAATGTTTAATTCACATTAGTTTGACCCCATATACAAGACAGGTTCCACCTTCATAAATAATGATGATGGCTTTCCTTGTCTGACATGTAATACCTTTTGAGATAACCTCTGCTTGGTATTAAAAAGAAACCCATGTTGGAACTTCCCTGGCAGTCCAGCGATACTTTCAAACCTGGTGTTACTTTTCCCTGCCGCTCAGCTGGACTTCTTTGCTTCTGTATGTGCATGTGCAGGTTTGTATATGTGTGTGTATGTTTTAAACATTAATCTAATGTTGGCAGTTTTACAAGAGCCTGCCTTTGAGCGTATGTTGGCTAGTTCATCAGAGCCTATGCATCCTGCATCTGACAACTGGGGAAAACTGATGGTGTCCAGATACAGAGCAGTTCAGCCTAGAGCCTGCCTTCACGGGATGAAATACTGCTTAGGGAGAAACCAGCTTTAGGCTTGTCGCTGAGGAGCAAGGGTCTCAGCAAATCCAACAGCTTGATCCATATATTTACATGTTGAATGAATGGTGATCCCCACCCTCAACTTAATCTCTTTCTGTCTGAGAGAAATTCCTAATTACTTTCACATTTTCTTCCTTTAGCTCTTGTGCCATTCAGGAGTGGAAAATATGCAAGTGACCCTAGCATGCCAGGCTACTCAGAAGAATGCTTTAATGGCAGCTGTCCAGCAGGCATCCTTCTATCACACTCCCCGTGGGAGCTGTCCTGCTGCTGTCAAGGTTGGCTGTAAGAGAGGCCTGAGGCATACTACATACTGTCAGGCTGCCTCATTCTCCCTCCATCCCCCTTCCCCTCCCTCAATTTGACACTCCTCCCTACTTGCCTTTTTCCCATCCTTCCATTTCCCTCCTTCCCTTTCTCTTTTTGACCATTTCCTCCTTTATTTTTACTTTCTTTCCTTCCCTCTTCCCCTCCCTTTCTCCTTTCCTAATACATAGTAATATGATCAGATTCTTACTGGGCCTCTTAATTTACAGAGGTTTGCTAATAATTTTAATTTTTCCATTGTGTATAATGCTGTAATATTGACTAGCTAGAATCAACCAGTAGAAAATAGCCTGTTCCTCCACTCCTACCCTTTGTAGACAGATGATTCCATTGTTTTCTGTTTTATCATTCCTGTATTTCTTTTTGCAAAAGTAAGCATACATTTGCCCTTCTTTTTGTCACAAAAGGTAACACAAAAGATATTCTCTTGAACTTTTTAGTTGTTATAGAGATATAATTCACATAACATAAAATTCACCCATTTAACATATAATTCGCAGGATCATACCATCATCACCACCATCTAATTCCAGAATATTTCCTCATTCTCAAAAAGAAATCCTCTATCCACTAGCAGTCAATCCCCATCCTCCACTTTCCTCATCTCCTAGCCACCAGTAATCCACTTTCCGTCTCTGTAGACTTCCCTATTCTAGACATTTCATGTAAATTGAATCATACAACATATGGCCTTTTATGTCAGAATTTTTTCCCTTAAGCACAGTGTTTTCAAGTTTCATCCATGTCGTAGCAAGTACCAGTACTTCATTTTCTTTTTGTTTTGTTTTTTACTGATGAATAGTATTCTAGTATATGTATATACCAGATTTTATGTATCCATTTATCAACTGACAGACTTTGAGTTGTTTTTACTTTTTGACTATTATAAATAATACTGCCGTGAACATTTAACTAAAAGTTTTTCTAAGGACATATGTATGTTTTGAGTTTTCTAACACTTATTATTGTCTTTTTAATTTTAGCCATCCTAATAGGGTAAAAGATATCTCTTTGTGGCTTTGATTTGTATTTTTCTAATTACTTATGACAGACATTGAACATATTTCCATGTGCTTATTGGCTATTTGTATATATATATTAAAGAAATGTCTATTCAAATCCTTTGCCCTTTTATAAAGTTGAATTTTTTGTTGTAAGAGTTATTTGCATATTCTGAATATAAGTTCCTTATCAAGTATATGATTGGCAAATAGTTTCTTTTATTATGAAGATCATCTTCTTACTTTCTTGATGTTCTTTGAAACAGAAGTTTTTCATTTTGATGTGTCCAATTTACCTATTTTTATTTTTTCACTTGTTCTTTTGGTGTTATATTAATATTTAAGAAACCATTCTTTAATCCAAAGTCACAAAAATTTACTCCTATGTTTTCTTCTAAAAATTTTGCAGTTATAGCTCTTACTTTCAGGTCTATGATTCATTTATAGTTAATTTTTATATGTAGTATGAGATAGGGCATCTAGTTTCATTCTTTTGAGTGTAGTTATCCAGCTGTCCCAGTACCATTTGTTGAAAAGACTCATCTTTCCCCATTGAACTGTCCTGGCACCCTTAACAGAAATTGATAGACCATACATGTAACAGTGTATTTCTGGACTCTTAATTCTATTCCACTGGTCTATATGTTTGTTTTCATGCCAGTACCACTGTGTTTTGATAACTGTAGAGTTGTGATAAGTTTTGAAATTAAGTATAAGTCTTCCAACTTTGTTCTTTTTCAAGATTGCTTTAGCTATTTTGGGTCCTTTGCATTTTCACATGAATTTTAGGATCAGATTGTCAATTTCTGAAAAAGCCATTTGGGACTTTGACAGGGATTGCATTGAACCTGTAAATCATTTTGAATACTATTACCATCTTAACAATATTAAGTCTTCTGATCCATGAACATGGGAAGTCTTTTCATTTATGTACTCTTTAATTTCTTTCAACAATTTTATAGTTTTCAGTGTACAGGTTCTCTACTTCTCTTGTTAAATTAATTCCAAAATATTTTATTGTTTTTATATTATTGTAAATGGAATTGTTAGTTTCATTTTCAGTGTTCATTATTAATTTATAGAAATACAATTGATCTTTTATCTTGCAACCTTGCTGAGCTTATAAATTCCTTAGGATCTTCTATGTAAAAGATTATGTCTTCTGCAAATAGAGATAAATTTAACATTCTCTTTTCCTTCTGGATGCCTTTTATTACTTTTTCTTGTCCAATTGCCCTAGCTAGACCCTGTAGTGCAAGGTTGAATAGAAACAGTGAGAATGGATATTATTGTCTTATTCCTTATCTTAGGAGGAAAGCTTTCAATCTTTAACCATTACATATGATGTTAGCTATGAGTTTTTCTTAATTTTTTTTACCGAGTTGAGGACACTCCCTTTTATTCATAGCTTTTTGATGATTTTATCATGAAGGGGTTTTCAATTTTATCTGTATATAATACTCTAAGGCATTTTTTTCCCACTTACCAGTATATCCTAGAAATCACTCTGAATTCATTCACAGAGATTTCCCCCCATTTCCAAAAACAACTTTATATAGTTCTCTCTTATGTGTATATACTTGTGAATATAATTTAGGTGCAAAATTAAATATAACTTTAGGAAGTCAACTTTCCAGATGGTCTTAAACATTTGCTAAGCCTTTTATGAATTGTATACTGTTGTTGTTCAGTCCCTTAGTCATATCCGACTCTTCACGACCCCATGGACTGCAGCACTTGAGGCTTCCTGTTCTTCACTATCTCCCAGAGTTTGCTCAAACACATGTCCATAGAGTTGGTGGTGCCATCCAACCATTTCATCCTCTCTCTTGCTTCTCCTCCTGCCCTCAATCTTTCCCAGCATCTATATTCTTAATATATGAATTCTATACAGCTTACCACATTTTACCCCTTAGCACATTTCTGTATTTTCACTCTTTACATTGATAAAAGAGTATACATTCATAAGTATGGCAAGAATATTCGAGCTTCACTTCTACTGCCAAATACTAATTCCCATAGAAATCAAATACTGAAGTAGAAAATAGGGATAGAGTAAGTTATATTGATTTCTAAAAATTCAACCCCTCAGGTCTTAATTCAGTACCTACTTTAAGTTAGGCTCATCAGATAACACTGAAGTCTGATTCATGAAGTGAAAGTGAAAGTGTTTGTCACTTAGTTGTTTCCACTCTTTGTGACCCCATGGACTGTATGTAGCCTGCCAGGCTTCTCTGTCCATGGGATTCTCCAGGCAAGAATACTAGGGAAATTATATCTGGTGTATAAAATGGGGACAGGCTCATAACTGGTTTAAATACAAGGGAAAATAGAGGTTCAACAAGCTATAGAAGGAATTTTTTAAAAAGAGAGCTCACATTTGGGGAACCAGAAGGGGCAGCACAGAGTGGGGACATTTGGAAAAACTTGAAGGATGAGTGTTTTGACTGGCAGAGATGACTATGTGATCATTTTGNGAATTCTCCAGGCAGGAATACTAGAGAAGTTATATCTGGTGTATAAAATGGGGACAGGCTCATAACTGGTTTAAATACAAGGGGTAATAGAGGTTCAACAAGCTATAGAAGGAATTTTTTAAAAAGAGAGCTCACATCTGAGGAACCAGAAGGGGCAGCACAGAGTGGGGACATTTGGAAAAACTTAAAGGATGAGTGTTTTGACTGGCAGAGATGACTATGTAATCATTTTGAGTAGAGAGAAGACCTTCTGATGCTCAAGCATAGTATGAAAAGACAAATGAGTACTAGGAAAAAATGGATGCCCAGCTTGGCCCCACCTGTGGTTTTCATGCATAGTTGACATATGGAATCTTTTCTTCAGTTAATCTTATGAAGAATATCAATATGTAAAACAGATATAAGTGGGGTTTTCCAGGTTGAGAGGCTTTTAAGTCACTTCCTAAGATTCCTCCAGGAAGTAAGTGGTGAAAGTCACCAAATAGGAAGATAGAGCAGGGGTGGGAAAGCATTTTGAGTAATAGCCTGAAAAGACATAGCACAAGGAGGGGTAGAGAGGCACTAGGGTTATATATTTATGAATACATGAATATATGTAGTAATACATGTGAGTTTTATATATATGTGTGTGTGTGTATTTATATACTCTTCTACAGATGTAGGACAGGAAGTCTAATGATATAGCAAGGAAGAATAAATGATGGAGACATTGAGAGGGAACAAATAAAAGGAAGGGAAAGGAGGAAGGAAGGAAGGAAAGAAACAGAGAGAGAATAAAATTGTTACTAAAATTGTTACTGTGTAATAAAATTGTAATAAAATTGATACAGTAATAAAATTGTTACTGCGCCCAAGCCAAAGGCGGAGAATGTTTCAATAAATGAGTCACCAAGGAAGATGAGCAGGTGACAGATAAACAAATAATGTTCAACAACATTAATTATTAGAGAAATGCAATTAAAACTCCAGTGAGCAATCCCTGCATACGCACTAGAATGGCTAAAATTTAAACTAACTATTCTGAGTCTTGGCATGACATGGAGGATCTGAAGCTCATACACTGCTGATGGGAATGCAAAATGGCTACCTTGCAAAACAGCTTGGCAGTTTCTTAGAAAGTTAAGCATATACTTACCATATGATTCAGCCCTTTCACTCCTAGGTATTAAGAGACATGAAAGCACATGTCTGTCCAAAGACATATGTAAATATTTATAGCAGCTTTATTTTAAACAGCTAAGAGCTGGAAAAAATCCAAATGTCCACCACCAGGTGAATAGATAAATAAATTGTGGTATATTTTACAGTGGAATATTGCTCAGCAATACAAAGGAATAAGTTGTTGACATATACAACAATATGGATGAAGCCAAACCAAAAAAAGAATATATAACTGCATGATTCCATTTATATAAGATTCTAGGAAGTGTGTTCTAATCTATAGTTGGAGAAAGCAGAGCAGTAGTTGCTTGAGGAAGCGGGCTGGGTAGGAGGGATGGCTATGGTCTTTATTTTTATTGCAGTAATGGTTTCACAGTTGTATACTTATGTCCAAACTTATCTAATTTACTTTATACTTTAATTTACTGTATACTTTGTGTGTTGTTTACTGAATGTCAATTATACCTAAATAAAGCTATTATATTTTGGGAGGAGGAGAAGGAAGTTGAATTACGTGTAGAGGGAAGAACAAGAAGAGCAGGAATTGAAATTAGGCTATTTTACATTCTCAGAAGTTCATTGCTGACTCTGAGAGAGCTATTCTAATGAGGATGGAGTGAAAGCCAGACTACCAGAGTAGAGAAGTAAGAGAATGATAGAAATGTAGAAGCAGAGAATATTTACAGCTTCTGCATTAGTCTGCTAGGGAAGCCATACTAAAGTAGTATTGACTGGTAGCTTAAACAGAAATTTATTTTTTCATAGTTCTGGACGCTAGAAGTCCAAGATCAAGGAGCCAGCATGTTGGTTTCTAGTAACAGTTCTCTTCCTTGCAGATGGCCACATTCTCACTGTCCTCACAAGGCAGAAAGAAAGAAAGTTCTGGTGTCTCTTCTTCTTCTTATACCAGCTTTACCAGCCCTATCAGATTGGGGTCCTGCCCTTTGACATCATCTAACCCTAATTGACTCCCAAAGGGCCCATTTCTAAATGCCATCACATTGGGGGTTGGGGCTTCAACCTAAGAATTTATGAGGAGACACAAACACTTAGTCCATCATAACTCTTTAAGAAGGTGGGTCAGAATTTAAAAAGAAGCTTGAGGTGTAGGAGAATTAAGAATAAAATAGATGTAATTATATTTGTAGGAAGGGACTGGAAAAGAAATTGAGGATAGAAACAAAAGATCATCATAGTTGGGATTTTCGATGCACTTGAGGGAGTCAAGAAATTAAGGGTTCAATTTAGCAGCTTATATTATCTGGGCATGGTGATAAGCTAAGTGATGGATGAGCCTGGACTCATGGAATGCTCTGAATAACCCTCAAAGATGGAGGCTGATAGGTTAATGGACAGAGCCAAGATTACCTGCTGAGTGTCAGCACTGGGCTTTGATTACAGAGCTTGTTTTCTTTCCTCTTAGTTGACTCATATCCTTTCTAAGGCCCCTTGTGTCTTCTGAACTAGTATATTCTGCTATTTTTAGGAGACTGGGATAGCCCAAGAGTCTTCAGAAAAAATCAAGATGGAAACTTTAGACTTTTTAATTCTTTTGCCTCATTTTCCTTTCCTTCAGTAATTCAGCTGTGGAAAACCTTCTTTCTTTGAAAAAGAATGGGCTTTCCTTTGAAGGCTTAATGTTTTTCTTGTAGTTAGTATTTTAGAAAAATGTAAAAGAATCCCATCTATCTTTCCTTGTATTTATCCTCCCTAAATAATAGGAATATTGGAAGATACAGATTTACCTTTTTTTCTTCCCACTCTTCCCCACCATCCTTCCACCTCTCCCTCCTTCATTATTACGTTGTACAGGACAGCATATACAGCCCACCTCCATCTGGTTAGGTTGTACCAGAATGGCACCCTGAGATGATTTTTCAGATCTTGTACCCTGAAGTTCATCAGCTGTGTTTATTGAGAGGCCCCTATACAAAGCACTCCAACTAGCTACCTTGTAAGATGGAGAAATTTTTTCTGAGAGCACTTTCAGTTCAGTTCATTTCAGTCGCTCAGTCGTGTCCGACTCTGCAACCCCATGAATCACAGCACACCAGGCCTCCCTGTCCATCACCAACTCCCAGAGTTCACTCAAACTCAACATCCATCGAGTCCATGATGCCATCCAGCCATCTCATCCTCTGTCGTCCCCTTCTCCTCCTGCCCCCAATCCCTCCCGGCATCAGAGTCTTTTCCAGTGAGTCAACTCTCGCATGAGGTGGCCAAAGTACTGGAGTTTCAGCTTTAGCATCATTCCTTCCAAAGAAATCCCAGGGCTGATCTCCTTCAGAATGAACTGGTTGGATCTCCTTGCAGTCCAAGGGATTCTCAAGAGTCTTCTCCAACACCACAGTTCAAAAGCATCAATTCTTCGGCGCTCAGCCTTCTTCACAGTTCAACTCTCATATCCATACATGACCACAGGGAAAACCATAGCCTTGACTAGATGGACCTTAGTCGGCAAAGTAATATCTCTGCTTTCAAATATGCTATCTAGGTTGGTCATAACTTTTCTTCCAAGGAGTAAGCATCTTTTAATTTCATGACTGCCGTCACCATCTGCAGTGAGTTTGGAGCCCCCCAAAATAAACTCTGACACTGTTTCCAATGTTTCCCCATCTATTTCCCATGAAGTGATGGGACCAGATGCCATGATCTTCGTTTTCTGAATGTTGAGCTTTAAGCCAACTTTTTCATTCTCCACTTTCACTTTCATCATAGTTCCTCTTCACTTTCTGCCATAAGGGTGGTGTCATCTGCATATCTGAGGTTATTGATATTTCTCCCAGCAATCTTGATTCCAGCTTGTGCTTCTTCCAGCCCAGCGTTTCTCATGATGTACTCTGCATAGAAGTTAAATAAGCAGGGTGACAATATATAGCCTTGACGTACTCCTTTTCCTATTTGGAACCAGTCTGTTGTTCCATGTCCAAGATGTGTATAAGAGACAGGAATTTAGAAAGATGGTAACAATAACCCTGTTTACGAGATAGCAAAAGAGACACTGATGTATANTTTGGAACCAGTCTGTTGTTCCATGTCCAGTTCTAACTGTTGCTTCCTGACCAGCATGCAGATTTCTCAAGAGGCAGGTCAGATGGTCTGGTATTCCCATCTCTCTCAGAATTTTCCACAGTTTATTGTGATCCACACAGTCAAAGGCTTTAGCATAGTCAATAAACCAGAAATAGATGTTTTTCTGGAACTCTGTTGCTTTTTAGACAACTCTCTTCTGGAAATAGTCACACTTAGTGCCTCACCCTTTCATTGTACAAAGTGGTATCTCTTCCATGCGCTCCCTTACTTTTTCTCTTCTCTTCTCTCCCGTCTACTCTCTCTCACCCCTAGGGTACCCAGCCATCTACATGTATTTGGGATCAGTTATAGCTGTTAGATAATTTTACTGTCAGCACCACAAGACTTACAAATTCAGCAAATTTAATTCACTTTGGTTTGAAATATTGTAGGAAATAAGTTCTGGTCTGAGAAATCATAGTGGAGTGGGTCCAACCAGAAGAAGGAATTCCAGAATTGTGAATGGCATAGAAGGCATGCTGTTAGCCCCAATTCCAAAAGTCCCAGATGGCCTTACTCATCCTTCAAAAAGATTCCAGGCTACCAAAAGGTACTGCACAGGGGTAGCAGTGGGAGGTTGTTTATAATAATAAAAGTATCCTCTTTTAAGTCACTTAATGCAAGTATTATGGGATTGAAGGATGTCTAAACTCCCAGAATGACCAGTATGTGTTAAAATGTTTAAGACCTTGTCTGAAAACATTGTATGAACACTAAGAAGGCTTAGCTTCTTCTAATATGCTCCAGTCTATGAAGGAGAGTCAAAGTTCCCAATTTCAACCTCTTTTCTCTTCTCCCTCTTTTCCTTTATCTTCTCTTCCTGTCTTCCCCTTCTTCCCTCTATATTTTTCAAACTCCAAAGAAGGTAGAATATAAGGAAGAAAAGTATGACCATGTCCAACTTTTCCACTTCTATTTTAAACAGAAAAGGACAAAACTACCCTCACTGTCCTACCAAGGGTTTTTCCATTGCTGAGAATAATAGAACGGTAACTGTCAGAGAGGCAGGGCCTCTACAGATATGTATCTATAACTAGGGACATCCTGTTATATCCTGATCTTGTCTCACTGTGACAAAGAGAGAGATTTGTATTCTGTAATAATTACGAATACTCTGAATAACTGAGGCATACCAATGACACTCTAATCCTGGCAAATTTAGAATGAAAAAGAAAATGATAGGCAAAGCTTCTCTACTCCTCAAGAGGCCATTAATCTGACACATGGCCAGAGTTCAAGTGGCCTAAATCCACACTTCCAGTGTGTGGATGGGAGATTTAAGACCAATGTGTCTAGTCAAGAGGACTCTTAAGGCCACATCAGTCCAGGGACCTCTACAGTTCAGAACAGGAAGGTACAAAGGGACCCTGGGAGTAAAAACACTGGGCCAGGCTATGGAGTTTGGGAGTGGGGAGGGACTGCTGGTGCATGCTTTAGGCACGGTGTGGTCCCCAACAAGGATGGTGGCACAGCAGCATGCCCAGTGAGTATAAGAGAAACACTTGAAGCAGGTGAGGACCACAGAAGCAGAGTCACCTGCTCTCCTGCTGCAGTGCCCAGTTTCCAGCCCAAGGTGCTCCTGTCAGTCGGAGAGTTCTCAAGTTGTCCTCTTGTTGTATGGGCACTCATCTCCTGTCTTGGGCTCACATGCCTCTGTTCACTTGTCAGGGCTCCGGAAGCTTTCGTGTCTATTCAACTGGAAAAGGTGGGGCTGCGGGACATGATGCTGAACGCCTTCCTCCTCAGGAAGCAAGCCATGGCTGACAGAATGAAAAACCTTGTGAGTATAGTAAGAAGGGCTCCCTAAAGATCTCATCATCTTTTACATTTGAGCAAGTAAGAATCCTTAACTTGGAACCTGCTGCTTTTAGCCTATTTGGGTAAAACCATTGAAAATATAAAGAACTGGAAAAGGGAGTTCAATAAGAAATAGAAAGGAAGGAAGTCAAGCTAATTGTAGTCTACTTTAAAAAATATGTACATTTTTCCAAGGGCACATTATGCTTTGTCACTTTCTAAACAGAAAGAGTTTCAGTACCTACTTGAAAACATTTGATGGTTCCTAAGTGACCCACAGGTGCTTAGGAGGTTTAGACAAGGTGAGCAAGGGCATTTGCCATCTATAATTCACCTATTAGGTTGATGACATAACCACTGTGTTTTTCAGACACTACCACCATGTTTGCATTTAAGGGTTTTATACTAACCTAACCTTTGGAAAATCCATGGACAGAGGAGCCTGGTGGGCTGTAGTCCATGGGGTTGCTAAGAGTTGGACATGACTGAACGACTTCACTTTCATTTTTCACTTTCATGCATTGGTGAAGGAAATGGCAACCCACTCCAGTGTTCTTGCCTGGAGAATCCCAGGGACGGAGAAGCCTGGTGGGCTGCCATCTATGGGGTCCCACAGAGTCAGACACGACTGAAGTGACTTAGCAGCAGCAGCAGCAGCAACCTTTGGGGTGCCATTTCCTTCTCCATAAAATTTAAACCTTTAGTCAATTAAAAGTGTTGCTTAATTTTATGAATATTATTTCATTATTCATTACTTTTTTATGAGGAAGTCCTTAGGCTAATATATAGTTATTTGGAAATGAAATGATGAGGTTTATAATCTCTAGGCTTTGTTCTTTTATGACTGAAAAGGAAGGACTTCAATTTACCTAATTCAGTTCTACAAATTGGAAGCTAGGTCTTCTAGATTACTGCTCAGCAATGATGTGGGCAAACGACTCCTTCTGATAAGTACTTAAGTAAATTACTTTGATACATAAATTACTCTTTATAATATTTAAAAAATACTGACCAAGTGAAAATATATTAGCTCATTAACTGCCCTTCAGGAATATCTAATGCCTATCAGATTAGAAAGGATTCAGGCAAGATAATTGTCAGTTTTGTCAAGGTGTGGGATTTTAGCCTACTTGTAAGCTAAGTAGGTAGCCTGTTACTGCTCTGAAGATGCTGACAGAGAACACTAGACTCTTAGGTCAGAGAAAAAGAACTTTGTTACTCACAGCAGAGCCAGCATCATGAGCCTCACGTTTGTGTCATCTCCCTTTGCCTCCCAAGTCCCACAGGGGCAACATGGAGGAGCCGAGGTTGTACACAGTTTTGTGTCACAGTTGAAGAATATTGAGTTTAGGAATTTACCTCTATTATAACAAACTTGCTCTGTTTCATGGAGGGAGACATTACCTCATCCCTCCAGACTGCTCTCTGGGAACATAACCCTGAGAAAGGGTTCAGGTAAAAAGTAGTCAGGGCGTTGAATTCTTGGTGTACTCACAAGATGTGCAGGAGTAGAAAAGACCCACAGGGGGAGTACCTCCCAATAGGCTGGCCTTCAGAAAGAACATCTCAACGGTGTGACCTACACCCACTTTAAGTTGGCTATAAGTTTGTGTACATATATCAGCTTGGGGAATTCCTATACCCAATTGTCTAATAGGAAAACTATCATTCTCTTTTATCACAGGATGAAATTGGGAAAGTCAAGAGAGATGTTATAGTTGAATATTGCCAGAAGTGAGTATGACATATGTAAATTATATATTCTGATTTCTGACTCTGAACTCAATAAACAGCAGTATTATATAGAAATCTGGACAGTTAGTTAGCTGGTTTGTGTTTAAATAAGGCTATTTAACAGTCCTATTATTGTTGTTCAGATGCTAAGTCATGTCCAACTCTTTGCAATCCTATGCACCACAGTCCTTCACCAAGCTTCCCTGTCCTTCACCATTTCCCAGAGTTTACTTAAACTCCTGTCCATTGAGTCGGTGATGCCATCCAACCATCTCATCCTCTGTTGTCCCCGTCTACTCCTGCCCTCAATCTTTCCCAGCATCAGGGTCTTTTCAAATGAGTCAGCTTTTTGCATCAGGTGGCCAAAGTATTGGAGTTTCAGCTTCAGCATCAGTCCTTTCAATGAATATTCAGAGTTGATTTCCTTTAGGATTGACTGGTTTGATCTCTATACTGTCCAAGGAACTCTCAAGAGTCTTCCTCAGTACCACAATTCAAAAGCATCGATTCTTCAGCGCTCATCCCCCTTTATGTCCAACTCTTACATCCATATATGACTACTGGAAAAACCACAGTTTTGACTAGATGGACCTTTGTCAGCAAAGTGATGTCTCTGCTTTTTAATATGCCGTCTAGGTTGGTCATAGCTTTTCTTTCAAGGAGCAAGCATCTTTTAATTTCATGGCTGCAGTCAGCATCTGCAGTGATTTTGGAGCCCAAGAAAATAGTCTGTCACTGTTTCCACTGTTTCCCCTTGTATTTGCCATGAAGTAATGGGACCAGATGCCATGATCTTAGTTTTTTGAATGTTGAGCTTTAAGCCAGCTTTTTCACTCTCCTCTTTCACCTTCATCAAGAGGCTCTTTAGTTCCTCTTTGCTTTCTGCCATTAAGGTGGTATCATCTGCATATCTGAGGTTATTGATATTTCTCCCAGCAATCTTGATTACTGCTTGAGCTTCATTCAGCCCGGCATTTCACATGATGTACTCTGCACATGAGTTAAATAAGCAGGGTGACAATGTACAGCCTTGAAATACTCCTTTCCCAGTTTTGAGACAGTTTGTTGTTCCATTTCTAGTTCTAACTGTTGCTTCTTGACATGCATACAGGTTTCTCAGGCGGCAGGTAAGGTAGTTTGGTATTCCCATCTCTTTAAGATTTTTCCACAGTTTGTTGTGATCCACACAGTCAGAGGATTTAGTGTAGTCAATGAAGCTGAAGTAGCTGTCTTTCTGGAATACCCTTGCTTTTCCTATGATCCATTAATGTTGACAAGTTGATCTCTGGTTCCTCTGCCTTTTCTAAATCCAGCTTGTACATCTGGAAGCTCTTGGTTCACATACTGTTGAAGCGTAGCTTGAAGAATTTTGAGCATTATTTTGCTAGCATGTGAAATGATTATAATTGTGTGGTAGTTTGAACATTCTTTGGCATTGCCCTTCTTTGGGATTGGAATGAAAACTGACCTTTTCCAGTCCTGTGGCCACTGCTGAGTTTTCCAAATTTGCTCTCATATTGAGTGCAGCATTTTAACAGCATCATCTTTTAGAATTGAAATAGCTCAGCTGGAACTGTATCACCTCCACTATCTTTTTCATAGTAATGTTTCTGGAATGAAAGAAAATTGAACTGTCCTCTGACACACAGAGGAAGCAGCATCAGAAATGACAGATAAGAGGCACTTGGAAGAGGTTCATGCCTTTGTGTTCAGGCAATAACAATCTGACCAAGTCAGAAGTTTCTTCTTGACAGAAGTCCTCTATTCTCTTTGAAAAGTCTCCAGGGACTTAGATCTTCGATCTTCTGTGAGAGATTGAACAACTTGATTTCACCTCTGTACATTATCTCTTCTTCTGACTTTTCAGGTTCAACCGCCATATGTCTCACTATGCTCTTCAGGGGCAGATCATAGCATACTGTAACAGCCTAAGAGCCCTACTGGATGATTTCCCTACCATCAGAGATACTTTTTTCATGGTGGGACAACGGCAAGAAAAGAAGGGGTTGAGGGACTCCAATCATGGCCTCAAGAATGAGCCCAGGTGTGAAATTTTCTTTTGAGCTGGTTATTCCCCCACCCCCTCCCCACTCCTCCCAGGGGAGAGGTTTATTAAGTTTGGTATTTAACCTTGATCTTCTGTCCAAGAAGGGCAAAAGAAAGCGTTTATACTCTAAGAATAAGAGTATCTTTGTATTTAAATACAGAAGGAGTTCTTTGTTTTTGGGCTGTATGAGTGCTTTTTCAATCTATGAAGTTTTGTTTTGCCCTGGAGTACCCAGAAATTTTCATCAGTCACACCATTTTATATAAGCCATAATCTAAAATAAGCAAACAAATAAGTAGACATAATCTAGAACTGTTGTGGCTTTAATATTTTACTCAGTGGAGTAGAAGAAATAATCAGGAAAAAAACTATACTTCAGTGCTTTGGGTAAATCAGTGTCCTTCTGTACTTCACTGATAGAGAAATATATATATATGTGTGTGTGTGTGTGTGTGTGTGTGTATATAAAATGATATTAAGTGATAAGAGTGGAGCTGCTTCTATACTTCCTTAGCATGCTTTATCCAGTTTTCCAAATGTTCTTAATTCAGCCTACCTAGAGTTCACTCACTTGGATGGAGGAGTTGGCATACATTTGTTGTAAGTGACCACATTTCCTTTAAGGAAAAGAAGGGGGTATTACATAGTTACATAGCGTCCAAGAGTGAGCAGAAACACCCTATAGGGTAAAGTTGCCTCCCTCCTTACTCTTTCCCTTATGGCATGGCACAGAATTTAGTACTGAGTAAGGGAGAAATACCAATAACCTCAGATATGCAGATGACACCACCGTTATGGCAGAAAGTGAAGAGGAACTAAAAAGCCTCTTGATGAAAGTGAAAGTGGAGAGTGAAAAAGTTGGCTTAAAGCTCAACATTCAGAAAATGAAGATCATGGCATCTGGTCCCATCACTTCATGGGAAATAGATGGGGAAACAGTGAAAACAGTGTCAGACTTTATTTTGGGGGCTCCAAAATCACTACAGATGGTGACTGCAGCCATGAAAATAAAAGATGCTTACTCCTTAGAAGGAAAGTTATGACCAACCTAGATTTTGCCAATAAAGGTCCATCTAGTCAAGGCTGTGGTTTTTCCAGTGGTCATGTATGGATGTGAGAGTTGGACTATGAAGAACGCTGAGTGCCAAAGAATTGATGCTTTTGAACTGTGGTGTTGGAGAAGACTCTTGAGAGTCCCTTGGACTGAAAGATCCAACCAGTCCATTCTGAAGGAGATCAGCCCTGGGATGTCTTTGGAAAGAATGATGCTAAAACTGAAACTCCAGTACTTTGGCCACCTCATGTGAACAGCTGACTCATTGGAAAAGACTGATGCTGGGAGGGATTGGGGGCAAGAGTAAAGGGGGATGACAGAGGATGAGATGGCTGTATGGCATCACTGACTCGATGGACATGAGTTTGAGTGAACTCCACGAGATGGTGATGAACAGGGAGGCCTGGCGTGCTTCGATTCATGGGGTCGCAAAGAGTCGGACATGACTGAGCGACTGAACTGAACTGAACTGAAGGGTAATACTTAATAAATATGACCACAGAATAGTAAGATAGAAGGGAAGTGAAAGACCACTTGTATCAGACAACTCTTTTGCTCCCTTATCATTCATGGATTATTCAACCATTGTTTGTTCAGTGCTTACTTACTATCAAGCACTTTGCTATGTATACTGGAATTGCAAAGGTAAATATGTCATTGACTCTGGTCAAGATTAGCTAAAGATGAAGGGACAGAGTTGAGGAATGAGGGTCATGGATAGAGGTCCTTGCCTTATTCCTAAAATAAGGAGTTGGGTTATATTAAGAATAAGAAGTATTTTATTTTAAATGTAGATTCCAACAATGTATTAGTGTTCTGCTAAGGATTCTAAGACGCCCCAAGCTTATGAGATTGTTGTCATTGATTGGCAATGACCATGGTCAAGGAAAGGGAGAAAGGAGGCCTCCCTGCTTGTGTTTGCCATCTCCTTGACTAGAAAAGTCCCATATATTCTATAGGTTTAAAATTCTAAGATGCTACTTAATCCTTAAAGGGCTGAAACATACTGTTTAGTTTTAACAGAGACACCGTGCCCCTGAACCAGAACCTACATAGAAGAGGGGCCAGGGGAAGCTTTCCTGCAAAGAAGGATGCCCCTTGAGGGCTCTGTGCCCTCCATGGCTCCAGAGGAGACTGGAGTCTGGAGACTAGACTGACGCGTGGCCATACTCCCAGGAGCAAGGAATAGTGGTGTTGGCTGATGGGTGATTGAAGAAGGAACAAAGAGAGAGGACACTAATACTCAAGCCCTTACTGTGTGACAGGCAGATCCACCCCTCTCTCACACGACTGCTTTATGAATAAGAACGTGCTGTTTCCTCTGGGCAGGGGTAGTCCCATGCCAGGGTGCACAGTTTGGCGAGTCAAGTATAGGCTGGATTTTAGCTACTACTGGTTGCCTCAGGGCACAAACTGAACAATGGTACATGGTAGCCTTGGTGCCAAGAGCTGTATAGCAATGAATTAAACATGGTTCTTGCCCTTCAGGCAAGGGGAAATAGACAATGACCAAATGTTGTGATAAAGAATAAAATTAAAGTATAATGAAAGAACCCACCAGGAAATATTCAGTATTATCTGAAGGATCAGGGCGGTGGGGATGAAGAACTAGGTGGGCTTCAGGGAAGAGGGTGCACTAAACCTGGGTCTTGAAAAGACTAGTGTTTCAGGTGGATAAGGAAAGAAGTTCAATTCAAGCTGGGAGACCCACATAGATATGAGACAGCATATCTCATGATATGAGACAGCCATGTGGACCTCCCAGTAGTTCCTGTTCCAGGGTATATAAGAATGAGTTGGGGAAGCAGAATGGATAGTGCAGTGGGCAAGATCCAGAAGTCTACTCTTTGTCCTTCAACAAATAGGCTTCCTTGGTAGCTCAGATGGTAAAGCATCTGCCTGCAATGCAGGAGACCTAGGTTCAATCCCTGGGTCAGGAAGATCCCCTGGAGATGGAAATGGCAACCCACTGCAGTATTCTTGCTTGGAGACAGTGGAGCCTGATGGGCTACAGCCCATGGGCTCGCAAAGAGTCGAACATGACTGAGTAACACTTTCACTTTCAAACAGGGAGAAGGGGGTCAAGATGATTGTTGGTGACCATTTAGGAACTACTGAAACTTCACAGACAGATGTTTAGGGAAGTTAAATCAGCTAGGTGCTGGATTTAATGCAGAACTGATTGAGGAGAAGGAAGAGGAATCTAGGATGTTACCCAGAGTCTCTGGCTTGTGACTAAAAAGATGGTAGTCTTGCTGTTGTTTAATAGGTACAGAATTTCAGTTTTGGAAGATGGGAAAAAATTTTTTTCTGGAGATAAATGGTGGCAGGTTGCCCAACAGTGTAAATGTACTTAATGCCACTGAAATGTGCACTTAAAAACAGTTAAAATAGTAAATTTTATGAATGTTTTATCACATTTTTTAATGGGGGGGAAGAATGGTCAAGAAGAGGAGAGATGTGGAGGGGGAGATAATGAATCACAGCTCAAAGGCACCAGCTATGAATTTCTTCCCTTGGTCTCCCAACAAGTCTCAGACTCTTCTTATTCTAGATGTTCTCCACTTTCACATACTTCCATTCCTCCACACATTCATCACAGCATCATGCTTGCAAGTCTAGCTGCCTCTGGAATGTAAGATCCTTGAGGACAGAGCCTATCTTCACTTCATACCCTGGGTATGTACCTCTGCCTTGGACCTTGGTTTGAAAGAGAGGATGGGGAGGGGGAAATGAGCCCTCAGGAAGTGGAGGCAGGTCCAGTCCCTTTGATTCAATTATGAAATAATAGACCATGTCATCATCTACTGCTAGGAATCTGGTATGAGGCTTAAGGAAGATTTGGAGTTACTGAAAAACGGAAATGGAAATGAGAGCTGATCAAAGGAAAGAAAATCAGTTTTTCCTGGCGTGACACAGCTCAGACTGGAAACCATTTATTTGTTGCATCAATAAAATTAGCGGTGTGATTTCCTCCAGCTGTGCTCAGCAACATGCGACTAGAAGCAGAAAGCAGATGAGCTAGAGGGATCCAGAGTTGGGGTTTTGCTAGATAGATGGGCTGTAAGTACGAAGAAGTAAAGAATTGAAGGTGCTGGTGGGAGTGTAGTTCACATGATCGGCTGTGCTCATTGTTGATTGTAGTGTTTCTTTGGAGCACCTTTGAACAAATAACAGAGATAGGACGAGATTAACCTGGTTTTGACCTGCTCCAGGACCGGATAGCCTAACTTTTTGGTGGCTGAAATAAGAGAAGTTCTCCATGCTAACATGACCATACTTTGTTTCTGAACTTCAAATTACCTGATTAAAATCCTGAGGCTTGAGACTAACCCAAGTAGAGTTTTAAAAAATTTAAGTTTCATATTCAGAATGTTTGATATGGAAAACATTAGACCTCAGTTAAAATGAATTACATTTTATTTTAGGAAATGAAATGGGTCATCTGAATCTCTCCTAAGGACCCAGAAATAATGACAATCAAAAACTGCCCCAGTGATTTCCAAAATGCTCTCTAGAAGGTGAAACCCTCCCATTGAGAGTCCTTGCTATAGACAATGGAGTGTGAATGGAAACTGCACACAAGAGAGCTATGGGGTCAGCAGGACCTGAGGGGTAAAGAAGGAAGCATCTAAAAACCCTGGGTTCTGCTTTTGAAGACTGGGAGGTTATGGTTCTCTTAACATAGGACAAAGCCCAGGATCGGGGTGGGGGCAGGGGTGAAGAGTTCAGCTCTTGCTTTTCTTGACTGAAGTGGCCTGAGGCACTGCCAGCCAAGGTGGAGCAAGTTGGGACTAAGGAACTGTGAAGGGGCTTCCAAGGAACTGGCCGTGTTCTATATCCCAGGCCAGGTAGTAGGTAACTGGGCCGTGCGAATCCTTAAACCAGATATGAATTATGTTTATAACAAAAAACCTGCTATACTGGTGCCTAAGAAATGATAAAGTATTGAGTTGGCCAAAAACTTCATTTAAGTTTTTGTAACATCTTATGGGGAAACCCGAACCAACTTTTTGGCCAACCAAATATTGGGAAGAGGGGCTTCCCAGGTGGCAGCTAGTGGTAAAGAGCCCTCTTACCAGTGCAGGAGACTTAAGAGATGCGGGTTTGATCCCTGGGTCAGGAAGATCCCCTGGAAGAGGGCATGGCAACCCACTCCAGCATTCTTGCCTGGAGAATCCCATGGACACTGGAGCCTGGCAGGCTACAGTCCATGGGGTCTCAAAGAGTCTGACACAATGGAAGCAACTTAGCACAATATAGGAAGGAGGAGGGAAAAGAGGGCCAGAGTCTGGAGAACTTGACAGGAATCTGGTGGGGAAGGAAGGAAAACAGAAGCTGGTCTCCGGAGCCTGAATTCTGGAACTGGACAAATCTGTGCTTAAATCACAACTTCTTCTCTTATGAGTTGGTTAGGCAAGATCTTTGTAACCTGGTCACTCAGTCGGTCAGTACAGTCACTCAGTCGTGTCCAACTTTTTGCGACCCCATGGACTGCAGTGTGCCAGGCCTCCCTGTCCATCACCAATTCCAGGAGTTTACTCAAACTCATGTCCATTGAGTCAGTGATGCCATCCAACCATCTCATCCTCTAACCTGGTAGGGCCTCTGTTTTCTCCTCTGTGAACCAGGAACAGCATAGGAACGTCCCAAGGTTGTCATAAGAATTAAGTGAGAAAATTGTCCCCCCAGTATGATGTTGTAGCCACATGTTCTGGGAAACAAACTCACTCAGAAGGACAATGCAGATAGTGGAGTGCAGTTTATTACACCTGCGGGACCAAGGCAG
>SJYW01013135.1:391935-445330 GCA_006410735.1 Raphicerus campestris | reverse complement strand
CTTTTTGCGACCCCATGGACTGCAGTGTGCCAGGCCTCCCTGTCCATCACCAATTCCAGGAGTTTACTCAAACTCATGTCCATTGAGTCAGTGATGCCATCCAACCATCTCATCCTCTAACCTGGTAGGGCCTCTGTTTTCTCCTCTGTGAACCAGGAACAGCATAGGAACGTCCCAAGGTTGTCATAAGAATTAAGTGAGAAAATTGTCCCCCCAGTATGGTGGTGTAGCCACATGTTCTGGGAAACAAACTCACTCAGAAGGACAATGCAGATAGTGGAGTGCAGTTTATTACACCTGCGGGACCAAGGCAGAGTCTCCTCTTAGCCAAGGACCCTGACCAGGTTTTGTGAAAACCTTATATACCCTAGGTGTACGTGCCCAAACCCACCTCCCTAAATTCCCTGAAACTAGTCTGAACAAAGGAAAAGAAAGATACAGTCAAAGATAACCCGTGAATCATATGCCTTAGGCCTAGGTAGTTAACAGTGGACAATTATCAATAGGCCTGTGCTCATACCCCAATAAGCACAATAGAATTTATGATTCTATTTGGTTACATAGATAATTAGGGTATTCTTTTAGGTGACGGAGAGTCTAGGTAGGCTTTTCCATCCGGGGGTCTAGTTTTCCAGTTGGTATGTTGTTTCCATAGATACTGGACATATAGATCAAAGTCCAGAGTCCAGCCCAAGATGGAGTTCTGCTTTCAAGACGGGCTTGTTCATTTCCTCCTTCATCAGCACCTAATTCATGCCCTCTCTGCTTCTTTTCTTATCACACCTTTCCCTGCGTCTGTGCCCACGCCTTCCTCCCAACACAGCTGTGGCTAAAACCAGCCCAACTGCTCTTCTCCCGGTGAGTTATTTATAACTGTGTCCTCTTGCGAGCTGCCTGAAAATGAGTCCTGCTGTCCTCCGGCTTAGACATTCGATGTGTGTACAGCAATGCGGACTCTGGTGCTGCGGCTGGAGGCGGAGGTATAAATGGTTCACACCGGCAGCCCCTTTTAGAGAGACAAACGCTGTACTACCAGATCTCTCTTCTCATACCACAGGAGTTTTCAGCCCCGGCCACGGCGTTTGCTGTCTGCTGATGGGAAAGTCTTCCTCAACTTAGGGTTCATACCCCATCCTTCTAAAGTGCTGGTTATGTTCAAAACTCTGCCAGAAAAGGTTTGTATTTTTTTATGTGTGCCAGAATGGAAACTGGCTGTTTTTATGTCCCACAGTTAAACATGTCAGTTTCAGAGAATATCTCTTGTTGGTTTTTTCCCCCCCAGGAACATTTAATAACTGAAATCTCTCAGCTTCTCATATTTTGCTTGCTTTATTATAATTTCCCTTGTGCCTCATTATTTCATAGTTCTGCTTCTCTGTGGTCATTACTGAACACTAATGGAGCTTCTGAGACTCCTTATTAATCCTTAATTTCCTCCCCAGCTCCAAGAAAACCCCACCCTTATGTGCTGAAGCTGAAGAGAGGCTGAGATCACACTTAATCACAGTAATTAGCTGGTTTCTGTGTTTTGAGGAGTTCCTCTAAGTACCTTATTTACTGATATAGGTTAAAAGAATAGATACATTAAAAAGAATAGATACGGAAATGCATAATGAATTAACTAAAATGCAGTGTTGAAAATGGCAATTTGGGAACATTCTGATTTTTCTTTGTAAGTGAAAACCTGTTTTTTAGCAATCTAGGTTTCTCACCCTTTCCACCCCCCCAACTTTTTTGAGGTGTGGGGCTTCCCTGGTGGCTCAGATGGTAAAGAATCTGCCTGAAATGCAGGAGATCCTGGTTCAGTCCCTGGGTTGGGAAGATCCCCTGGAGAAGGGAATGGCAAGCCACTCCAGTATTGTTGCCTGGAGAATCCAATGGACAGAGGAGCCTGGCGGGCTACATACAGTCCATGGGGTTGCAGAGTCAGACATGACTGAGCAACAAATACTTGCTGCTGCTGCTGCCGCTGCTAAGTCACTTCAGTCGTGTCCAACTCTGTGCGACCCTATGGACAGCAGCCCATCAGGCTCCTCTGTCCACGGGATTCTCTAGGCAAGAATACTGGAGTGGGTTGCCATTTCCTTCTCCCAACTAATACTTATTNTACTTGCTGCTGTTGCTGCCGCTGCTAAGTCACTTCAGTCGTGTCCAACTCTCTGCAACCCTATGGACAGCAGCCCATCAGGCTCCTCTGTCCACCGGATTCTCTAGGCAAGAATACTGGAGTGGGTTGCCATTTCCTTCTCCCAACTAATACTTATTGAGGTGTAATTAACAAATAAAATTGTATATATTTAAATTGTACGGCATGATTATTTGATATACATTATAAAATGATTACCACAGTTAATACATTCATCACCTCACATAGTTACTTTTTTTGTTTTTTTTGGAGGTGAGAATGCTTATCCAACTCTAACAAAATTTCAAGTATACAATACAGTGTTGTTAACTATAGTCACTGTGCTGTACATTAGATCCTCAGAACTTATTTATCTTATAAATAAAGTTTGTACCTCTTGACCACATGGCACCATTTCCCCCATCCCCTGGTAACCACTTTTCTGTAAGTTTGACCTTCATTTTTAGATGCCACATATAAGTGAGATCATACAGTGTGTCTTTCTCTGTGGTTTATTTGGCAGTTTTTTTTTAATGTCTGAATAATATTCGTGTGACTGTGTATGCTTATGTGTGACATTTTCTTTATCCATTTATCCATACACTGGACACTTAGGTTGTTTCCATATCTTGGCTATTGTGAGTAATTCTACATGGAAGTGCAGATAATCTCCTTAATATATTGATTTATTTCTTTTGATATATCCCCAGAAGTGGGTTTGCTGGATCATATATGATAATCTTACATGCAACAGAAAGAAACTGGATCCCTGTCTTATACCAATCACGAAAATTAACTTCAGGTGGATCAAAGACAACTGTTAAGACTGGAAACTATAAAATCTTAGAGGAAAACCGGGGAAAAACCTCTTTGACACCAGTCTTGGCAATGATTTTTTTTTGATACCACAACAAAAACATAGGTAACAAGAGCAAAACTAAACAAGTGACATAATATCAAACTAAAAAACCTCTGCTGGCAAAGGAACAAATCAATGGAAGGAGAAGACAACCTACATAATGAGAGCAAATATTTGCAAACTATATATACCTAAAATATGTAAGGAACTCATATAACTCAATAGCAAAAGCAAGAACAAAACAAAAAAAATTTTTAAACCTACAAAATGGCCAAAGGACCTGAATAGACATTTTTCCAAAGGAGACATACCAATGACCAACAACATGTAAATGAAAAGGTGTTCAACATCACTAACCATCAGGGAAAGGCAAATCAAAACTGTGAGAGGCATCACCTTACACCTGTTAGGACGGCTGTTATTAAAAAAAGACAAGAGAACAGCTGTTGGTGAAGCTGTGGAGAAAGGAAACATTTGTGCACTGTTAGTAGAAATGACGATTGGTGCAGCCCTGATGGAAAACAATGTGGAGATTCCTCAAGAAATTAGAAATAGAACTACCCTTTACTTCATTTATTCACCATAAGCATTTTTTTAGGGTTTTTAAAAAATATAAAACTGCTACTTTCTGCAGTTAAGTCATAATTTTTCTCTTTTCCTTTGCTAAATGTTGGTATTTAAGATCCATTGTTTGTTTTTTAGTCTTGTGTTTAAACTATGTTGATAAGTAGTTATGTTTTCCCTACAGGTAGGAAGAAATAACAGCCCTCGGGGCAATGTTGTCTGAATACTAGTCCTTGCTAGGAATTTATTTGTGAACTTTGTAATTCGTTGATCATTGGTACTACAATCATATTTTGTTGTGTTTTTGGCCACCAATGGCTTTAAAGAAAGAGAAACACATTGTTTTAATTCCCCAGCAGGAGTTACCTTGTCAAAAGACTTGTATAACCCGAGTTCATGAAAAGCTTGTTGTTCATTTTTTCAGATACTATCTTGTAGCTATTATCATGTATTATTCTGAGAAAATGTTTATTTAAAAATTCTTAAATATATTGTCCCTAATCAATGCTCATATATTTTTGTGTCCCCTTAGAAATTTTCTGAAACTTATTTCTTTGTATTGATTTTACTCACAGGTAGCTTTTAGAGCCTTAAAGCTAACTCTGCAGCTGATAGCCCCTCTCCATGACATTGTGGCCTACCTTTTCAGTTTTGCTAAACTTGGAAATTGTCCAGCATGTTTTGAATTTCCTCTGAGTCCTAACCCTCTGGGAGGTGACTGGGGAGGAACTGAGGGTATTGGGAAGTGACTAAAGGTGATTAAAATTGCCTTCAATATTCAGTTGAAATTCCATGACATGCTTTTTTTTTTTTAAGCTTTATTGAGGCATAGTTGAAGAATAAAATTTGAGTGAACAATGTAATATTTGATATACATATACAGTATACACTGTGGAAGGATTTCCCCCATGTAATTAATTACTGTGAAGCCCTTAATGCTCAGAGAGAGAGAAGTCACTCAGTCGCATCCAACTCTTTGTGATGCTATGGACTGTAGCCTCCCAGGCTCCTCCATCCATGGGATTTTCCAGGCAAGAGTACTGGAGTGGGTTGCCATTTCCTTCTCCAGGGGAATCTTCCTGACCCAGGGACTGAACCCGGGTCTCCCCCATTGCAGGTAGACACATTACCATCTGAGCTACCAGGAATGCTCAGAAAGAAAGGACTAAAATATTTCCTCATAAATGACTAAATGGCAAAGGGAAAGTTCCATCATATACTGTCTCCAAACTGATTGATTCCACATTTGTTGGCTAAACCACAAAGTATGCCAAGTCAGAATTGGGGGGGCCTGGGGTTTTGCCCTGCCTCTGTCACTTGGATTACTAGAAGCTGGGCTCTTTACTCTCTGGGTCTCTGTTATCTGTAGAATAAGGGTGATGATAACTGTCTTAGAAGGTTGTTCTGTGGATTAGAATCTGTAAAAAGTTTAGAAGGATGTACAAGTACCCTTTAAATACTAGTTTGCTTTCATTCCCTTTCCCCTCCTGGCCTTCCTGAAAGATCAGAGCCTTGCAGACAGCCCTTAGGTAGCTAACAAGACCCACTTGGTAGTCCTGTCAGTAAGAACAGTTGAGGCTTTAGTTTTATCCACCCATTGCTAATCGAACTCAGCACGATTTCTCAGATAAATACATGAGAAAAGTCACTGAGATGCTTAGTAAACTGGATTTATCAAAAGCAGTGAAACTAACCTTACTATTTTAATAATTTGACTCCCATCCAAATTATGTCATTGGTCATGTAAAAATTAATTGATATCAATATATTATAACATAGTAACCAAGGATTTTAAAGTGTGAGACGAGCCAAAACAATGAGGTAACATGCCTGTTTAAACCTAAGTGATCTTAAAACAAATGTGATATAATTTGAATCTATTCCTCTCTGGCCAGTGCATCAAGGAAGTGTTTGTGGGAGATTCTGACTTGTTCTAGGAGGAAGATTGATGCCTATATCTGAGGAGAGCCAGCATGAAAGAATGGGGTTGGTGCTGCCCCAGCAGAGAAAGCTCAGAATTACTGCAGGCCTACTAGCAAGTCTTCAATAAGCATCAAGAAATTACAGAAGTTCCAAAGCACTCTTAGCTCCTTTCCTTTTGCTAATCTTTGGACTGTTGTAAAAGGGGTTTACTCAGAAAATAAACTAAAATGCTGTCAGTAGAGCTGGATGTTGGCAGGGTATGGAGCTGGAAGTTAGTTGAGGAAAAGAAGAAAGGAGGATAGGCCGGGAAAAATGCCACCCCCACCTCAAGAAGGGTAGACAGGTGTTTTATGGAGATGAGGAAGGGCCAGAGCTGTGTTTCCAGAAGTCCCTGCATAGGAAGTTCTATAGCAGCTGGGAGAGGAGAAGCCCACACAGAAGATGACCTGGGGGGACCTACCCCCACTTGAATCAATGGAGAAAAAAAATAGGAGGGCTTGTCCTGGAGGAGGACGAAAAGAGGATGCTGGCGAAGGAAACAGGCTACACATGGCCAGTCCAGAAGGATGAACCCACCAGTGTGACACTGAGGGATAGTAGGGAATAAGGCCCAATTGTTGAGGACCTAGAACTGAGCAGGAAGGCAATTGGTTTCTTACTATTTATATGCTTATGAACTGGAAACCATTGAAATATCTGGGGGTCCAGGCTTTCTGAGGTGTGCAATTAGAGACCTACATGTTGTCATGTTGCCAGTAAAAATATTTGTGCTCCAGGGAGAATGTACAAAGTTTTACATACTTTGCTTTGCTGAAAATAGATAAAGAGCAAACTGTACTAAAAAAAAATTCCACTGTAAGATAATCATCTTTTTTAAAGGCTAGGCTGCTTAGTTCCTGGCCTGCTTCCCAGAGGAGGCAAGGAGAACTAAGGTGAAAAGATGAGATGGATCTGTTCATATACCCACCCAACTCCCTTTAGCCATTTCAGAATTATCTGGATTAGATAAAAGGACGTAGGTAGACTTATGTACTTAAAAAAATTTTTTTTTTAAAGAAACACTTCAAATTTCAGCTGTGGTCCTCCCACTTGACGGAGGAAGCAGCTCTTAGACACTGTGGACTAGTTCTGTGGACCCTGCCAAATTCTCTCGTTTCCTGAAAGCCAGCGATTCCCTTTGGAGTCAGTGTGAAGCAGATGTAATCAGAATGTGGGAGTTTACATTGTGATTTCCTTGTAAAGGATTAGGAGACCAAAGAAACCCAGACACTACACACTGAACTTAGGGTTTCAGGAACAAAAGGTGGTGGCTTTGAGTATTCACATGGAGGCTGGGCCACTGTGATTCTTCTCTTTCTGATTTCCCACACAGAACCCTCCTGTGGAAAGGCACAAGAAAAGGCTCATTTGTTTCCTAGTGGAGAGTCTCCTCCTTCACCCACCACTGCCCCGCTCCATGACCACATGCAACCACCTGCCCCATCCTCAAAGAGAGGCTGCCTTCCCTGCCCGTGCCCACCATCCCTGCTCCCCCTGAGCACATTGCAACCATCTACCCCATCCTCACAGATAGGCTGCCTTGCCTGCCCATGCCTACCATCCCTGCTCCCTCTGAGCAGTGCGACCCCACAGAAAAAGGCCCATATGAGCAGTATTATCAGTGTGTAACTAAGAAAAGGTAGGCCCTCCTCCGTACCTGTATTTTAATGATAATGCCACCTGCTAGCACATAACAGTTTTGCTGGGAAGTGACCATGTAAAAGTGCACATGCAGAATTTTATAAACAATAATGGAAATAATGAGAAAAATCATGCATAATCCAACTGTTCTAACAAGTGAAATAATTTTACTTCCTTCTAACCCTTGCTCAAATACATTTTACAGAGCTTTAATCACAGGGTATGTGCAACTTTATATTCTCTTTTTTATTGTCATTGCAGGGGATTATAAACTTTTTCTCCTGGTTACCACATAGCCTAACAGAGTGTATTGCTTGTAGACCAAGCACACTAGACCTTGAACAAATAAGGCTCACTGACTACCCCTTCTTCCATCCACCACAAAATTCTTTGAGTTCTTGTACAATTTGCTGTGACTCCTCTTCTGGTGGAAGTTTCTTTTCAGCCCGATATGACCATCAGATTTATAAAGGATTCATAGAAAGCCTAAAGATTGACCCCAGTTCTTTTGTGGTTGGAAAAATACCCCCAAAATATTCTTCTGTTATGTGTAAAATGTCAAATGGGTATGAAATCTGGACTGCTCATCCTTTTCTAAGGATGAGCTTCCCTGGTGGCTCAGAGTTAAAGCGTCTGCCTGCAATGCCAGAGACTCGGGTTCAATCCCTTGGTCAGGAAAATCCCCTGGAGAAGGAAATGGCAACCCACTCCAGTATTCTTGCCTGGAGAATCCCATGGAGGGAGGAGCCTGGTAGACTACAGTCCACAGGGTTGCAAAGAGTCGGACACAACTGAGCTACTTCACATCCTTTTCTAAAGCCAAGATCCCATATTGCAAGTACATGTTGGCAACCATTCTCAGACCGAGTTCTTCCCTGATCAGGCTCTTGTAGACAGCCTCCTTGTTCTCAGTCCCCTGCCTTCCATCCCAGAAACATAGAAAGAGTTCCAGTACCAGGCCAGTTAGGGTACAGGCTGCTCAAGTCTGGGTGAGCTGTTTATACAGCGTAACTTTGGAAATGCTTCATAGGTCTCCCATCTCACTTCTGCCTTGGGCTACAATCAGGGATGGTGATCAGTTTCCACATTACTTCTCTGCATAGCAGGGATGTCCTCTCAAGTAGAAAACTATTACTGTCTCCTCAGGGAGCTGATGAGCATTTCACATCAGCTGAAATTCTGTAGACCTGGAAACAGGGCCCACCCACCCCACCAGTGCTCCCTAAGGACCATGATTTTTTTTTCTGTGCTTTCACATTCTGAGTGCCTCATTTCCTAAGCCAATAATAGAGATGCTAGTACAGCCATCTAGACCAAGGCCAGGTTCCTCAAACCAGTATTGAGTACCATAAAAGGCCCCTAGCTTAAATTTCCATCCAAAACACATATAAATCCTTTAGGGTAAGGGTCCAAGAAATAAGCCTATTTTAGGATCTCTCACATCTACTTCTGAAATGATGTGAATCTCTTAGAAGGATGTATGTTTGTGTATACATATATGTATACATATTTTTGCTTCCTTGGATGGTCTTGAGTCTTCTTTAATCCATGAGCCATTGACAGGATGAGTCTATGCCAGTGTTGATTTGAATGGTAGGGCTGGCTGTAAGAAATGGCTGCTGATTTACAATAATTTCAAGCCCCTAATAGATTTACTGAGACCTATACCTTTCCCATTCCTGTAATTTCTCTTTTTCAATCTATTTAGAATCTATAGCCTTGCATACTTTGAAACTTACTTTCAGCAGTGTGTTCTTATTCTGCTGAAAAGCAATGGAAGTTACTATATTCCTGAGGGAGGGAAGAAGGAAGGAAGGAAGAAAGAAAAGATAAATCAGGCCTTGGGTTCTGGAACATAAGGCTTTGCTGATCTTGCAAAATGTTTAATTAGTATACTCACAAACAAACAAACAGAGGTCGATTTAGGTAAAAAGTTAGCTTTGGAGGTGAAATAATGGTTCACAGGATAGCTGGGGTAGCCTGTATTTCAATCTGTTTGACTTAAAATGTCATCTGTCTTCTAGGATCTGAACTTCAAGAGCTGCAGAAAATGATTGACAGCCTCCAGAGCCCCCAAGACCCCATTCTGGTGTCCCAGGCCCTTCTCCTCCAAAGGGAGGTTATGTTTCTGCAGTTTGACGCTGCAGTAAGGCACCTCATCCGGTAAGGGCTGGAGGGCTATTCCTGTCTAGTAAATTCTGTGGGGCAGGTGTTTCTGAGTGCTCACGGAGGGAGGCCACTCTTGGCATGATTAGATAATGAGCTTAAAATAGTCAAGGGCACAACCTGATCCCAAGCACTGCAGCTACCAAATGTATTCTGCTGCAAAGGCTGTCCAGGTGGACNCCCCTCCTGGCCTTCCTGAAAGATCAGAGCCTTGCAGACAGCCCTTAGGTAGCTAACAAGACCCACTTGGTAGTCCTGTCAGTAAGAACAGTTGAGGCTTTAGTTTTATCCACCCATTGCTAATCGAACTCAGCACGATTTCTCAGATAAATACATGAGAAAAGTCACTGAGATGCTTAGTAAACTGGATTTATCAAAAGCAGTGAAACTAACCTTACTATTTTAATAATTTGACTCCCATCCAAATTATGTCATTGGTCATGTAAAAATTAATTGATATCAATATATTATAACATAGTAACCAAGGATTTTAAAGTGTGAGACGAGCCAAAACAATGAGGTAACATGCCTGTTTAAACCTAAGTGATCTTAAAACAAATGTGATATAATTTGAATCTATTCCTCTCTGGCCAGTGCATCAAGGAAGTGTTTGTGGGAGATTCTGACTTGTTCTAGGAGGAAGATTGATGCCTATATCTGAGGAGAGCCAGCATGAAAGAATGGGGTTGGTGCTGCCCCAGCAGAGAAAGCTCAGAATTACTGCAGGCCTACTAGCAAGTCTTCAATAAGCATCAAGAAATTACAGACGTTCCAAAGCACTCTTAGCTCCTTTCCTTTTGCTAATCTTTGGACTGTTGTAAAAGGGGTTTACTCAGAAAATAAACTAAAATGCTGTCAGTAGAGCTGGATGTTGGCAGGGTATGGAGCTGGAAGTTAGTTGAGGAAAAGAAGAAAGGAGGATAGGCCGGGAAAAATGCCACCCCCACCTCAAGAAGGGTAGACAGGTGTTTTATGGAGATGAGGAAGGGCCAGAGCTGTGTTTCCAGAAGTCCCTGCATAGGAAGTTCTATAGCAGCTGGGAGAGGAGAAGCCCACACAGAAGATGACCTGGGGGGACCTACCCCCACTTGAATCAATGGAGAAAAAAAATAGGAGGGCTTGTCCTGGAGGAGGACGAAAAGAGGATGCTGGCGAAGGAAACAGGCTACACATGGCCAGTCCAGAAGGATGAACCCACCAGTGTGACACTGAGGGATAGTAGGGAATAAGGCCCAATTGTTGAGGACCTAGAAATGAGCAGGAAGGCAATTGGTTTCTTACTATTTATATGCTTATGAACTGGAAACCATTGAAATATCTGGGGGTCCAGGCTTTCTGAGGTGTGCAATTAGAGACCTACATGTTGTCATGTTGCCAGTAAAAATATTTGTGCTCCAGGGAGAATGTACAAAGTTTTACATACTTTGCTTTGCTGAAAATAGATAAAGAGCAAACTGTACTAAAAAAAAATTCCACTGTAAGATAATCATCTTTTTTAAAGGCTAGGCTGCTTAGTTCCTGGCCTGCTTCCCAGAGGAGGCAAGGAGAACTAAGGTGAAAAGATGAGATGGATCTGTTCATATACCCACCCAACTCCCTTTAGCCATTTCAGAATTATCTGGATTAGATAAAAGGACGTAGGTAGACTTATGTACTTAAAAAAATTTTTTTTTTAAAGAAACACTTCAAATTTCAGCTGTGGTCCTCCCACTTGACGGAGGAAGCAGCTCTTAGACACTGTGGACTAGTTCTGTGGACCCTGCCAAATTCTCTCGTTTCCTGAAAGCCAGCGATTCCCTTTGGAGTCAGTGTGAAGCAGATGTAATCAGAATGTGGGAGTTTACATTGTGATTTCCTTGTAAAGGATTAGGAGACCAAAGAAACCCAGACACTACACACTGAACTTAGGGTTTCAGGAACAAAAGGTGGTGGCTTTGAGTATTCACATGGAGGCTGGGCCACTGTGATTCTTCTCTTTCTGATTTCCCACACAGAACCCTCCTGTGGAAAGGCACAAGAAAAGGCTCATTTGTTTCCTAGTGGAGAGTCTCCTCCTTCACCCACCACTGCCCCGCTCCATGACCACATGCAACCACCTGCCCCATCCTCAAAGAGAGGCTGCCTTCCCTGCCCGTGCCCACCATCCCTGCTCCCCCTGAGCACATTGCAACCATCTACCCCATCCTCACAGATAGGCTGCCTTGCCTGCCCATGCCTACCATCCCTGCTCCCTCTGAGCAGTGCGACCCCACAGAAAAAGGCCCATATGAGCAGTATTATCAGTGTGTAACTAAGAAAAGGTAGGCCCTCCTCCGTACCTGTATTTTAATGATAATGCCACCTGCTAGCACATAACAGTTTTGCTGGGAAGTGACCATNGACCCCACAGAAAAAGGCCCAAATGAGCAGTATTATCAGTGTGTAACTAAGAAAAGGTAGGCCCTCCTCCGTACCTGTATTTTAATGATAATGCCACCTGCTAGCACATAACAGTTTTGCTGGGAAGTGACCATGTAAAAGTGCACATGCAGAATTTTATAAACAATAATGGAAATAATGAGAAAAATCATGCATAATCCAACTGTTCTAACAAGTGAAATAATTTTACTTCCTTCTAACCCTTGCTCAAATACATTTTACAGAGCTTTAATCACAGGGTATGTGCAACTTTATATTCTCTTTTTTATTGTCATTGCAGGGGATTATAAACTTTTTCTTCTGGTTACCACATAGCCTAACAGAGTGTATTGCTTGTAGACCAAGCACACTAGACCTTGAACAAATAAGGCTCACTGACTACCCCTTCTTCCATCCACCACAAAATTCTTTGAGTTCTTGTACAATTTGCTGTGACTCCTCTTCTGGTGGAAGTTTCTTTTCAGCCCGATATGACCATCAGATTTATAAAGGATTCATAGAAAGCCTAAAGATTGACCCCAGTTCTTTTGTGGTTGGAAAAATACCCCCAAAATATTCTTCTGTTATGTGTAAAATGTCAAATGGGTATGAAATCTGGACTGCTCATCCTTTTCTAAGGATGAGCTTCCCTGGTGGCTCAGAGGTTAAAGCGTCTGCCTGCAATGCCAGAGACTCGGGTTCAATCCCTTGGTCAGGAAAATCCCCTGGAGAAGGAAATGGCAACCCACTCCAGTATTCTTGCCTGGAGAATCCCATGGAGGGAGGAGCCTGGTAGACTACAGTCCACAGGGTTGCAAAGAGTCGGACACAACTGAGCTACTTCACATCCTTTTCTAAAGCCAAGATCCCATATTGCAAGTACATGTTGGCAACTATTCTCAGACCGAGTTCTTCCCTGATCAGGCTCTTGTAGACAGCCTCCTTGTTCTCAGTCCCCTGCCTTCCATCCCAGAAACATAGAAAGAGTTCCAGTACCAGGCCAGTTAGGGTACAGGCTGCTCAAGTCTGGGTGAGCTGTTTATACAGCGTAACTTTGGAAATGCTTCATAGGTCTCCCATCTCACTTCTGCCTTGGGCTACAATCAGGGATGGTGATCAGTTTCCACATTACTTCTCTGCATAGCAGGGATGTCCTCTCAAGTAGAAAACTATTACTGTCTCCTCAGGGAGCTGATGAGCATTTCACATCAGCTGAAATTCTGTAGACCTGGAAACAGGGCCCACCCACCCCACCAGTGCTCCCTAAGGACCATGATTTTTTTTTCTGTGCTTTCACATTCTGAGTGCCTCATTTCCTAAGCCAATAATAGAGATGCTAGTACAGCCATCTAGACCCAGGCCAGGTTCCTCAAACCAGTATTGAGTACCGTAAAAGGCCCCTAGCTTAAATTTCCATCCAAAACACATATAAATCCTTTAGGGTAAGGGTCCAAGAAATAAGCCTATTTTAGGATCTCTCACATCTACTTCTGAAATGATGTGAATCTCTTAGAAGGATGTATGTTTGTGTATACATATATGTATACATATTTTTGCTTCCTTGGATGGTCTTGAGTCTTCTTTAATCCATGAGCCATTGACAGGATGAGTCTATGCCAGTGTTGATTTGAATGGTAGGGCTGGCTGTAAGAAATGGCTGCTGATTTACAATAATTTCAAGCCCCTAATAGATTTACTGAGACCTATACCTTTCCCATTCCTGTAATTTCTCTTTTTCAATCTATTTAGAATCTATAGCCTTGCATACTTTGAAACTTACTTTCAGCAGTGTGTTCTTATTCTGCTGAAAAGCAATGGAAGTTACTATATTCCTGAGGGAGGGAAGAAGGAAGGAAGGAAGAAAGAAAAGATAAATCAGGCCTTGGGTTCTGGAACATAAGGCTTTGCTGATCTTGCAAAATGTTTAATTAGTATACTCACAAACAAACAAACAGAGGTCGATTTAGGTAAAAAGTTAGCTTTGGAGGTGAAATAATGGTTCACAGGATAGCTGGGGTAGCCTGTATTTCAATCTGTTTGACTTAAAATGTCATCTGTCTTCTAGGATCTGAACTTCAAGAGCTGCAGAAAATGATTGACAGCCTCCAGAGCCCCCAAGACCCCATTCTGGTGTCCCAGGCCCTTCTCCTCCAAAGGGAGGTTATGTTTCTGCAGTTTGACGCTGCAGTAAGGCACCTCATCCGGTAAGGGCTGGAGGGCTATTCCTGTCTAGTAAATTCTGTGGGGCAGGTGTTTCTGAGTGCTCACGGAGGGAGGCCACTCTTGGCATGATTAGATAATGAGCTTAAAATAGTCAAGGGCACAACCTGATCCCAAGCACTGCAGCTACCAAATGTATTCTGCTGCAAAGGCTGTCCAGGTGGACTGTGTTCTTGTTAGATAATAATATTCTTGATTTTGTTAAATGTGATTCCAATGTAGTTAATTTGCATAACAGACTGTTTTATGGGGAATTATATTTTTTATACTGCTGAAGATTATCCTTCCTACCAAGTTTTACTTTTTTCAGCCCTTAATTACCTTTCAGAAGAACAGAATTTTCACTGCACATCTGAAACCAACAAAACTGACTACCTGAGTTAAGTGTATAAATAACTTAATTTACCTCTTAATAGCCTTGTAGGTATTAAATTTACCTACTTAATTTAATTTACCTACTTAATAGCCTTGTGGGTATTAAATACTCGGCATCAAAAAAGAATGTTTGTTTGGTTAATGAGTCATGACTGATCAAGAAACTAGTTTGAATTAAGAATCACAATGCTTCCTGTATAAATAATAAGTTGTACATGGGAAGGGAAGAGGTTAGACCTGAGAGTCCCTGCTTATTCTTAAATTGTCAAAATTAGCTTCATTTGATAAATTCCCAGTGTGAGTATTTAGGGGAACTGAGGGGGACCTTGGAGGGCAGTACTCTTATCTGTGGATTATAATCATTTCCAACTGTTTGGCATGAGTGTCCACAGAGAATAGTAATGTGGAATTTATACTTAACCTAATGTTTTCTCTCTCTGCTTTTTCTTTACTCTGAGCATCAGAGGACTCTGGATTTATAATGCAAATTCAGCAGGACAAAAATAATCAGGCTATTTGTTTTTTTGTTTGTTTGGTTTTTTTATTGACAGGTTGCTTTGGGAGCTATAGCTCTGTCAAGTAGGTAGGATATAAAGGATCTGACTAATTGTCAGAGTGGCCATTCATTAGCCCTATGGGCTCTGAAAATCTCAAGTCAGAATTTGCAAGGAATTTACATAGACTGAAGAAATAGGACTATACCCCAGAAATTCTTTTGGAATTCTAGCTCCATGGAGTTCATCTTGCTCCTGTTCTCCCAGGGAAACCGCTCTGCTTCCCCTGCTGCTGCTGCTGCTGCTAAGTTGCTTCAGTCGCGTCCAACTCTGTGCAACCCCATAGACGGCAGCCCATCAGGTTCCCCGGTCCCTGGGATTCTCCAGGCAAGAACACTGGAGTGGGTTGCCATTTCCTTCTCCAATGCATGAAAGTGAAAAGTGAAAGTGAAGTCGCTCAGTCATGTCAGACTCTTCACGACCCCATGGACCACAGCCTACCAAGCTCCTCCATCCCTGTCTCTTATACACATCTTCTGCTTTTTCTTTACTCTGAGCATCAGAGGACTCTGGATTTATAATGCAAATTCAGCAGGACAAAAATAATCAGGCTATTTGTTTTTTTGTTTGTTTGGTTTTTTTATTGACAGGTTGCTTTGGGAGCTATAGCTCTGTCAAGTAGGTAGGATATAAAGGATCTGACTAATTGTCAGAGTGGCCATTCATTAGCCCTATGGGCTCTGAAAATCTCAAGTCAGAATTTGCAAGGAATTTACATAGACTGAAGAAATAGGACTATACCCCAGAAATTCTTTTGGAATTCTAGCTCCATGGAGTTCATCTTGCTCCTGTTCTCCCAGGGAAACCGCTCTGCTTCCCCTGCTGCTGCTGCTGCTGCTAAGTTGCTTCAGTCGCGTCCAACTCTGTGCAACCCCATAGACGGCAGCCCACCAGGCTCCCCCGTCCATGGGATTTTCCAGGCAAGAGTACTAGAGTGGGCTGCCACTGCCTTCTCCCTGGGAGGCATCAAACAGTGAAAACTCACACAAAGGAAACCACTTGAATACAAGACCCGGCATCACTCAATTGCCAGTAGTACCCTGTGCAGGACGCTTCATCTAAACAACAAAAGAAAAATACAAACCTAATCATCAGCAGACAGGATTACCACCTCACACAGCCTTGCCTATCAGAAAGGAAACAAAAAACTCAGCACAAATCTCACCCTATACGAGGCTTACACAAACCTCTGGACCAACCTGAGGAGGAAAGAAACCAAAAAGAAGAAAGAATTCAACCTTGAAGCCTGGGGAAAGGAGACCTCAAACAGTAACTTAAAAAAAAAANTCAAATACATTTTACAGAGCTTTAATCACAGGGTATGTGCAACTTTATATTCTCTTTTTTATTGTCATTGCAGGGGATTATAAACTTTTTCTCCTGGTTACCACATAGCCTAACAGAGTGTATTGCTTGTAGACCAAGCACACTAGACCTTGAACAAATAAGGCTCACTGACTACCCCTTCTTCCATCCACCACAAAATTCTTTGAGTTCTTGTACAATTTGCTGTGACTCCTCTTCTGGTGGAAGTTTCTTTTCAGCCCGATATGACCATCAGATTTATAAAGGATTCATAGAAAGCCTAAAGATTGACCCCAGTTCTTTTGTGGTTGGAAAAATACCCCCAAAATATTCTTCTGTTATGTGTAAAATGTCAAATGGGTATGAAATCTGGACTGCTCATCCTTTTCTAAGGATGAGCTTCCCTGGTGGCTCAGAGTTAAAGCGTCTGCCTGCAATGCCAGAGACTCGGGTTCAATCCCTTGGTCAGGAAAATCCCCTGGAGAAGGAAATGGCAACCCACTCCAGTATTCTTGCCTGGAGAATCCCATGGAGGGAGGAGCCTGGTAGACTACAGTCCACAGGGTTGCAAAGAGTCGGACACAACTGAGCTACTTCACATCCTTTTCTAAAGCCAAGATCCCATATTGCAAGTACATGTTGGCAACTATTCTCAGACCGAGTTCTTCCCTGATCAGGCTCTTGTAGACAGCCTCCTTGTTCTCAGTCCCCTGCCTTCCATCCCAGAAACATAGAAAGAGTTCCAGTACCAGGCCAGTTAGGGTACAGGCTGCTCAAGTCTGGGTGAGCTGTTTATACAGCGTAACTTTGGAAATGCTTCATAGGTCTCCCATCTCACTTCTGCCTTGGGCTACAATCAGGGATGGTGATCAGTTTCCACATTACTTCTCTGCATAGCAGGGATGTCCTCTCAAGTAGAAAACTATTACTGTCTCCTCAGGGAGCTGATGAGCATTTCATATCAGCTGAAATTCTGTAGACCTGGAAACAGGGCCCACCCACCCCACCAGTGCTCCCTAAGGACCATGATTTTTTTTTTCTGTGCTTTCACATTCTGAGTGCCTCATTTCCTAAGCCAATAATAGAGATGCTAGTACAGCCATCTAGACCCAGGCCAGGTTCCTCAAACCAGTATTGAGTACCATAAAAGGCCCCTAGCTTAAATTTCCATCCAAAACACATATAAATCCTTTAGGGTAAGGGTCCAAGAAATAAGCCTATTTTAGGATCTCTCACATCTACTCCTGAAATGATGTGAATCTCTTAGAAGGATGTATGTTTGTGTATACATATATGTATACATATTTTTGCTTCCTTGGATGGTCTTGAGTCTTCTTTAATCCATGAGCCATTGACAGGATGAGTCTATGCCAGTGTTGATTTGAATGGTAGGGCTGGCTGTAAGAAATGGCTGCTGATTTACAATAATTTCAAGCCCCTAATAGATTTACTGAGACCTATACCTTTCCCATTCCTGTAATTTCTCTTTTTCAATCTATTTAGAATCTATAGCCTTGCATACTTTGAAACTTACTTTCAGCAGTGTGTTCTTATTCTGCTGAAAAGCAATGGAAGTTACTATATTCCTGAGGGAGGGAAGAAGGAAGGAAGGAAGAAAGAAAAGATAAATCAGGCCTTGGGTTCTGGAACATAAGGCTTTGCTGATCTTGCAAAATGTTTAATTAGTATACTCACAAACAAACAAACAGAGGTCGATTTAGGTAAAAAGTTAGCTTTGGAGGTGAAATAATGGTTCACAGGATAGCTGGGGTAGCCTGTATTTCAATCTGTTTGACTTAAAATGTCATCTGTCTTCTAGGATCTGAACTTCAAGAGCTGCAGAAAATGATTGACAGCCTCCAGAGCCCCCAAGACCCCACTCTGGTGTCCCAGGCCCTTCTCCTCCAAAGGGAGGTTATGTTTCTGCAGTTTGACGCTGCAGTAAGGTACCTCATCCGGTAAGGGCTGGAGGGCTATTCCTGTCTAGTAAATTCTGTGGGGCAGGTGTTTCTGAGTGCTCACGGAGGGAGGCCACTCTTGGCATGATTAGATAATGAGCTTAAAATAGTCAAGGGCACAACCTGATCCCAAGCACTGCAGCTACCAAATGTATTCTGCTGCAAAGGCTGTCCAGGTGGACTGTGTTCTTGTTAGATAATAATATTCTTGATTTTGTTAAATGTGATTCCAATGTAGTTAATTTGCATAACAGACTGTTTTATGGGGAATTATATTTTTTATACTGCTGAAGATTATCCTTCCTACCAAGTTTTACTTTTTTCAGCCCTTAATTACCTTTCAGAAGAACAGAATTTTCACTGCACATCTGAAACCAACAAAACTGACTACCTGAGTTAAGTGTATAAATAACTTAATTTACCTCTTAATAGCCTTGTAGGTATTAAATTTACCTACTTAATTTAATTTACCTACTTAATAGCCTTGTGGGTATTAAATACTCGGCATCAAAAAAGAATGTTTGTTTGGTTAATGAGTCATGACTGATCAAGAAACTAGTTTGAATTAAGAATCACAATGCTTCCTGTATAAATAATAAGTTGTACATGGGAAGGGAAGAGGTTAGACCTGAGAGTCCCTGCTTATTCTTAAATTGTCAAAATTAGCTTCATTTGATAAATTCCCAGTGTGAGTATTTAGGGGAACTGAGGGGGACCTTGGAGGGCAGTACTCTTATCTGTGGATTATAATCATTTCCAACTGTTTGGCATGAGTGTCCACAGAGAATAGTAATGTGGAATTTATACTTAACCTAATGTTTTCTCTCTCTGCTTTTTCTTTACTCTGAGCATCAGAGGACTCTGGATTTATAATGCAAATTCAGCAGGACAAAAATAATCAGGCTATTTGTTTTTTTGTTTGTTTGGTTTTTTTATTGACAGGTTGCTTTGGGAGCTATAGCTCTGTCAAGTAGGTAGGATATAAAGGATCTGACTAATTGTCAGGGTGGCCATTCATTAGCCCTATGGGCTCTGAAAATCTCAAGTCAGAATTTGCAAGGAATTTACATAGACTGAAGAAATAGGACTATACCCCAGAAATTCTTTTGGAATTCTAGCTCCATGGAGTTCATCTTGCTCCTGTTCTCCCAGGGAAACCGCTCTGCTTCCCCTGCTGCTGCTGCTGCTGCTAAGTTGCTTCAGTCGCGTCCAACTCTGTGCAACCCCATAGACGGCAGCCCATCAGGTTCCCCGGTCCCTGGGATTCTCCAGGCAAGAACACTGGAGTGGGTTGCCATTTCCTTCTCCAATGCATGAAAGTGAAAAGTGAAAGTGAAGTCGCTCAGTCATGTCAGACTCTTCACGACCCCATGGACCACAGCCTACCAAGCTCCTCCATCCATGGGATTCTCCAGGCAAGAGGACTGGAGTGGGGTGCCATTGCCTTCTCCTCTGCTTCCCCTAGGAACTGCTTTTGGGGCTTTCTCTGCCCTAGCATACTCAGTCTGCAGGAATGTAGCGTCATGTGTCCTATGTCTGATTTCAGTATTGTATAGTCAGTAAATTTTTCAGAGGACCTCAGAAGGAACCAGGAGTCCTTCATTTACAGCATTTCCTCCAACCCTTTTTTTCTTCAGAGCCCTTTAGGTTATGTGTGTGTTTGGAGTCACACAGCTAGTAAGCAGCAGACCAGGATTAGAACCTAGTTGCATTTGACTCCAAAGCCTGAGACCTAGAATGGATGCCAGATAGCAGCAGGATGGATGGAAAGGGAAACTCTGAAGAGAAGACAGGAGGCAGGAGAAAAAGAAAAGTGAAAGATCGGTGTCNCTGAGAAGCGAAGAGCCACACCTTTTTCCTGGCCTCCTCAGGACTACTTTGCAGCTGTTTTGGGGGTTTGGTTTTCTTATATATATCCTTGCATCCAGGAAAAAACCTAGCACATGCTCCATGAATTCCCTGTTCCCTGTGGCTAGAGCCAGTTTACCTGGGATCACGTTATGGGTAACTCACACGCAAGATGACTGGCATTCTAGGAAACCCTTGACTCTCGTAGAGAGTAAGGCAACTGGAGTGTGGCCAAACCGTTCGGAGGATGTGAGGTGTCTATATTTGTATTTTAGTGGGCTACTGGGAAGACCTGGCTTTATTAGGAGCTGGCAGTTGGCAGGTGTACCACTGGCACAAGCAACAAATTGACCTTTCATTCCTATGGGTTTCCCTCTATCTTGAGTGCTGCTGGCAAGCTGCACTGGTTAGGGCTACCCCAGCAGAAGGTGCAGGCCAGGGTTTACCAACTGAGGGTCTGAGTGAGCTATCACAATAAGCTGTTTTCAGTATTTCTGAAGGCATGATGAAAAAGACATATTTGTCCAAAAGTTTTGCAGTAAAGAAAACGTCACATTTCTTTCTTTTTTAAACTGGAATCATAAGAATGAGTAAGATAAGGAGGAGAGGAAACTTGCTTTGACTGAACTCCTATCATGTGCCAGCTCTGTGAAACAGCATTTACATTACCATCTTTACAGATGAGGGGATAGAGAGAAGTTGCATGACTGCCCCAGGGCACATGCTTGTTGTAGCAGAACTTACATTAAAACAGTTTGTCAGACTCCAAAGCCCTGTTCTTTCCTTTATATCACATTTCTTTATCTCTTCCTGCAGCTCAGAGTTTAGGCTAGGTGCTTATGTGGCTTTGAGTTGAAGACAGGAGAATGCTTAATTTTAATGCTTAAAAAAAAAAAAAAAACTTTCAAAATATGGGGTCCAGGTAGAGGAAGGATAAAAAGAGGATATAGTGCTAAAAATGTTAGATATCATCTTGAAACTCCTTTCTTTACATGGCATTATTTTGTTCAGCTTCCTAATAAATAGTTCTATTGATAAAGGGGATGTGGGACCTACCAAGGACAGTGATCTTGACTGAAGAATTAAGAAAGTGGGAATAGGATAACCAATGATTTGATCAGTGGTGATGCCTAGAATCTGACTGACTCTGGTCTCTCCAGACAGTATATCATATGCTGTGATTCTGTCACTTAGAGTAGCAGTTATATTTACATCTTAACTGTGTTATTTTTTAATAGTCTCCAAGTATGTATAAATTAATGACCTAGTATGTGTTTGGGGCTCTAAAACTCTCCCAATAATTGTGGTTGTTTGTGGCCCTTAGTTAAAAACTGCACAAACTTAGCAAGATAAAAGAACAAGTCATTGCTCTATGTTCTTCCATGTGATAATCAATCTAGTGCAATCACAGGAGGAGATACAGGAGAGACTCAGGGAAATAAAATTATATTCAGCTCCTAGACACATCCATCATGCCACGTCGCACAGGGCCATGGGTCAGGAGCAAAAAGAGTGCTTAGGCCATGGCCTGGAAAGGCAAGGCAGAGCAGGGGAACATTTTAAGGTCTGCTAGTTTGAATAATTCCAGCAAGCTTTGGGCTGTAGGGTTGGTCTCTGTTCTATTCTTAATCACTCAGTCATGTCCAACTCTTTGCAACCCTATGGACTATAGCCTGCCAGGCTCCTCTGTCCTTGGTATTCTCCAGGCAAGAAAGAATACTGGAGTGGGTTGCCATGCCCTCCTCCAGGGGAATCTACCTAACCCAGGGATCAAACCCAGATCTCCAACATTGCAGCAGTTTCTTTACTGTCTGAGCCACCAGGGAAGGCCTTGTTGGTCTCTAGTTGCCTGTTAATTAGCCCTAGGATGATTAAATGAGAGGAATATTGCCTCCTAGGTTGCAGAGATCAGAGGAGGTGTAGCTCAGACTGATTTGTTTGGGTATCAAAAGCATGCTAGGCCTTCAGTTGTCTTTAAGAATTGGTTACAGAGGAAGGAACAGTCTCTCCCCAGACAGCAGGGGTTTTTTTGTTTGTTTGTTTTTTTAAGATGTTAAAACATCATAATAAAGGAATTTTAAAATATGAACAATACAGTCAAGGATTAAACAATAAGATGTGACCAAAGCTGGGCCCAGAGGCTAAGAGAGAGAGAGAATTGTGTGGATTGGTGGGAGAGAAGCACAGGAGTGACACTGAAGGAGTCAACCACGGAAAGGTTTATTGGAATATTGGGCTTCTGTGCTCTGATTTTGGACCGAAAAGAAATGTTTCCATTAGAATACCCTGCTTTTTAGTGCCACTGACTAAAGAAAAAGGCACAGCTTAGACATTGTAAATATTTTATTCTGGAACCTTACTGAAGACTATAGCCTGGGAGACAGTTTGTCAGATAGCTAAGTATCTAATCTGAAGAAGTAAGGGAGGAGCTAGGATATGGAGGAGTCTGGGCTGAACAACAGCAATAACAAAAACTCATGTGATCAAACATCAAAGAATTACTGCTAATCACAAAAGACAGACATCACAAGTTAATGATTTTAGTGCTTTTCTATGTGTGGGAAGATGTAAGAATCTGGACTCATTAAAATTATTTCTTAGCTATGCATCTTATCTAGACCCAGTATCCTGTTTTTTTCTATCCTGAATTCCCCTCAGAGTGCACCATTGGAAGGCAGCTGCATTTGCTGATGGCTTGGTGGCAGGCAGCCTTCTTTGTTAACTGGTATGGCAGGCAACATTTTTTGTCTGCAGTAAGGAAATGGCACCCCACTCCAGTACTCTTGCCTGGACAGAGGAGCCTGGTGGACTGCAGTCCATGGGGTCGCTAAGAGTCGGACACAACTGAGCGACTTCACTTTCACTTTCCTGCATTGGAGAAGGAAACAGCAACCCACTCCAGTGTTCTTGCCTGGAGAATCCCAGGGATGGGGGAGCCTGGTGGGCTGCCATCTATGGGGTTGCACAGAGTTGGACATGAATGTGGTGACTTAGCAGCAGCAGCAGCAGCGCTTTGTATCTCAGTTCCTGACACAGTATCCTGTAAATAGTAGATGCTTGAAACATCACTGTGTTGAGTGACTCACGGGTCCCTTGGCAGGGCCCACTGAGAATCATGAGAGAGCATGTGGACAATATGAGAAACAGGAGAAAACTGTCATATCCATTGAGCATGAGCAACTCCAGTTTCCATCCTTGAACTATCAGGATAAATCAGTGTTTTTATTCAGTGTCTCAGTATATAACTGTATGCAACTATCTTTTGTTAATTCTCACAAAGATGTGAAAAGGGTAATATGATTTTTGCACTAGTATAATGGCTTGATATGCAAATATAGAGCTCCCTTTATCTGTCTTTGAACTTAAGTTCATAAGCCCCTACTTCTTTTTTCAATTCTATGTCATTCAGCCATATTTAGAATTTAAAGTGATGAATTTGAGATATAAAATCAATTACTTCAAGATCATCCCCCTTTACCTTTGTTTTAAATGCTTCCTTTTCACTTTGTTGGTGAGGGAAGGATTCTGCTCCAAGGTTATGGGGATGACCAAACATATAACTTTAAATACTGGACAAATGAGATCAACAGCAGTTTACTAGTTACATATACTCATGGCGAAGGGGAACAGAACATTGCATGCCACGTAAGGCCACAGAAGATTTGTACTTGTGAACAGAGTGAACAGCTAGGGGCTTGAGAGGCAGGCTTTGAGTATCAAGAGGATGTGGTGCCNTGAGCTATCACAATAAGCTGTTTTCAGTATTTCTGAAGGCATGGTGAAAAAGACATATTTGTCCAAAAGTTTTGCAGTAAAGAAAACGTCACATTTCTTTCTTTTTTAAACTGGAATCATAAGAATGAGTAAGATAAGGAGGAGAGGAAACTTGCTTTGACTGAACTCCTATCATGTGCCAGCTCTGTGAAACAGCATTTACATTACCATCTTTACAGATGAGGGGATAGAGAGAAGTTGCATGACTGCCCCAGGGCACATGCTTGTTGTAGCAGAACTTACATTAAAACAGTTTGTCAGACTCCAAAGCCCTGTTCTTTCCTTTATATCACATTTGTTTATCTCTTCCTGCAGCTCAGAGTTTAGGCTAGGTGCTTATGTGGCTTTAAGTTGAAGACAGGAGAATGCTTAATTTTAATGCTTAAAAAAAAAAAAAAAACTTTCAAAATATGGGGTCCAGGTAGAGGAAGGATAAAAAGAGGATATAGTGCTAAAAATGTTAGATATCATCTTGAAACTCCTTTCTTTACATGGCATTATTTTGTTCAGCTTCCTAATAAATAGTTCTATTGCTAAAGGGGATGTGGGACCTACCAAGGACAGTGATCTTGACTGAAGAATTAAGAAAGTGGGAATAGGATAACCAATGATTTGATCAGTGGTGATGCCTAGAATCTGACTGACTCTGGTCTCTCCAGACAGTATATCATATGCTGTGATTCTGTCACTTAGAGTAGCAGTTATATTTACATCTTAACTGTGTTATTTTTTAATAGTCTCCAAGTATGTATAAATTAATGACCTAGTATGTGTTTGGGGCTCTAAAACTCTCCCAATAATTGTGGTTGTTTGTGGCCCTTAGTTAAAAACTGCACAAACTTAGCAAGATAAAAGAACAAGTCATTGCTCTATGTTCTTTCATGTGATAATCAATCTAGTGCAATCACAGGAGGAGATACAGGAGAGACTCAGGGAAATAAAATTATATTCAGCTCCTAGACACATCCATCATGCCACGTCGCACAGGGCCATGGGTCAGGAGCAAAAAGAGTGCTTAGGCCATGGCCTGGAAAGGCAAGGCAGAGCAGGGGAACATTTTAAGGTCTGCTAGTTTGAATAATTCCAGCAAGCTTTGGGCTGTAGGGTTGGTCTCTGTTCTATTCTTAATCACTCAGTCATGTCCAACTCTTTGCAACCCTATGGACTATAGCCTGCCAGGCTCCTCTGTCCTTGGTATTCTCCAGGCAAGAAAGAATACTGGAGTGGGTTGCCATGCCCTCCTCCAGGGGAATCTACCTAACCCAGGGATCAAACCCAGATCTCCAACATTGCAGCAGTTTCTTTACTGTCTGAGCCACCAGGGAAGGCCTTGTTGGTCTCTAGTTGCCTGTTAATTAGCCCTAGGATGATTAAATGAGAGGAATATTGCCTCCTAGGTTGCAGAGATCAGAGGAGGTGTAGCTCAGACTGATTTGTTTGGGTATCAAAAGCATGCTAGGCCTTCAGTTGTCTTTAAGAATTGGTTACAGAGGAAGGAACAGTCTCTCCCCAGACAGCAGGGGTTTTTTTGTTTGTTTGTTTTTTTAAGATGTTAAAACATCATAATAAAGGAATTTTAAAATATGAACAATACAGTCAAGGATTAAACAATAAGATGTGACCAAAGCTGGGCCCAGAGGCTAAGAGAGAGAGAGAATTGTGTGGATTGGTGGGAGAGAAGCACAGGAGTGACACTGAAGGAGTCAACCACGGAAAGGTTTATTGGAATATTGGGCTTCTGTGCTCTGATTTTGGACCGAAAAGAAATGTTTCCATTAGAATACCCTGCTTTTTAGTGCCACTGACTAAAGAAAAAGGCACAGCTTAGACATTGTAAATATTTTATTCTGGAACCTTACTGAAGACTATAGCCTGGGAGACAGTTTGTCAGATAGCTAAGTATCTAATCTGAAGAAGTAAGGGAGGAGCTAGGATATGGAGGAGTCTGGGCTGAACAACAGCAATAACAAAAACTCATGTGATCAAACATCAAAGAATTACTGCTAATCACAAAAGACAGACATCACAAGTTAATGATTTTAGTGCTTTTCTATGTGTGGGAAGATGTAAGAATCTGGACTCATTAAAATTATTTCTTAGCTATGCATCTTATCTAGACCCAGTATCCTGTTTTTTTCTATCCTGAATTCCCCTCAGAGTGCACCATTGGAAGGCAGCTGCATTTGCTGATGGCTTGGTGGCAGGCAGCCTTCTTTGTTAACTGGTATGGCAGGCAACATTTTTTGTCTGCAGTAAGGAAATGGCACCCCACTCCAGTACTCTTGCCTGGACAGAGGAGCCTGGTGGACTGCAGTCCATGGGGTCGCTAAGAGTCGGACACAACTGAGCGACTTCACTTTCACTTTCCTGCATTGGAGAAGGAAACAGCAACCCACTCCAGTGTTCTTGCCTGGAGAATCCCAGGGATGGGGGAGCCTGGTGGGCTGCCATCTATGGGGTTGCACAGAGTTGGACATGAATGTGGTGACTTAGCAGCAGCAGCAGCAGCGCTTTGTATCTCAGTTCCTGACACAGTATCCTGTAAATAGTAGATGCTTGAAACATCACTGTGTTGAGTGACTCACGGGTCCCTTGGCAGGGTCCACTGAGAATCATGAGAGAGCATGTGGACAATATGAGAAACAGGAGAAAACTGTCATATCCATTGAGCATGAGCAACTCCAGTTTCCATCCTTGAACTATCAGGATAAATCAGTGTTTTTATTCAGTGTCTCAGTATATAACTGTATGCAACTATCTTTTGTTAATTCTCACAAAGATGTGTAAAGGGTAATATGATTTTTGCACTAGTATAATGGCTTGATATGCAAATATAGAGCTCCCTTTATCTGTCTTTGAACTTAAGTTCATAAGCCCCTACTTCTTTCTTCAATTCTATGTCATTCAGCCATATTTAGAATTTAAAGTGGTGAATTTGAGATATAAAATCAATTACTTCAAGATCATCCCCCTTTACCTTTGTTTTAAATGCCTCCTTTTCACTTTGTTGGTGAGGGAAGGATTCTGCTCCAAGGTTATGGGGATGACCAAACATATAACTTTAAATACTGGACAAATGAGATCAACAGCAGTTTACTAGTTACATATACTCATGGCGAAGGGGAACAGAACATTGCATGCCACGTAAGGCCACAGAAGATTTGTACTTGTGAACAGAGTGAACAGCTAGGGGCTTGAGAGGCAGGCTTTGAGTATCAAGAGGATGTGGTGCCTATTGGAGGATGTGCTTGGCTCATTGGAATAATTTTGTGGTCTGGCAGGGAACTGGAAACCACTGCTTGTGGATGGATAAGCAGGAATTATACTTGGTCCCTGTGATAAGGAAAGTAAATAAACATAGGTTCCTATGTTTGACTAGGGGATCTTCCCTCCATAGGAAGGGAAACTTGTAGTTAGGTCATTCAAGGCCCTCCCAGTTTTACCAGATGTCAAGGCAGCACTGATAATGGGTCTTAGGCCTTATACCACACCTTCTCCTCCTTCATGCTTCTCAGAGGTGATCTAAGTTCTGGGGTGCTTATAAGTCATCCTAGCAGTTGATGAGGAGTGGTACCTCACCCATCTCTATTCAACCCCAGATCTCTTCTGGTCTTAGGCGCTCCCCAGGTCTTTCCTCAACACTTGATTATCTGCTAATCTTTGAGAGATTGCCTCACTCCCATCGATGATAACATCTCCCTCAATCATTGCTAATCTCTTTTTTGATATCTGTTTATACATGACTTGATCCAAGTCTATGGAAGATTTACGCAAAAGATCCCTTTTGTCCTGAGGACCTTTTGGATCCCCTCAACTTATCCTGTTAGACAGCACTGGTCTAGAGGATAACTGTCTTTCCCTTGAGAGCTGTGAATTGTGAGAGTGAAGGGCAGTGGTAAAGAAAAATGAATGAGGGATGATGTTACCGAAGAAGAAACCTGTTGACATGTCAAAATATTATCTTGCTACAAATAGCCTTGAAGAGAGTTTTGAGCTTTAGAAACTTTAGTAACTGCTTTTAATGAGGTTGCTTTGCTGTTTTGGTAGACGAACATTTTTGGCAGCTGGAAATGCGTCTGCCTACCAGTCTGTCACAGACGGCATGTACCATGGGTTGCCATCACTGAGCAACTCTCCAATGAAGAGCATTTTTGGAGAATGCTCTCCAGCTCAGCCTACCACAACCACTGGATCCACAGAGCCTCCAGGTGTGTTGAGAGTTATTTTTGTACTGAGATGTGTTAAGAGCACATTTTGTAATAAAATGTGCATTGTGCATAGGAGGCTTTTCATGCCGAAATACCACTGGCCTTGGTAAGCTCCCCTTCACTCATACAGTAGAGAGGGCCCCTGTGGCTTGCTGTTATTTCTAGTCAGGAGCTCTGTCTCTAAACCACTTAACAGGCTAATTGGGATAACAGCTTATCTGCTCACAGCTGATAGCAAAACCAACACCTGATCTCTTTCATGTCATAAATAATAATGATAGCAATTATGATACATAAATTAGGTCAGCAGCTGAGTTTTGAACAGCCCAATAACAATATGTGTTATCAAATGTAATCCTGGCAACTATTATTGCTCCTAGGCACCAACTCTATTACCCACCTGCTACAACTAAAGAGTTTGAGGTCAGGAAGGCCAGAGATCAGACTGCTATGCAGTCCTGGCAACACTAGGTCAGGAACTGTATTAGCTTTTTATGGTTTCAGAGCAACTTACCCCCAAATACAGCATGTTAACACAACAGACATTCATTATCTCATATAGTTTCTGAGGTTCATGAGTCTGGGTGCAGTTTAGCTGGGTAGCTCCAGCTCACAGTCTCTCATGAGGCTGTGGTCAAGGTCAAGGTGCTCCAACTCTTAGTGGAAACAGAGTCGAAGAATTTATGGACACTTTTTTTTTTTTGCCATGTTACATGGCGTTCATGATCTTAGTCCTCTAACCAGAGATCAAACCCATGGCCCCTGGAAACTCAGAAGTCTTAACCATTGAACCTCCAGGGAAGTCCCTGTGGACACATCTTTAAAATCACCTCACAAGCCCAAATCTTTTGACTCCAAAACCTCCAACCTAATGTTTTTATGTTACACAGCTAAGGCAGGTAATGCCAGCATCAACCCCATGTAAGTCTCACACTTCTACTTTCCCTAGCTATAGGACAGTGACTCTTGGCCCAAGCCATGACCCTCATGAAGACCTGAAGACAGGGTTGGATTGTGACTGCTGGGCCTGCCCCTGCTGCCTGTGGGCACTGCCTGGCATTAAGTAGTTGCGGGTGTCCTAGCTGCCTGCCACCTGCATCAACTCCAACTTTGAGAATTGTCTGAAGCCAGGACTAGGTCTGAAACTGTAGAATGGAATCAAATGGACAGGCCCACTCTATCCTGGGCTGCATGTCATGCCCCATGGAGTAGGAATGCCTTGGCTGTTGAACAGTGATGTGGAAAAGATGGTGCCCCATGTATAATGTCATAGCATTCGTTTTGAGTTGTTGCCTAGAGTTGGAGCACAGTGGTGATAAAGGACAAATATTTAAGGATTGTTAATACTGAAAAAAATTGAGTAAGTGTACTTTTGTTGATTATAAATATGTATCATTGGTTTTATACTATTCTGGGACTTCCAAACACTAGTGCTGACTATTTACACTGAAACTTTAAGTACCCTTATATGTTTAGTTACTTTCTGAAAAATCAATTTAAAAAACAAAATCATTACTCTCTCCTCTGCATCATCAGAGACTATTCATAAAGAACTATTTCTATATAATAGAGAAGTAATCCCATAATGTTTTAGTATACAGATGAAGGCATCTTGTTCATATACAAATGCCTATTACTTGTGGACATTATAATGTACCATTATTATATTTATTATTTGATTCTTTTAGGCATTTGTGCTGTTCCCTTGGAGAGCATTTCTGGAAGATGGAGGACCATTTCCAGTTACAAGTAGCAGCCCAGATACCCTAGAATATCACATGCAGGTAAGATAGTTCTTCCTGCTTGTCACAGAGAGAACTGAATACAGACTGCAAAGCAGATGGTCACTGCATCCATAGGTCCAATCCTTCATATTCTAGCCAGTGGTGAATAATTTATTAATATGAGATAAGCAAGGTGTTTGATTATGAAGCTATAAATCCAATGCTGCAGGGTGAATCATGTGTTCTTACAGCAGAAGAAAATCATGTTTGCAGCTGGAATCAGACTTGAATCAGCTGAAATTCTCCTGGTTAATAATGATCTCGGGGAGTAGTCATCCATTTCTGGTCACTCTCTGGGCTTCTTAGAGTAACTCCCAGACTGGCAGTTCAGAGATGTGTGATTCGTGACCCACCTACAGTGGTAGGAAGAGAACTCTTTAAGCAGAACTCAGAAGGAGAATTTCTTTCAAACGTATGTTTCCCTCTGATTGTTCAAGCAAGTTTTATTGTATTAAAATAGAAAATACTTTTTAAAGTATTATCAACAACATGAAAATCAATGATACATTTGCTTCAAAATAATGAAGAGGTGGGGAGTGATGAGGATGGGGTAGAACTGGCCATAGGTTGGTGTTTTGGGGGGACTGAGTGATGGGGACTGTTCTGTTTGCATATATTTGCCTATGCAAACTGTTCCTTTGCAAAACTTTCCAAAAGTAAAGTTTTTTTTTAAGTAAAATAGTAAAAATGGTTTAAAAACATTAATCAGAGTCCCCCACTTTGGGGTATGGTTACAGATCATATTGGTTTTTCTCTTGTGTTTTCCCTGTGCATACATATATCACACTATTCATACAACCATATACAGACACCACCATAACATTTGGGGAACTTGGACTTCCATACAGAGCCAAATGTCTAATATGTTCAAGGCAGATTTTGAACTAAAAATGTTACTCTGATTTTTATTAAGAGCATGGGGCTTGTAAACACAACTACTCCTAGTTTTCTCCCCGCAGGACCACATGTAAAGGATACGCAGAAGTGTTCAAAATGGGTGTTTTGATTTGGTTTTGTTCCTTTTTGTTTTTAGCTATGCCTCTGTGGGCTGAGTGGCCATGACCTCAAGGTGGCTCATGGAGAGCTGGCAGGAATGCAACTGCTAATGGAAGATGTTCTTCTGAGTAACTATCCTATGATCATGGAGGGTCTCCCAGAACAGCAAGCCACACCAGACAAAAATACACAGGTATTCTTGTTGAACAGTCTACATACTTGACCAGTGGTGTGTTGTACTGAAGGGACCTTTCTATTTGGGAGATGGACTAGAGAGCTTCATCTGTCCTATAGCCTCTCCCAGTGTCCCAGGACTGTGCTAGTGCCGCACAGGAGCAGCAGTGAAGCAGCAGTAGCCAGTCAGACCCTCTCCAAAGTGCTTTCTTTCACAGTAAATCCTATGATCAATGGTATATCAATTTCTTTCAATTTTAGAAGTACAACAGACACTGGGGGGGTGGGGGGGGGCGTGATCTGTTGAAACCAGTTTGAACGAATACTCCAACTGGCTGTTTTTCCTTGTGAGTCACACATTTAGGACTGGAGTTGGAAGGGTATGATAGAGGCTCCAGGTGAACAGCTCCAGCCTGGCTCCTGTCTTCATCACTCAGCTAGCTCATGGACTCCCAGGCAAGCACTCCCTTCTCCAGACTTGTCCCTCTGAAGCTATAAGGTACCAGGAGCCTGTAGTCCCCCTAGTATTATAGCTTGAAACAGTTCTGCATATATCTGGAACCAGACAGATAACTTGTGTGGACACAGGGTAAACTACCACCGCCCCATTTAAAGAGCCCCCTTTTCAGAGCCAAACTCTACACCAGCCATTTCCATGTCCTTACCTTCCATTCACTCCTTAAAAACTGCCCTCTGCCTTCTTTCTCATCTCATCATTGAGACTGCTCTCATCAAGAGCACCATGGACCTTGCCACTGAATCCCATAGATATGTTTCAGTCCCCTTCCAACCTGAGCCTTAGCAGCATTTGAAACAGTGTGTCCTTCTTGAGGCCTGTCTGCCCTTAGCTTCTAAATCAAGCTCTCTCCACTCTTCCTCTGATGTCATGGGCCAGGCCTTCTCAGACTTCTCTGTCAACTCTCCTACCTCTGCTAATCCTGAAAATGTTATTTATTGGGTTCTGCCCCACTTCTGCCACTGCCAGGGCTGCATTTTGACTTCCATGACTCTACCACTTTTGCCTTTGAAGGCTCATTTCTGCATTAAAAAACGTGAAGAGGTATAGCTTATAATTATGTTAATATAAAGAAAAATGTATTAATATCATAGATTATAGCATTTTATTCAACCTAAGCATTCTTTTCTCTGATTTTCAGTTCAGTTCAGTTCAGTCATTCAGTCGTGTCTGACTCTTTGCGACCCCATGAATCACAGCACACCAGGCCTCCCTGTCCATCATCAACTCCCGGAGTCCACCCAAACTCAAGTGCATTGAGTCGGTGATGCCACCCAGCCATCTCATTCTCTTTTGCCCCCTTCTCCTCCTTCCCCCAGTCCCTCCCAGCAACAGGGTCTTTTCCAATGAGTCAACTCTTCACATGAGGTGGCCAAAGTGTTGGAGTTTCAGACTCAGCATCAGTCTTTCCAATGAACACCGAGGACTGATCTCCTTTAGGATGGACTGGTTGGATCTCCTTGCAGTCCAAGGGACTCACAAGAGTCTACTCCAACACCACAGTTCAAAAGCATCAATTTGGTGCTCAGCTTTCTTTACAATCCAACTCTCACATCCATACATGACTACTGGAAAAACCATAGCCTGGACTAGACGGACCTTTGTTGGCAAAGTAATGTCTCTGCTTTTGAATATGCTATCTAGGTTGGTCCTAACTTTCCTTCCAAGGAGTAAGCGTCTTTTAATTTGATGGCTGCAGTCACCATCTGCAGTGATTTTGGAGTCCAAAAAAATAAAGTCTGACACTGTTTCCACTGTCAAGTCTAGAAGGAGCCAGTTCATATTGGCAGAGGCACCTGGGCCATCCTGGGTGTGTCAGCAGAATGTCTCCCTCATCCTTGTAAGGTGAAGATAGGAGTGAAAAAGCTTTCCCCTTAAGGGGCTTTGTCTTTTTGTCAAGGAGGGAAATCTTTTCCAGACAACTTCCAATAGAATTTTCTTGTCTCTCACTGGCTAAAACTGAGTCACAAGTACATATCAGGCCAATTAGTGGAAAAGGAAGTGTGTTTAGATGTGCCATCTGAATCCATAACAGGAGTCAGTGCTTCTCCTAGAAGGAGCATTTACAAAGCTGGATATAGACCAAGTAATACCAAGGCCAAGAAGCGTGCTAGGCTCTTTGGTCCTTCTATTTTCCCTCTTTTGGCCCTGTTTCTGATGGGTTATCATCTTTCCCTGACCTCCTAGCCACCTCTGCCTTGTTCTTTATCCTGTGTCCTGTCCCTTCACCCATTCTGCAAAGTTTAGGAAGAGGTAACTTTTCTTAATAGGTATGTTTGCTTTAAAATTATTGTTTATTTTAATTAGTTTTATGATTGGTTCTTTTAAATAGCATTTCCATGTTCATAGACAATGGGCAGCACTGAAATTTATGCTGCCTGTGACCTAAGACTCTAGGTTTCCTGTCCCAGCTGTGTCACCAGTTCTGTGACCTTTTAGATTTCCATCGCTAAGACTCCCAAGTAAAGGGGTTGGATTAGCTCAGGGCCTTTATTTTATTTTTTTAATATTTACTTATTTGGCTGCGTTGGTTCATGTGCTCTCTGGTGTATCATGTGGGATCTTTCATTGCAGCGCACAGACTCTAGTTGTGGCATGCAGGCTTTGTTGCTCCACAGCACATGGTATCTTAGTTCCCTGACCAGGGATAGAACCAGCATTCCCTGTACTGCAAGCCAGTTTCTTAACCCTGGACCACCAAGGAAGTTCAAGCTCAGGGCTTTTAAAATAGTGGCAGGAGCTTGGGGCTTTTTGAGTGGAAGGGTCCAACTATGTGACCTGTAGGCTGCCCCCTCCTTGTCACAGTGCTTGGCCTTGGTCTGTTGGATATCTTAGGTCACTGAGTGAGATTTCATTTGCCTGAGTTTCTGAGGATGAAATAAATCCAGAAGTGCATGCATTAGCTGATTGTTGAGGAGGTAGACTACTAGGTGGAGGGCTTACCAGATATTGGCAGCAGTTCGCTCTCCCCTGAGACATGCCTGTTAGTTCTTCTTTTGACCAACTCTTTCTGCCAGCCTCATCTCCACCCCACCCCATATGTTAATAGCACTGATCTAGGGTCCAGTTACACCCCAGGGGTGATTCTTCCTGTTCATGGCCAGGAAGCTTGTGTGTCCAAGGTGCTGTTACCTGAGTGTCCTCTGATCTGAGTCTGCAAAGGAAAGCTCCTTTCCCTATAACTGAGATATTGTCTTCAGGCCATGGGTGAGATACAGGTCTCCATTCTGTCTGTCATTCTCTGGGTAGCCCTGGCCTTCGTATCGCTGATGTAAAGGAGATCAGGGGCCTGAAAGCCTTGTTCCCTNGATCTAGGGTCCAGTTACACCCCAGGGGTGGTTCTTCCTGTTCATGGCCAGGAAGCTTGTGTGTCCAAGGTGCCGTTACCTGAGTGTCCTCTGATCTGCAAAGGAAAGCTCCTTTCCCTATAACTGAGATATTGTCTTCAGGCCATGGGTGAGATACAGGTCCCCATTCTGTCTGTCATTCTCTGGGTAGCCCTGGCCTTCGTATTGCTGATGTAAAGGAGATCAGGGGCCTGAAAGCCTTGTTCCCGCCACATCCTCCAAGGCTTACAGCAGCTCCTCAACCAACACTCGTTTAAGGAAACACCAATGAATGAATGAACAAATCATGATTTTTAAAATTGCCTATTGAATCATAAATTCAAATCAAGTGACATATTCTCTGCCTAAATTTTAGAGGATGAAAGGAGGAATAGGAGATAAGATAAACCCAAGTTTCCATTTCCTTACCCATAAAATGGATAAAATCTTCAATTTAAGGTTATAGTATAGCTCTACCATGACGGGCTGTTAAATCTTGAGTGTGTTGAAGAGTGCTTTTCAAAATGCAGAGGCTAAACATGAAAGGCTCAATTTTTCAAAGGCAGATAAAAATGTTAGCACCCAAGTAAAAGAGTTTTAAAAGTCAGTGGTTCATGACTCAAGCAGAGATTTAAAATGGAGACATTTCTCTCCTTTCTGAATACTACCTGTGTTCAGGAAGGATGCTTATCCTCCCTAAGTTCTACATATGCTATTGGCCTGTAAACCATTCCTCCTGGGGTGAAGAGTCGTTCTCCCAAGCCTTCACTGTGCGTGAGCTGCAAGTAGAAGGTTATCTTGTAATGGTCTATGATGAATGAGGAAGAATTTCTGTAATACTTTCAGCCAGATTTATCCAGAGTGCCAGGACTCAGAAGTCAGTTCCAAAGCAGCCCAAAGGCCTCCAAGCTGCTAGGGGGCCCATGTGATGCAGTGATGTCCCTTGCTTTGCTGAGATCATTTCTGGTGCTGTGGAAGCAACTGGAAGTGCTAAAGGAGCACTGGGGCTGACTCAAGCTCCAAGTCCAGGACATCAACTCTCCCTCTCTCCACAAACAGTTCTCAGAGCCCTATGGGTGGGTGTTGCTCAGGGGGAAATTCACATGGGTCTGGCAGATTACTGCCCTTGCTCGGAGGGTGACATTTGGTCCTTGAATCTGGTATACCTAGCCCCACTGATTGCCAAGGAAACTGGGCAGTGTGTCTGTCCATCAGCAGTGCCTTCCAGGAAAGGCTGAGTTCTGTAGACTGCAGGCATAGCACTGGATTCCACTGAGTAACACTTTACATCATTTACCCAGAGTTCTGGCCCTGGAAACATGCTTCTGAAGTGTCCCTTCAATACTGACTCTAAGCGTTTTAGCTCGTAGGATCCCAGCGAGTATTGAGTAGGAAGTGCTGCTGCTGTGACCTCCTCCCCACTCTCTGCCATGCTGGACTTATGTCTAATGAGTCTCTGAGAGCTTCAGCGTATGGTGCAGCTTGAGGTGTTCGATCTGTGGCCCATGTTGTTTTTTCAGCTTCAGGAGCTGGCTGCGATGCCTTAGCTGACAGGAAAGGCAGGTGGCCTCTGACATGTGTCTGTTACCAAGCAAGCATTCACTAAGCACCCACCCACCATGCGGGACCGCACTGAGACCCTAACGCCCACTTTGGTGGCCTAATCCAAATTGTCTATCTTATGAGTTATAATAGTCAGCTTTCCTGGTAAATAGAGAATGAGAAGACATGTCAATATTTTGAAGAACAAAGAAATTAAATGTGCCAATGAGAAAAGGCCTTGGGATTTAATATTGACTAAGGGAGTGGCAACTATGGTGAATTTAGATGTTGATGTGAGTATCTATTTCAAGTTGGGAGGTTTATGCATGATGACAGGAAACAGAACATGAGTGAAAAGAACTGTCAGAAAATCTAAAAGAGAAAAAAAAAATGTTTGTTTGCTAATTTCTGTTGCTCTTCTTTAATAGAACTGATATTCTCTACCCCAGCATGAAAGCTATAGCTAGGCGGATGGGGAAGCAAGATGAATTTGAAGAAATTTTAATAACTAGTCAGTCTATTCTTCCCCCAAAAGGAGCTTCAGAAATCGAAATAAAAACTCAACAGGTATGTAGAAGCTATTTTGAACCTGGCTTGAAAATCTGCTTTATGGCATTAGCATGTAAACCTACGGCTATACCCAAGTGGTGTTTTTCTTCTAGAAGTTAAGTGTAAATTGAGGATTTGTAAATTGTTGAACAGACTCTAAGGAAGCGTAAGTGTTTAAAGGTATGTGGGGCTTTGATTAAGCAAATAGCTAACCTTAATGTCTCAGTTCTGTAATTCTAGGTTTTCACTTTCTTATTTTCCTCAAATTAAAGTGAGCCACCACAAAAAAGACAACAGAAAACATAACCACTAGCATCTTAAACATAAAGTTCCAGCACACAAGTATCCTCTCACCCCAACACATGCTCACAGAGATAGAATATTTAAAATAGCTTCTGCAATTGTTTTTCTGAGAATAAGACAACACAGTTTATGTACTAGTCTGTTTGGTGTGTGTTGATGGTGTGTGGAGGGGTTGTTTTTCCAAGTGTTTGTTCCCTTTGGTCCTGGGACACAGGCTGTCCCTGGCTGTGCTTATTGTAACAAGGAACAAAGACTAGCTGCATGGGTAATAAGTACAGAGATACATGTCCGCTAAGCATCCAGGAGAACTCAGCACCACCCCTTCTCCACACACACCCCAGTCTCAGGACCATTGCTTACCCTTTTGAACTCTGCTTCCTCTCTAGCACCAGGGGTTCTCTGACAGGGAGAAACATGGGCTTTGCAAGCATAAAGTGTAGAGTAAGGGCTCATGGGTATTGGAACAGAGTTTTCTCTTGGTTGTGTATGGATTAATATCTTCTTGTGAAATCCTCCCTGGTATCTAAATTGAGTTTCAGACCTTCACGCTTTTTATAAAACAGGTCATGAAATTCCTGGCCATATATAGAGAGTCCAAAACATAAGAAGTCACTTCAGACACTGAGCACTTTGCAATTTAGCAGAACCTGGTAAAAAAAAAAAAAAAGGGTTGTATTTTATCAATTGAGATATGAGCCAGGAAGAAGAGACATGTGTCTCCAAAAAGATGCCTCTACCCCACTTGGGAACCTCAAAAAAAGAAACCTTTCTTCTTCTTCAGTAGAGAGTAGCTAAAGGACAGGACCCAGCCCAAGGCCCTTATGTAAGAATTTAGGAGCCTGAAGTATAAACTAAAAGTGAAGAGTGACTCTCAAACTGCTTATTCTAGCTTCAGAAACTTCTGGAAAATCTTGAAATTCATATGATCCAGGAGGTATTAAGGAAAGTTAACAGAGAGATAACACTGGTTGTATCAGAAAAGTCCACGGAGCAGCATACTCTCCCTACAGGTAAAATATGTTTATTACTTTAGAAAATAACATTTTAATTATTTTTCCTAATTATAAAAGCAATCCATGTATCTATCCATATTCATGGAAAAACAAACACACTGCAATGCCCAGAAAATAGTATCTAAAAGTTATTTATTTGCATTATTTTTGGCGTCCCTGGGTTTTCATTGCTGCGGGAATTCTAGGGGTCTCAGCTTGCAGGCTCCAGAGTGAGAGCCCAGTGGCTGTGGCTCACAGGCTCAGTGGCTCCGCAGTGTGTGGGATCTTCTTGGACGAGGCATCAAACCCTTGTCTCCTGCATTGGCAGGCAGATTCTTCACCACTGGGCCACCAGGGGAGTTCAAATAAGAACTTCTAAAAATTTTTTATTGAAGTATAGTTGATTTACGATGTTGTATCTGTAGCTGGTGATTCAGTTATGTATATTCTTTATCAGATTGTTTTCCACTGTAGTTTGTTACTAAATATTGAAGATAGTTACCTGTGCTCAGAAAGGAGTACTTTTCATGTTTTAAAGAATATATATTCTTCACTTAGCAGGCTTTTAAATAGAGAACATCTGTAAACTTCAGTCTCTTCTGATTAACTCCTAACTGAAATAAAGAATAAAGTTGAAATGGAGGAAATACATGAAGCTTTTTCTTTCATATATAAATATTTATATGTATGTATGTATATAAATATCTGTCTTAGAAATACACATACTTGGGGTAGGAAGGCAATCAAAATTGTTTCCTTTCATCTGAGGTCCAAAATCAGGAGGACTTCGTGGGCAAGTGACCCGTGCACTCTCAGAGGACTCCCACAGGGGCACATGGGGTTTAATGCTCTATTGGTGCCATCTTAACATGCTTTATTTCAATCTAGAATCTGTATTCTCTCAGTGGTGTCCAGTGAACCAATGGAGTAGGCACCAAAGGCTTGGTGCCTGGGCTCACAGTCCCACCTCCTGCTGCCTCCCCACCTTGCCAGGAGGAGTTCTCTGCCCAATCCTCTGCTCTCTGCCACCCCAGGCATCACTAACCTCCCCCTCACCATCCTCATCCAGCAGTTGCTACCACTCCCCACACCAGTGGGGGCCTGAGCATGTGAAGGCATGTGTGGGGCATGTGTGCCTGGCAGCATCTCAGGGACTCCATGCTGACAGCACTGTGGTGTGTTTGATGAGTGACTTAGTGAAAGTGAGTTTGCTGCCCATCCCTGTGTACCTAGAATATCCCAGGGCAGAGGATGCAATACCCTTGGGGTTGCCCATCCATGGTGGATAGGAGCAATGGGCCAGTGGGAAGAAGAGACACCTGGCTTACCTTCTTTGCCCCTGGCTAGGGCATGAAGCCTCGGTCCAGTAGCTGGGAGACCATGTGTATTCATGCCCCCATCACAGGGCAAGGGCCCTGATGGCTATGAAGATTGCACTTGCCCTACCAGTATCCCCAAGCTGGGGAGTTCAACATTAAAACAAAAACACCATGATAGGTCAAGAAAGAGACTGCAGAAGAAAGAAAAATACTTTATATTTTAGTACCTTTAATGGTACTAAACACCTTTTTCCTGTGTTTTGAACAAGCCTGAATTTTTATTTTTCGTGGGGCATCAGAGATTGTATGACTGGTCCTCCCTGAACTACAATGTCTGTTTCTAACTCCTATTAATTCTGTAGGAAAATCCCCGATCTTTGAGCTAAGGAGAATTGTCTGACTGACAAAATTAATTAGGGTTTCCTTTTGAGACAAGGTCCACAGACATTGTAATGTTAATTAATAACCTCTGTCCTCACTAAGACACTGAGGTTTTATCAGTGCTTCAAGTAACTGGATTCTGCAAGCAGGACTTTGGGGAAAGGCTGTGCAGCAAGAGGGGAAGCCCCACTAACTGAGTATCTCTGAATGTCACCAGAGAGCCCAGTTACAGAGTGGGCTCTCCAGCTACAGAGTGTTTAACAAGTCACAAAGCCTCTGTTGTTTATGCTGTGTTTGCTGCATGTAGGCAGCTTCCTTCTGAGTTCTTGGAGAAAATCCACAAGCACAGAGCAGGTGCAGCCATCTGCATGACGTAGGGCCGTGGTTCTTATGAGATGGCCAGGTGGGGGCCGGGGGAGGAAGTGTCTGCTTTGCGGCTGTGCTGCGTGTTGCCTTGTGCAGGCTGCTCATCAGCTGTGCTGCGAAAGGGCCTTCAGTAAGGAGCTGGTGGGAGTCAGGCAAAGGGGAAGGGCAGAGTTATCTTTAATGGTGGTAAGGCTGATATTACCAAACTCTGGCTAGAATGTACTGGCCAATTCTAATAAACAGCAGTAGTGAGAGTGTTTTGTTATTGCTGGTTTGGGGTTTGTTCAGCTTGCTTTGGTGTGAAGGCCTGGGTCTCCTCCTCTGCTGAGTGTCCCCCAGTACAAGTGAGGGAGTCCCCACTGTGTACCAGGGGTGCTTTTATATCCTTTGACTTCGTCTTCCTGAGACCTCTGAGGCCTGGGTCTCACAGAAGAGGAGGATGGTAAAACCTTTCAAATCTCACTCACCTATTGCTCATCTCAGCAGTAGGAAGTGGCCATAGTGAGTTGGGGCTTCCAACAGGGCCTGCTTCTTCATGCAGTGATCACACTTTGTGGTCAAGGTTAGCTTGGGGCTAGGGGTTTCTCCAGAGGGAGCTGGAAATGGAGAGTATTGCGAACAGGGGACATCACAGGCCTGAATATTTCTCCTGTTTACTTCCCTCCTCCACACCTTGTCATGGAACTTAATCTTTTTATAAGCTTCTGAATGAGCTTCCAGTTTGTCTGAGAGCATCTGAAAATGTCACAGCCATACCTAGTTCTTGGTAGTCTGTGTTCCCTCTGAGAACAATCAAAAGCAGCCCCAGGCATCCTTGCTCAGCCTCAGGGCTTGCTTAACAGAGAGATAGGCTCCACTGATTCAAAGAGGCTCTGCATCCCCCATCTTTGACGTTTTGGCATTGAAGTAACTTTTAGTTGACTTTCTCAATTTCTCTGAGCAGTTATAAGACCAGCAGTCTCCAGAGTAGAGACATATAGCCCAGGGATGGGGGAAGGAAATACTAGAATTTCTAAATAGATTAAGTCTGTACATAAGAAATCCGTGTTACACTCTATAGTAAGGTGTCCTAACATGCCCATGGGGAGGCAGTCCACAAGAGAATAATAAGAAATAATAAGAGTTGACAGTTTTAATCCTAGTACATGCTTATCTTCAGTCACATTATGAGGTTTAAAAAGATAAACTAATCACATTGAAAAAGTCAGACAAAATTTTTTTAAGTCAAAGAAACTATTGGGAATGTGGATTGAGGTTCACTCTCACTGTTGGTGAATCTCACCCTATGTACAGCATGTTTTGCAATATTAGCCAGTGATAGTACTGGATATAGACATATGTTAAAGATGAGTCAACAGAAATGCTTTTCTTGAAAGACGCACAGTCAAAACATCTGGGAGAACATGGGCTGAGTCAGCATTTTGCCAGCAGTGTGCCCTAGAATACTAACTCCTCAACACGTTAATGCAGTAGTTCTCCCAACTACAGACTCAGGGATTACCTGAATCTTTCCATTTTCTTGGTAATACAAGCCAGCACAGTGTGCACTAATTACAGCCTTTGGGTTGCATATGTTTACCTAGCATCACTGATCGTTGTTTGCTCCAAACCTGTTTGTGCCAGTTTTACTTGTCATTGTGTTTGAGTAATTTAATTATTATGTAAACTAATGAAATACTACAAAAAGAAAGATCTGTTCTATAAAAACTCAATCGAAATAAATTGTGGTACATCTAGTCAATGGAATATTACTAAACAGTAAAAAGAAATGCATTATCAGATCATGAAAAGACATGAAGAAAAATGCATATTATGAAGTGAAAGAAGTCAACTTGAAAAGACTACATATTGTGTGATTCTAACCATGTGACATTCAAGAAGAGACAAAATTATGGAGGCAGTACAAAGTCAGTGGTCAATAGCAGTTGAGAGAGGAGAGAAGAAGGAATAAACAGAGCACAGAGGATTCTTAGGGCCATGAAACTATTCTGTATGATACTATAGTGGATACATGCTGTTATACATTTGTCAAATCCATAGTTTCACAAGAGTGAATCATAATGTACACTGTAGACTTTGGATGACAATGATGTGTCAATGTACGTTCATCAGTTGTAGCAAGTGTACCTACTGTGTGGGATGTTGATAGTCAGGGAGGCTGTGTGTTTTGAGTGAGGGTGCAGGGGATTTGTGGGAACTCTGAACTGTCCAGTTATTCTGTGAACTAAAACTTCTTTAAAAAAACAAAGCATCAGGCATTTGGGCTGTTTCATGGTCTTTAAAATTTATCTCCATAAAAGGAAAGCAAAACACACACACACAATTGTAGACCACACACTTGTCTTATGATTTATGGTACAGAATTCCAATGAGTGGGTGCATACAAAGAAAAAGCCTAGAGTCTATTTAAAAGACTGACAAATGTTTGTATATTTGTGGACTTTTAATTTAAAATTTTTTAGATAGTGCATGTCATTTTTAAAGCATTCTCTGGTTTAACAGACTTTTTATGATTAACCAACCAACTCTTACTCTTGATTGCCTTGGACAGGAGGATTTCTACTTGCAGGGGTTAGGGAAGAAGGTAAGGGTTTTATTAGCTTTTTAAAAGTGTTTGGGAAACTGAGAGTAAATAATGTTAGAAAGGTCCCCTTACTCCAGACCTTCTCAGAGCCTTTACTGCCCTACTGTGTATTGTGAATCTTTAGAGAGAGCATGAAATGTTCTTTGAATTTATATGACCACAGAACCTTGGGAATATCTTGGGAACACTCAAAGAACTAGTGTTCTGGGCAGCATTTTGAGAAGCAAAGAAGTACAGAATTCATACATATGCTTGAAGCAATAAGGCTTTCAATCTACCTGCTCCCACCACCACCACCCTGCTGGTCAAGAAAACAACCGTGATTGCAGGCACTTGTGTGCCTTCGGTTCTGCCTTGGCTTAGGAGCCAGGAGCTGCTCAGGCACAGTAAGCCTGTGGCTGTGTTAGAGAAGCGCTGTGCTGTGTGCTTAGTCATGCCTTACTCTTTGCAACCCCTTGGACTGTAGCCCATCAGGCTTCTCTGTGCAAGGCATTCTCCAGGTAAGAATACTGGAGTGGATTCCATTTCCTTCTCCAGGGATTAGAGAAGTGAAGTGCTGCCAAATCAAGGTGCCCTTCCTAGAAGAAGGGGTGGGGCAGGTGGGGTGCTCAGAGAAGAGAGGGGAAGTGGTTTTGCCACCAGGAAGTCAAAGTTTCCTTCAGTCAAATGACCTGAGAACAGAGTAAAAGGGAAGAAAAAGCCCTAATTGAACCCCCCGTATGCTATCCCACGTCCACATTTCTTCTTAGAGAAGCCATAGCCACACACACACCAAAAATAAAACACATTTGGAGACCACGAACACCACCTGGCCAGGAAGTGCTCTCTTGGATGAATTCTACTCACCCTGACTTCCCCTGACCCCTGCACACAGAGGCAGATGCATGCCAGAACCTGAACTCAGGAGGAAGAAGCATGATGGGAAGATTTCTCAAACATTCAGTAAATAGAATATACCCCCCTCAGCTACTACAGTTCAGTTCAGTCACTCAGTCATGTCCAACTCTTTGCAACGCCATGAACTGCAGCATGCCAGGCCTCCCGGTGCATCACCAGCTCCTGGAGTTTGCCCAAATTCATGTCCATTGAGACAGTGATGCCATCCAGCCATCTCATCCTCTGTCGTCCCCTTCTCCTCCTGCCCCCAATCCCTCCCAGCATCAGGGTCTTTTCCAATGAGTCAACTCTTGGCATGAGGTGGCCAAAGTACTGGAGTTTCAGCTTCAGGATCAGTCCTTCCAATGAACACCCAGGACTGATCTCCTTTAGGACGGACTGGTTGGATCTCCCTGCAGTCCAAGGGACTCTCAAGAGTCTTCTCCAACATCACAGTTCAAAAGCATCCATTCTTCGGCGCTCAGCTTTCTTCACAGTCCAACTCTCACATCCATACGTGACCACTGGAAAAACCACAGCCTTGACTAGACGGACCTTTGTTGGCAAAGTAATGTCTCTGCTTTTCAACATGCTATCTAGGTTGGTCATACTTTCCTTCCAAGGAGTAAGCGTCTTTTAATTTGATGGCTGCAATCACCATCTGCAGCGATTTTGGAGCCCCCAAAATAAAGTCTGACACTGTGTCCAATGTTTCCCCATCTATTTCCCATGAAGTGATGGGGCCAGATGCCATGATCTTCGTTTTCTGAATGTTGAGCTTTAAGCCAACCTTTTCACTCTCCACTTTCACTTTTTTCAAGAGGTTTTTCTAGTTCCTCTTCACTTTCTGCCATAAGGGTGGTGTCATCTGCATATCTGAGGTTATTGATATTTCTCCCAGCAATCTTGATTCCAGCTTGTGCTTCTTCCAGCCCAGCNTATGGGTGAGTGTTGCTCAGGGGGAAATTCACATGGGTCTGGCAGATTACTGCCCTTGCTCAGAGGGTGACATTTGGTCCTTGAATCTGGTATACCTAGCCCCACTGATTGCCAAGGAAACTGGGCAGTGTGTCTGTCCATCAGCAGTGCCTTCCAGGAAAGGCTGAGTTCTGTAGACTGCAGGCATAGCACTGGATTCCACTGAGTAACACTTTACATCATTTACCCAGAGTTCTGGCCCTGGAAACGTGCTTCTGAAGTGTCCCTTCAATACTGACTCTAAGCGTTTTAGCTCGTAGGATCCCAGCGAGTATTGAGTAGGAAGTGCCGCTGCTGTGACCTCCTCCCCACTCTCTGCCAAGCTGGACTTATGTCTAATGAGTCTCTGAGAGCTTCAGCGTATGGTGCAGCTTGAGGTGTTCGATCTGTGGCCCATGTTGTTTTTTCAGCTTCAGGAGCTGGCTGGGATGCCTTAGCTGGCAGGAAAGGCAGGTGGCCTCTGACATGTGTCTGTTACCAAGCAAGCATTCACTAAGCACCCACCCACCATGCGGGACCGCACTGAGACCCTAATGCCCACTTTGGTGGCCTAATCCAAATTGTCTATCTTATGAGTTATAATAGTCAGCTTTCCTGGTAAATAGAGAATGAGAAGACATGTCAATATTTTGAAGAACAAAGAAATTAAATGTGCCAATGAGAAAAGGCCTTGGGATTTAATATTGACTAAGGGAGTGGCAACTATGGTGAATTTAGATGTTGATGTGAGTATCTATTTCAAGTTGGGAGGTTTATGCATGATGACAGGAAACAGAACATGAGTGAAAAGAACTGTCAGAAAATCTAAAAGAGAAAAACAAAATGTGTGTTTGCTAATTTCTGTTGCTCTTCTTTAATAGAACTGATATTCTCTACCCCAGCATGAAAGCTATAGCTAGGCGGATGGGGAAGCAAGATGAATTTGAAGAAATTTTAATAACTAGTCAGTCTATTCTTCCCCCAAAAGGAGCTTCAGAAATCGAAATAAAAACTCAACAGGTATGTAGAAGCTATTTTGAACCTGGCTTGAAAATCTGCTTTATGGCATTAGCATGTAAACCTACGGCTATACCCAAGTGGTGTTTTTCTTCTAGAAGTTAAGTGTAAATTGAGGATTTGTAAATTGTTGAACAGACTCTAAGGAAGCGTAAGTGTTTAAAGGTATGTGGGGCTTTGATTAAGCAAATAGCTAACCTTAATGTCTCAGTTCTGTAATTCTAGGTTTTCACTTTCTTATTTTCCTCAAATTAAAGTGAGCCACCACAAAAAAGACAACAGAAAACATAACCACTAGCATCTTAAACATAAAGTTCCAGCACACAAGTATCCTCTCACCCCAACACATGCTCACAGAGATAGAATATTTAAAATAGCTTCTGCAATTGTTTTTCTGAGAATAAGACAACACAGTTTATGTACTAGTCTGTTTGGTGTGTGTTGATGGTGTGTGGAGGGGTTGTTTTTCCAAGTGTTTGTTCCCTTTGGTCCTGGGACACAGGCTGTCCCTGGCTGTGCTTATTGTAACAAGGAACAAAGACTAGCTGCATGGGTAATAAGTACAGAGATACATGTCCGCTAAGCATCCAGGAGAACTCAGCACCACCCCTTCTCCACACACACCCCAGTCTCAGGACCATTGCTTACCCTTTTGAACTCTGCTTCCTCTCTAGCACCAGGGGTTCTCTGACAGGGAGAAACATGGGCTTTGCAAGCATAAAGTGTAGAGTAAGGGCTCATGGGTATTGGAACAGAGTTTTCTCTTGGTTGTGTATGGATTAATATCTTCTTGTGAAATCCTCCCTGGTATCTAAATTGAGTTTCAGACCTTCACGCTTTTTATAAAACAGGTCATGAAATTCCTGGCCATATATAGAGAGTCCAAAACATAAGAAGTCACTTCAGACACTGAGCACTTTGCAATTTAGCAGAACCTGGTAAAAAAAAAAAAAAAGGGTTGTATTTTATCAATTGAGATATGAGCCAGGAAGAAGAGACATGTGTCTCCAAAAAGATGCCTCTACCCCACTTGGGAACCTCAAAAAAAGAAACCTTTTTTCTTCTTCAGTAGAGAGTAGCTAAAGGACAGGACCCAGCCCAAGGCCCTTATGTAAGAATTTAGGAGCCTGAAGTATAAACTAAAAGTGAAGAGTGACTCTCAAACTGCTTATTCTAGCTTCAGAAACTTCTGGAAAATCTTGAAATTCATATGATCCAGGAGGTATTAAGGAAAGTTAACAGAGAGATAACACTGGTTGTATCAGAAAAGTCCACGGAGCAGTATACTCTCCCTACAGGTAAAATATGTTTATTACTTTAGAAAATAACATTTTAATTATTTTTCCTAATTATAAAAGCAACCCATGTATCTATCCATATTCATGGAAAAACAAACACACTGCAATGCCCAGAAAATAGTATCTAAAAGTTATTTATTTGCATTATTTTTGGCGTCCCTGGGTTTTCATTGCTGCGGGAATTCTAGGGGTCTCAGCTTGCAGGCTCCAGAGTGAGAGCCCAGTGGCTGTGGCTCACAGGCTCAGTGGCTCCGCAGTGTGTGGGATCTTCTTGGACGAGGCATCAAACCCTTGTCTCCTGCATTGGCAGGCAGATTCTTCACCACTGGGCCACCAGGGGAGTTCAAATAAGAACTTCTAAAAATTTTTTATTGAAGTATAGTTGATTTACGATGTTGTATCTGTAGCTGGTGATTCAGTTATGTATATTCTTTATCAGATTGTTTTCCACTGTAGTTTGTTACTAAATATTGAAGATAGTTACCTGTGCTCAGAAAGGAGTACTTTTCATGTTTTAAAGAATATATATTCTTCACTTAGCAGGCTTTTAAATAGAGAACATCTGTAAACTTCAGTCTCTTCTGATTAACTCCTAACTGAAATAAAGAATAAAGTTGAAATGGAGGAAATACATGAAGCTTTTTCTTTCATATATAAATATATATATGTATGTATGTATATAAATATCTGTCTTAGAAATACACATACTTGGGGTAGGAAGGCAATCAAAATTGTTTCCTTTCATCTGAGGTCCAAAATCAGGAGGACTTCGTGGGCAAGTGACCCGTGCACTCTCAGAGGACTCCCACAGGGGCACATGGGGTTTAATGCTCTATTGGTGCCATCTTAACATGCTTTATTTCAACCTAGAATCTGTATTCTCTCAGTGGTGTCCAGTGAACCAATGGAGTAGGCACCAAAGGCTTGGTGCCTGGGCTCACAGTCCCACCTCCTGCTGCCTCCCCACCTTGCCAGGAGGAGTTCTCTGCCCAATCCTCTGCTCTCTGCCACCCCAGGCATCACTAACCTCCCCCTCACCATCCTCATCCAGCAGTTGCTACCACTCCCCACACCAGTGGGGGCCTGAGCATGTGAAGGCATGTGTGGGGCATGTGTGCCTGGCAGCATCTCAGGGACTCCATGCTGACAGCACTGTGGTGTGTTTGATGAGTGACTTAGTGAAAGTGAGTTTGCTGCCCATCCCTGTGTACCTAGAATATCCCAGGGCAGAGGATGCAATACCCTTGGGGTTGCCCATCCATGGTGGATAGGAGCAATGGGCCAGTGGGAAGAAGAGACACCTGGCTTACCTTCTTTGCCCCTGGCTAGGGCATGAAGCCTCGGTCCAGTAGCTGGCAGACCATGTGTATTCATGCCCCCATCACAGGGCAAGGGCCCTGATGGCTATGAAGATTGCACTTGCCCTACCAGTATCCCCAAGCTGGGGAGTTCAACATTAAAACAAAAACACCATGATAGGTCAAGAAAGAGACTGCAGAAGAAAGAAAAATACTTTATATTTTAGTACCTTTAATGGTACTAAACACCTTTTTCCTGTGTTTTGAACAAGCCTGAATTTTTATTTTTCGTGGGGCATCAGAGATTGTATGACTGGTCCTCCCTGAACTACAATGTCTGTTTCTAACTCCTATTAATTCTGTAGGAAAATCCCCGATCTTTGAGCTAAGGAGAATTGTCTGACTGACTAAATTAATTAGGGTTTCCTTTTGAGACAAGGTCCACAGACATTGTAATGTTAATTAATAACCTCTGTCCTCACTAAGACACTGAGGTTTTATCAGTGCTTCAAGTAACTGGATTCTGCAAGCAGGACTTTGGGGAAAGGCTGTGCAGCAAGAGGGGAAGCCCCACTAACTGAGTATCTCTGAATGTCACCAGAGAGCCCAGTTACAGAGTGGGCTCTCCAGCTACAGAGTGTTTAACAAGTCACAAAGCCTCTGTTGTTTATGCTGTGTTTGCTGCATGTAGGCAGCTTCCTTCTGAGTTCTTGGAGAAAATCCACAAGCACAGAGCAGGTGCAGCCATCTGCATGACGTAGGGCCGTGGTTCTTATGAGATGGCCAGGTGGGGGCCGGGGGAGGAAGTGTCTGCTTTGCGGCTGTGCTGCGTGTTGCCTTGTGCAGGCTGCTCATCAGCTGTGCTGCGAAAGGGCCTTCAGTAAGGAGCTGGTGGGAGTCAGGCAAAGGGGAAGGGCAGAGTTATCTTTAATGGTGGTAAGGCTGATATTACCAAACTCTGGCTAGAATGTACTGGCCAATTCTAATAAACAGCAGTAGTGAGAGTGTTTTGTTATTGCTGGTTTGGGGTTTGTTCAGCTTGCTTTGGTGTGAAGGCCTGGGTCTCCTCCTCTGCTGAGTGTCCCCCAGTACAAGTGAGGGAGTCCCCACTGTGTACCAGGGGTGCTTTTATATCCTTTGACTTCGTCTTCCTGAGACCTCTGAGGCCTGGGTCTCACAGAAGAGGAGGATGGTAAAACCTTTCAAATCTCACTCACCTATTGCTCATCTCAGCAGTAGGAAGTGGCCATAGTGAGTTGGGGCTTCCAACAGGGCCTGCTTCTTCATGCAGTGATCACACTTTGTGGTCAAGGTTAGCTTGGGGCTAGGGGTTTCTCCAGAGGGAGCTGGAAATGGAGAGTATTGCGAACAGGGGACATCACAGGCCTGAATATTTCTCCTGTTTACTTCCCTCCTCCACACCTTGTCATGGAACTTAATCTTTTTATAAGCTTCTGAATGAGCTTCCAGTTTGTCTGAGAGCATCTGAAAATGTCACAGCCATACCTAGTTCTTGGTAGTCTGTGTTCCCTCTGAGAACAATCAAAAGCAGCCCCAGGCATCCTTGCTCAGCCTCAGGGCTTGCTTAACAGAGAGATAGGCTCCACTGATTCAAAGAGGCTCTGCATCCCCCATCTTTGACGTTTTGGCATTGAAGTAACTTTTAGTTGACTTTCTCAATTTCTCTGAGCAGTTATAAGACCAGCAGTCTCCAGAGTAGAGACATATAGCCCAGGGATGGGGGAAGGAAATACTAGAATTTCTAAATAGATTAAGTCTGTACATAAGAAATCCGTGTTACACTCTATAGTAAGGTGTCCTAACATGCCCATGGGGAGGCAGTCCACAAGAGAATAATAAGAAATAATAAGAGTTGACAGTTTTAATCCTAGTACATGCTTATCTTCAGTCACATTATGAGGTTTAAAAAGATAAACTAATCACATTGAAAAAGTCAGACAAAATTTTTTTAAGTCAAAGAAACTATTGGGAATGTGGATTGAGGTTCACTCTCACTGTTGGTGAATCTCACCCTATGTACAGCATGTTTTGCAATATTAGCCAGTGATAGTACTGGATATAGACATATGTTAAAGATGAGTCAACAGAAATGCTTTTCTTGAAAGACGCACAGTCAAAACATCTGGGAGAACATGGGCTGAGTCAGCATTTTGCCAGCAGTGTGCCCTAGAATACTAACTCCTCAACACGTTAATGCAGTAGTTCTCCCAACTACAGACTCAGGGATTACCTGAATCTTTCCATTTTCTTGGTAATACAAGCCAGCACAGTGTGCACTAATTACAGCCTTTGGGTTGCATATGTTTACCTAGCATCACTGATCGTTGTTTGCTCCAAACCTGTTTGTGCCAGTTTTACTTGTCATTGTGTTTGAGTAATTTAATTATTATGTAAACTAATGAAATACTACAAAAAGAAAGATCTGTTCTATAAAAACTCAATCGAAATAAATTGTGGTACATCTAGTCAATGGAATATTACTAAACAGTAAAAAGAAATGCATTATCAGATCATGAAAAGACATGAAGAAAAATGCATATTATGAAGTGAAAGAAGTCAACTTGAAAAGACTACATATTGTGTGATTCTAACCATGTGACATTCAAGAAGAGACAAAATTATGGAGGCAGTACAAAGTCAGTGGTCAATAGCAGTTGAGAGAGGAGAGAAGAAGGAATAAACAGAGCACAGAGGATTCTTAGGGCCATGAAACTATTCTGTATGATACTATAGTGGATACATGCTGTTATACATTTGTCAAATCCATAGTTTCACAAGAGTGAATCATAATGTACACTGTAGACTTTGGATGACAATGATGTGTCAATGTACGTTCATCAGTTGTAGCAAGTGTACCTACTGTGTGGGATGTTGATAGTCAGGGAGGCTGTGTGTTTTGAGTGAGGGTGCAGGGGATTTGTGGGAACTCTGAACTGTCCAGTTATTCTGTGAACTAAAACTTCTTTAAAAAAACAAAGCATCAGGCATTTGGGCTGTTTCATGGTCTTTAAAATTTATCTCCATAAAAGGAAAGCAAAACACACACACACAATTGTAGACCACACACTTGTCTTATGATTTATGGTACAGAATTCCAATGAGTGGGTGCATACAAAGAAAAAGCCTAGAGTCTATTTAAAAGACTGACAAATGTTTGTATATTTGTGGACTTTTAATTTAAAATTTTTTAGATAGTGCATGTCATTTTTAAAGCATTCTCTGGTTTAACAGACTTTTTATGATTAACCAACCAACTCTTACTCTTGATTGCCTTGGACAGGAGGATTTCTACTTGCAGGGGTTAGGGAAGAAGGTAAGGGTTTTATTAGCTTTTTAAAAGTGTTTGGGAAACTGAGAGTAAATAATGTTAGAAAGGTCCCCTTACTCCAGACCTTCTCAGAGCCTTTACTGCCCTACTGTGTATTGTGAATCTTTAGAGAGAGCATGAAATGTTCTTTGAATTTATATGACCACAGAACCTTGGGAATATCTTGGGAACACTCAAAGAACTAGTGTTCTGGGCAGCATTTTGAGAAGCAAAGAAGTACAGAATTCATACATATGCTTGAAGCAATAAGGCTTTCAATCTACCTGCTCCCACCACCACCACCCTGCTGGTCAAGAAAACAACCGTGATTGCAGGCACTTGTGTGCCTTCGGTTCTGCCTTGGCTTAGGAGCCAGGAGCTGCTCAGGCACAGTAAGCCTGTGGCTGTGTTAGAGAAGCGCTGTGCTGTGTGCTTAGTCATGCCTTACTCTTTGCAACCCCTTGGACTGTAGCCCATCAGGCTTCTCTGTGCAAGGCATTCTCCAGGTAAGAATACTGGAGTGGATTCCATTTCCTTCTCCAGGGATTAGAGAAGTGAAGTGCTGCCAAATCAAGGTGCCCTTCCTAGAAGAAGGGGTGGGGCAGGTGGGGTGCTCAGAGAAGAGAGGGGAAGTGGTTTTGCCACCAGGAAGTCAAAGTTTCCTTCAGTCAAATGACCTGAGAACAGAGTAAAAGGGAAGAAAAAGCCCTAATTGAACCCCCCGTATGCTATCCCACGTCCACATTTCTTCTTAGAGAAGCCATAGCCACACACACACCAAAAATAAAACACATTTGGAGACCACGAACACCACCTGGCCAGGAAGTGCTCTCTTGGATGAATTCTACTCACCCTGACTTCCCCTGACCCCTGCACACAGAGGCAGATGCATGCCAGAACCTGAACTCAGGAGGAAGAAGCATGATGGGAAGATTTCTCAAACATTCAGTAAATAGAATATACCCCCCTCAGCTACTACAGTTCAGTTCAGTCACTCAGTCATGTCCAACTCTTTGCAACGCCATGAACTGCAGCATGCCAGGCCTCCCGGTGCATCACCAGCTCCTGGAGTTTGCCCAAATTCATGTCCATTGAGACAGTGATGCCATCCAGCCATCTCATCCTCTGTCGTCCCCTTCTCCTCCTGCCCCCAATCCCTCCCAGCATCAGGGTCTTTTCCAATGAGTCAACTCTTGGCATGAGGTGGCCAAAGTACTGGAGTTTCAGCTTCAGGATCAGTCCTTCCAATGAACACCCAGGACTGATCTCCTTTAGGACGGACTGGTTGGATCTCCCTGCAGTCCAAGGGACTATCAAGAGTCTTCTCCAACATCACAGTTCAAAAGCATCCATTCTTCGGCGCTCAGCTTTCTTCACAGTCCAACTCTCACATCCATACGTGACCACTGGAAAAACCACAGCCTTGACTAGACGGACCTTTGTTGGCAAAGTAATGTCTCTGCTTTTCAACATGCTATCTAGGTTGGTCATACTTTCCTTCCAAGGAGTAAGCGTCTTTTAATTTGATGGCTGCAATCACCATCTGCAGCGATTTTGGAGCCCCCAAAATAAAGTCTGACACTGTGTCCAATGTTTCCCCATCTATTTCCCATGAAGTGATGGGGCCAGATGCCATGATCTTCGTTTTCTGAATGTTGAGCTTTAAGCCAACCTTTTCACTCTCCACTTTCACTTTTTTCAAGAGGTTTTTCTAGTTCCTCTTCACTTTCTGCCATAAGGGTGGTGTCATCTGCATATCTGAGGTTATTGATATTTCTCCCAGCAATCTTGATTCCAGCTTGTGCTTCTTCCAGCCCAGCGTTTCTCATGATGTACTCTGCATAGAAGTTAAATAAGCAGGGTGACAACATACAGCCTTGACATACTCCTTTTCCTATTTGGAAGCAGTCTGTTTTTCCATGTCCAGTTCTAACTGTTGCTTCCTGACCTGCATATAGGTTTCTCAAGAGGCAGGTAAGGTGGTCTGGTATTCCCAACTCTTTCAGAACTTTCCACAGTTTATTGTGATCCACGCAATCAAAGGCTTTGGCATAGTCAATAATGCAGAAATACATGTTTTTCTGGAACTCTCTTGCTTTTTCAATGATCCAGTGGATGTTGGCAATTTAACCTCTGGTTCCTCTGCCTTTTCTAAAACCAGCTTGAACATCTGGAAGTTCACAGTTCACATATTGCTGAAGCTTGGAGAATTTTGAGCATTACTTTACTAGCGTGTGAGATGAGTGCAATTGTGCAGTAGTTTGAGCATTCTTTGGCATTGCCTTTCTTTGGGATTGGAATGAAAACTGACCTTTTCCAGTCCTGTGGCCACT
>SJYW01013135.1:371985-382209 GCA_006410735.1 Raphicerus campestris | reverse complement strand
TTCCTCTGCCTTTTCTAAAACCAGCTTGAACATCTGGAAGTTCACAGTTCACATATTGCTGAAGCTTGGAGAATTTTGAGCATTACTTTACTAGCGTGTGAGATGAGTGCAATTGTGCAGTAGTTTGAGCATTCTTTGGCATTGCCTTTCTTTGGGATTGGAATGAAAACTGACCTTTTCCAGTCCTGTGGCCACTGCTGAGTTTTCCAAATTTGCTGGCATATTGAGTGCAGCACTTTCACAGCATCATCTTTCAGGATTGAAATAGCTCAACTGGAATTCCATCAGCTCCACTAGCTTTGTTTGTAGCAATGCTTCCTAAGGCCCACTTGACTTCGTATTCCAGGATGTCTGGCTCTAGGTGAGTGATCACACCATCGTGATTATCTGGGTCATGATGATATTTTTTGTACAGTTCTTCTGTGTATTCTTGCCACCTCTTCTTAATATCTTCTGCTTCTGTTAGGTCCATACCATTTCTGTCCTTTATTGAGCCCATCTTGGCATGAAATGTTCAGAGCTACCAATCTCTGATTTTCTTGAAGAGATCTCTAGTCTTTCCCATTCTGTTGTTTTCCTCTGTTTCTTTGCATTGATCCCTGAGGAAGGCTTTCTTATCTCTCCTTTGTATTCTTTGGAACTCTGCATTCAGATGCTTATATCTTTCCTTTTCTCCTTTGTTTTTCACGTCTCTTCTTTTCACTGCTATTTGTAAGACCTCCTCAGACAGACATTTTGCTTTTTGCATTTCTTTTCCATGGGGATGGTCTCAATCCCTGTCTCCTGTACAATGGCCTGAACCTCCGTCCATAGTTCATCAGCCACTCTGTCCATCAGATCTAGCCCCTTAAATCTATTACTCACTTCCATTGTATAATCATAAGGGATCTGATTTAGGTCATATATGAATGGTCTAATGGTTTTCCCTACTTTCTTCAATTTAAGTCTGAATTTGGCAATAAGGAGTTCATGATCTGAGCCACAGTCAGCTCCCGGTCTTGTTTTTGCTGACTGTATAGAGCTTCTCCATCTTTGCCTGCAAAGAATATGATCAATCTGATTTCAGTGTTGACCATCTTGTGATGTCCATGTGTAGAGTCTTCTCTTGTGTTGTTGGAAGAGGGTGTTTGCTATGACCAGTGCATTCTCTTGGCAAAACTCTGTTAGCTTTTGTCCTGCTTCGTTTTGTACTCCTAGGCCAGATTTGCCTTTTACTCCAGGTGTTTCCTGACTTCCTGTTTTTGCATTCTAGTCCTCTATAATGAAAAGGACATCTTTTTTGGGTGTTAGTTCTAAAAGGTCTTGTAGTTCTTCATAGAACAGTTCAACTTCAGCTTTTTCAGCGTTACTGGTTGGAGCATAAGCTTGGATTACTGTGATATTGAATGGTTTGCCTGGAAATGAGCAGAGATCATTCTGTCATTTCTGAGACTGCATCAAGTACTGCATTTCAGATTCTTTTGTTGACTATGATGGCTACTCCATTTCTTCTGAGGGATTCTTGCCCGCAGTAGTAGATGTAATGGTCATCTGAGTTAATTCACCCATTCCAGTCCATTTAATTCACTGATTCCTAGAATGTCAACATTCACTCTTGCCATATCCTGTTTGACCACTTCCAATTTGCCTTGATTCATGGATCTAACATTCCAGATTCCTATGCAATATTGATCTTTACAGCATTGGACCTTGCTTCTATCACCAGTCACATCCATAACTGGGTATTGTTTTTGCTTTGGTTCCATCCCTTCATTCTTTCTAGTATTATTTCTCCACTGATCTCCAGTAGCATATTCGGCACTTACCAACCTGGGGAGTTCCTCTTTCAGTATCCTATCATTTTGCCTTTTCATACTGTTCATGGCGTTCTTGAGGCAAGAATACTGAAGTGCTTTGCCATTCCCTTCTCCAGTGGACCGCATTCTGTCAGACCTCTCCAATGACCCTTCCGTTTTGGGTGGCCCCACAGGACATGCCTTAGTTTCATTGAGTTAGACAAGGCTGTGGTCTGTGTGATCAGATTAGCTAGTTTTCTGTGATTATGTTTTCAGTGTGTCTGCCCTCTGATGCTCTCTCGCAGCACCTTCCATCTTACTTGTGTTTCTCTTACCTTGGACTGGGGTATCTCTTCATGGCTGTTCCAGCAAAGTGCAGCCACTGATCCTTATCTTGGACGAGTCACCCCTCCTGACCTTGAACGTGGAGTAGCTCCTCTTGGCCCTTCTGCACCTGCACACCTGCCAGTCCTTGGACATGGGGTTGCTCCCTCAGCTAAGCCCATAGCTAAACCGCAAACCAGCTTTGTAGGAATTTGGCAGGGGAAGGTCTCCAAACTAGAAGTGTGTAGCTGCTCGCCAGGCTTATCTGTGAGCCAGTGACCTGCCAGAAGAGTACCCTGGAAGAAAAACCCTATACACACTTCCTTATCTGAGAATTTCTGAAGCATACATGAGCTCTGCCCTATCAAAGTTTAGATTTGTGAAAGTCTTAAACTTCTTAGAAGCATGAACTTCTAGTCACAACATTAATTCTTTTGGATTTCCTACTTCAACTATATTAGGAGAGTGGCAATATGTCTATTTACTTTCATTACCCTAAAGAAAAAAACAAAATCAGATTTATTTGTTTATGATGGAAAGTAGCCAATTGTGGAAGAAATGTGGACTCCCATTTTGAAAACCAGGACCCCCAATAAATAACAGTAAATGTAAGGTCTAGATGTAAGCTCCTGCTCTGTCATATCACATTTCTGGGAGGATTTTGCTGGATGCTTTTTCTTGTGTGTACTGAGTCCCCTGTCAGAAAAATGAAAGTATGAGTAGGAAATCCCATCTAAAATTAGAAATAGCCAGAGGCAGGGAGAGGCCCTGTGGGTGCACTTGCTGAGGGCCAGTCCCACCCCCGACAGAAAAGGGAGAGGAAGAACGGGGCTTGGCTCCTACCTCTGACGCCATAGGTCTCTCTTAGTTTCAAGACTCCCCTAGAGTGGGAAGAGGAGAGAATAGGTGAGGGAAGTTTAGAGGTACAAGCTTCCAGTTGCAAAAATAAATGAGTCACAGGGATGAAATATACAGCATAGGGAATATAGTTCATAATATTGTAATAAGTGTGTATGGTGACAGACAGTAACTAGACTTATGGTGGTGATCATTTTATGATCTATAGAAATATTGAATCACTATTTGAACCTGGAACTATCACATGTTGTAGGTTAATTATACCTTAATTTTTTTTAAAAAATGACTCTCCTGGCACCATGCACAAGGAAATAGGCCCCACCCAGCATAATTACTGTGCACAGGTACCTTTGCTGTCCCACATGGAAGTGAGAGTGTTGACATACTTCATTGTTGCAGCACTGTCATATATTTAAACTTGATTCTATTTTTTTAAACAGATAATGCATTCACCTGCTTCAAAACTCAAAATGACACAAAACATATATTTAGAAGGTTCATTGCCACTGCTACGTAACCATCTTTTTCAGTTTTTAATGTATCCTTTCAGTGCTTTTTATATATACACTAATTCATCCTTTTATTCAATACCTATTTCATGCTATTGCTACTGCTAAGTCACTTCAGTCGTGTCTGACTCTGTGGGACCCCATAGACGGCAGCCCACCAGGCTTCCTTGTCCCTGGGATTCTCCAATCAAGAATGCTGGAGTGGGTTGCCATTTCCTTCTCCAACCTATTTCCTATGCACCTGCTATTTTCTAAGCTATATATTTTAAGCACTGTTTTGGGCATATAGTAGTCCCCCCTTTTCTGTGGAGAGCATGTTTGAACAACCCTAGAGGATGCCTGAAACTGGAGATGGTACCAAACCCTACACACACACACATGCACACACACACGTATGGACACGCAGTTGCTTCAGTCATGCCCGACTCTCTGTGACTGCATGGACTGTAGCTCACCAGGCTCCTCTGTCCATAGCATTCTCCAGGCAAGAATACCGGAGTGGGTTGCCATTGCCTGCTCCGATACACTGTATACTATAGTAAACATAGTGTATGTTTTTTCTATACATACATACCTATGATAAAGTTCAATTTACAAGTTAAGCACAGTAAGAAATTAACAGTAAAGTGAAGTGAAAGTTACTCAGTCGTATCCAACTCTTTGTGACTCCATGGACTGTAGCCTGCCAGGTTCCTCTATCCATGGAATTCTCCAGGCAAGAATACTGGAGTGGGTTGCCATTCCCTCCTCCAGGGGATCTTCCCAACCCAGGGACTGAACCCAGGTCTCCTACATTGCAGGCGGATTCTTTACTATCTGATACCATGGTTGCCATTGCCTGCTCCAATATTTATACATATTTGTACTACAGTAAATATAGTGTCTTTACTATATATACGTATATATATAATATGCTGTTTTTTTTCTATACATACATACCTGTGATAAAGTTTAATTTGTAAGTTTAGCACAGTAAGAAATTAAGGTCTCCCACATTGTAGGCAGACACTTTACCATCTGAGCCACCAGAGAAGTCGTAATAATAAAATTGAAAAATTATAACGTTGTAATAAAAGTTATGTGAATGTAGTCTCTCCCAAAACAGTGTACTGTTCTCACCCTTCTTTGTGTAATGATATGAGATGATGAAATACCTATGTGATGAGAGAAAGTGACATCAGCACTGTGATTTAGCACTCTTCAGGCTTCCATTGAGCTTCAATGATAGGTCAGAAGGGGGATCATCTGCTTTGGGTGATCCTGGATCATACAGCCATTGTGATGTCCATGCTTTGATGCCAGGAGAAGACTATGTTAGTGGTTGGGGATCCCAGGTGGGGCAGAACATAGCTGGATGGTACAAGATTTCACTGTGATACTCAAAACAGTGCTCAACTTAAAATGTATGAATTGTTTATTTCTGCAATTTTCCATCTAGTATTTGCAGACTGCAGTTGACCACAGGCAACTAAAACCACAGAAAGCAAAACCATGAATAAGGGAGGACTGTTGTACATCCTAACTGTCATGGAGCAAAAATCCTTATTCTCATGGAATTTATCATCTTGTAGGGGATAGACAGACAATAATCAAGGCACATAAATAAGAAAATAGTGGAGTGAAGAGGATGGTGGTGTGGTGATTTGTCATTTTAAATAGGGAGGTCAGGATAGACGTCACTGAGAAAGTGACATTTTGAGCGAAATTGAAGAAGGTGAAGGAGTTAGCTATGCAGGTATCTGGAGGAAGAGCATTGCAGACAGAAAGACAGCCCATACAAAGCCCCAAAGCAGAGCATACCTGTCGTGTTTACGAAACAGCAAAGACCCAAGTGTGGCTGCAGTGGAGAGAGTGAAGGAGAGCAGGGGATGTGAGAGGAAAGAGGAAAGGGCAATATCATGTAGGCTCTTATGAGGACTTCAGTGTTTACTCTGAATGTGATGGGGAGCCTATCCCAGAATTTGAATGGCATGATCTGACCTATTTTTGAATAAAATTTCTTTGGCTGCTATGTTGGAAAGAAAAGGCTGAAGAAGGAAGAGGTTGGTTTTGAGGCTATCGCATTATGAATCCAAGCAAGAGAAGATGGTGAATCAAACAAAGTTAGGAGCAGTGGAAGTGTTAAGTGGTAAGATTCAGGGCATATTTTTGAAGTCATTGATGGATTGGGTATAGGGTTTGGAGGAAAGAGAAGAGTCCATGATGACTCCAAAATTTTTGACCTGAGCATTTGGGAAAACTGAATTGCCATCCGCTGAGATGGCAAATTAGGGAGGGAAGATCAGAAGTTTAATTATGCACAAGAGAAGTTTGAAACGCCTTTCAGACATGCAAGAAGAGATGCCAAGTGGGCATTTGATCTAAATTTAGAGTTGTCAGCATATAGATGGTATTTAGCCATGATACTAGATGAAATAGTCAAGGAGGTAAGTAGAGATAGAAAAAAAAATAAAGGCAAACCAAGGTCTGAGTCCTAGGACAACTCTAATGTTAAGAGCTGGGTGGGGCTGGGGTTAGAAGGAAAACCAGAAAAAGGAGCCTACAAGAAACAGTGAGGTAGAGGGAAACTAGGACAGAGTGGTCCCCAGCGTTTGGTGATGGAAGTTTCTCAAGCAAGAGGAAGTGGAAAATTGTGTGAAATGTTATTGGAAGTCAAGGAAAAACACTGGTTTTAGCCATGTTGAGGTCACTGGTATTTATGACAGAATCACTTTCAGTGGAATGGTGAAGGTAACAGCTGGGTGAGCGGGTCTAAGAAGGATTTTGAAAGCAGTCACAGACAATAAGTGTAGACATCTCTTTTTGAGAGTTTTGCTGAAAAAGGAGCAAAGGAATGAAGCAAAAGCTGATATGGGAAATGGGATCAAGTGGAAGATTTTTATGAGATTGAAGAAATAATGTGTGCTGTTGTGAAGGATCCAGGGAAGTAGGAGAAATGATGATATCAGAGAAAGCCAAATTTTTGGAGCAATGACCTTGAATAGTCTTAAAGGGATGGCCTCTCCCTTTATTGATTGTATTTACTGTATCTTTCTTATAAAAGATAGGATTTTATATCCACTGTTCTACACCTTGTATTTTCCACTTAACAATCTATGAATATTCTTTTCACATCAGTACATGGAGAAATTTTTCTCTTTTTTTTACGGTTACATACTATCCCATTGGAAGGATATACCATGGTTTGTGTGTTGTTTGTAAGTTTTTGATGTCCTAACCAATGCTACTCAGTAATTGTGTATATGCCTTATCACATCCTTCCTTTGTGACTCAGCTGGTAAAGAATCCACCTGCAATGTGGGAGACCTGGGTTTGATTGCTGGATTGGGAAGATTCCCCTGGAGAAGGGAAAGGCTAGCCACTCCAGTATTCTGGCCTGGAGAATTCCATGGATTGTATTGTCCATGGGGTTGCAAAGAGTCAGACACGACTGAGTGACTTTCACTTTCTCACTCATCACATGTGTGTCAGCCTTGTTGCTGCTTCAGTACAGGGGCTAAAGTTCATATTCTGCAGCTCTCTGCATTTCTAATCTGTGACTCTTCCTTGTTTCTTTTGAATTTCCTGACCTTTTAAAATTAACTGTATTCAACTTACTCGAATTTGTAACACTTAAATGTACTTAAATAGATAAATACAATAGCTCTTCATTTATTTCTGATAGTTGTGTTAGATCAAAATAATTGTTCAGTTACATGTACAGACTTTATGAAAACAGATGTCATATAAGGTCAATAATTACATTTGTTTTGGGGATAGTTATGGTAACAAAATATGGTCCACTGGGCTTCAGGGGTGTTTTCAAATCTTTTCTTAGGAATCTTGTTAGAGATCGTCCTTATTCCCATGTTCTGGAGGATCCTGTATCCTCAACCACCACCTCCCCTCCCTCGCCTGTTAGTTTTTGTGTATTTGGAAATGACACCTTGTGTTGTGTCTTGGACAGTCGCCGACTTGTAACTATTATTAGTTGCTCAATGTTTCCTGATACTATTATTGGTGTTTCTTTCCCTAGACCTTTGGAAACACCAAGTCATGGAAGAAAACTTTTCAATTATCAGACCGCAAATAGTTGAAAATTTTGTACAGAGATTATTGGAGAATTACCAGGATGGTGGATTAGAGGTATGAGGTGAAAATTAGTCATAATAGAGTGTCATTTGCTTTTTTTTTTTTAACAAACCCAAATGAGAAAGACTTTCTTTTCAATACATCTCCTAATGCTTCCTTTACTCCTCTAAAGTGAAGATATGAAAACTGAGCCTGAACTCAAAGTAGAAATCACATGTTACCATTTTAATTTTGGAAAGAGACTGATTTTGAACTAAGATGGAAGAGTAATTATAATATGCATGTTGGATAATTTCAGATTTGGTCAATTTTTAACATAACCTGGGAGCTTATTTATGGATGAGTTATTTTTAGCAACATTTCCTGTTGTTGATTTTTTAGTATAAAAAATTTAAGAAAAAACCAAAATAGCCTATGAAAACACTACCTAGAAAACATTTTTAAATGAACAATATGAAGAAACAACAGCTCCAAAAGGTAACATTTTCATGCATCCTCCACTCCATTATCTCTAGTTTCCTTTCCCAAAGGAAGCCAGTATCAATAATTTGTATGTATTTATTGGTATTTGAATTAATAACAACTCTATATAATATATATAACAGTAATATACAGTTAATACATAGAACAGTCATACATATAGTCCTTGGAGTTTTGAACTGTTTACTATTGACAGAAAGTACCTTTCTAAATCAAAAGAATATACTGAAAGGGCAGAATAGGAGTATATATGTAGATATTTGTCCATATTTGTTTTTAGGATCTTTAACTAATTACACCAAAGTGCAGTAAGTAGCTATGAATCTAGTTTCCTTTGAAATTCTATCATTTTTAAACCCTGCCTTAGCAAAATGTGCTTAGTTTCTTGAAACATTTTCTCCACATTTATGACCATTATATCTACTACTGTGGGCAGGAAACCCTTAGAAGAAATGGAGTAGCCATTATGGTAAACAAAAGAGTCCGAAATGCAGTACTTGGTTGCAATCTCAAAAATGACAGAATGATCTCTGTTCATTTCCAAGGCAAACCATTCAATATCACTGTAATCCAAGCCTATGCCCAAACCAGTAATGCTGAAGAAGCTGAAGTTGAACAGTTCTATGAAGACCTACAAGACCTTTTAGAACTAACACCCAGAAAAGATGTCCTTTTCATTATAGGGGACTGGAATGCAAAAGTAGGAAGTCAGGAAACACCTGGAGTAACAGGCAAATTTGACCTTGGAGTATGGAATAAAGCAGGGCAAAGGCTAATAGAGTTTTGCCAAGAGAACACACTGGTCATAGCAAACACCCTCTTCCAACAACACAAGAGAAGACTCTACACATGGACATCACCAGAAGATCAATACCAAAATCAGATTGATCATATCTTTGCAGCCAAAAGTGGAGAAGCTCTATACAGTCAGCAAAAACAAGACCAGGAGCTGATTGTGGCTCAGGTCATGAACTCCTTATTGCCAAATTCAGACTTAAATTGAAGACAGTAGGGAAAACCACTAGACCATTCAGGTATGACCTAAATCAGATCCCTTATGACTATATAGTGGAAGTGAGTAATAGATTTAAGGGACTAGATCTGATAGACAGAGTGGCTGATGAACTATGGATGGAGGTTCGTGACATTGTATAGGAGACAGGGATCAAGACCATCCCCATGGAAAAGAAATGCAAAAAAACAAAATGGCTGTCTGAGGAGGCCTTACAAATGGGTGTGAAAGGAAGGTAAGTGAAAAGCAAAGTAGAAAAGGAAAGATATTCCCATTTGAATGCAGAGTTCCAAAGAATACCAAGGAGAGATAAGAAAGACTTCCTCAGCAATCAATGCAAAGATATAGAAGAAAACAACAGAATGGGAAAGACTAGAGATCTCTTCAAGAAAATGAGAGATACCAAGGGAACATTTCATGCAAAGATGGGCTCAGTAAAGGACAGAAATGGTATGGACCTAACAGAAGCAGAAGATATTAAGAAGAGGTGGCAAGAATACACAGAAGAACTGTACAAAAAAGATCTTCATGACCCAGATAATCACGATGGTGTGATCATTCACCTAGAGCCAGATGTCCTGGAATACGAAGTCAAGTGGGCCTTAGGAAGCATCGCTACAAACAAAGCTAGTGGAGCTGATGGAATTCCAGTTGAGCTATTTCAATCCTGAAAGATGATGCTGTGAAAGTGCTGCACTCAATATGCCAGCAAATTTGGAAAACTCAACATTGGCCTCAGGACTGGAAAAGGTCAGTTTTCATTCCAATCCCAAAGAAAGGCAATGCCAAAGAATACTCAAACTACCACACAATTCCACTCATCTCACACCTAGAAAAGTAATGCTCAAAATTCTCCAAGCCAGGCTTCAACAGTACGTGAACCGTGAACTTGCAGATGTTCAAGCTGGTTTTAGAAAAGGAAGAGGAACCAGAGATCAAATTGCCAACATCCACTGGATCATCAAAAAAGCAGGAGAGTTCCAGAAACACATCTATTTCTGTTTTATTGACTATGCCAAAGCCTTGACTCTGTGGATCACAATAAACTGTGGAAAGTTCTGAAAGAGATGGGAATACCAGACCACATGACCTGCCTCTTGAAAAATCTGTATGCAGGTCAGGAAGCAACAGTTAGAACTGGACATGGAAAAACAGACTGCTTCCAAATAGAAAAAGGAGTATGTCAAGTCTGTAT
>SJYW01013135.1:354542-369887 GCA_006410735.1 Raphicerus campestris | reverse complement strand
ATGGTGAGAAGAAGAAGAAGAACAACAACAACAAGAAGAAGTTTGAGAAGAAGAAGAAGGTGAGAAGAAGAAGAAGAAGGTGAGAAGAAGAAAAACAAGAAGAAGGAGAGAAGAAGAAAAAGAATAAAAAGAAGGTGAGAAGAAGAAGTAGAAAAAGAGGAAGAAAAGGAAGAACAAGAAGGTGAGAAGAAGAAGGAGAAGGTGAGAAGAAGTAGAGGAAACTGAGAAGAAGAAGAAGTTGAGAAGAACAAAAAGGTGAGAAGAAGAAGAAAAAGAAGAAGAAGGTGAGAAGTAGAAGAAGGTAAGAAAAAGAAAAAGATGAGAAGAAGAAAAAGAAAAAGAAGAATAAAAAGAAGAAGAAGATGAAGAAAGGAAGAACTAGAAAAAAGTGAGAAGACGAAGAAAAAGTTGAGAAGAAGAAGAAGTTCAGAAGAAGAAGAAGGTGAGTAGAAGAAGAAGAAGAAGAAAAAGAAGTAGAAGAAAAGGATGAACAAAGAGAAGGTGAGAAGAAAAAGAAGTTGAGAAGAAGAAGAAGTTGAAAAGAAGAAGAAGGTNCTAGCCAAGCTTTCTGCTGTGTCTCCCCGGCACTAACCTCCTGTTTCCTTTCCAGAGAAGTGGTTCAGAAGTGACAGGACACCCCACAGTCACTCCTTATGCAAGGATGCTGGGGTCTTCAAGTTGTACTAAGCAGTGAGCAAGCTGTTTCATCATAAGCTGTTAGCCACAGCCATTCAGAATGAACGGGCTGTTTGATAATGAGATTTCCGCTGGAGCCTAGAGAGGAAGGCAGCCAGCCTGATTCCTTCCTCTAATGTGTCTATTTTAACGGAGTTCCTTGTCAGTGGCTCATGGATAGTGTCTTATCTGCTCAGATTCTGCTGAGTAAATCTCATAGCAAAAAACCCTAGGTTCAAATTCCCAAGGAACCCTTTGTGTGTGTTTCTGGTGCTGAGGGGGTTGAGGGGGAATGGGAGGGTGATTTGCTTTTCCACCTGTGACATCCCATTCTTCTGCCTCCTTGGCGTCTGACAACCACAGGCTCTAAGATGTGCAGAATGAGCCCTGCAGATTGAGGACAACACTAAAGGACTAAAGGGTCCACAAGTGACACTTTCAGACAAGACCCGATAGAGTAATTGTTTGGTTGATGATGTTTTAGTGTGAAATCATTCCTGAAAGTTGGGTTTTGAAAGGCAAAATGACTCTTCCTCAACTGCCCTTCCTAAACCTGAGTCTGCACTTTGCAGGAGAAGTTGGATGAGAATCAGCTTAATTTGATTCAGAAAGTGTGTGAGCTCATCGGCGAAGTAAGAACAGAAGGGATTGACAACATGAAAAGCCTAAAGAAGAAGTGGGGCTCCGCCAGGCCTGACGAAGAAATGAAAGAAAATCCAGCCAAAGTATGTGATTTCACTTAGAGTGGGGTATCAGCACTTTATCCTAGCGTCTGACCCTGCAGCTTGCTTGGGTTGCATTCCTGTTCTGTTTCCCAGAGAAAGCCTGTGTCAGGCATTTTAAAAGGGCACTGGGGCTCACTGCACAATTGTCTCATCTTCTGGAAGGCATGTTTCTGACATTAGGATTTATGTCCTTCTGGAGAAAAGTGCTGGGGGCAAACTTTTCTGAAAGTGAGCCTTCTAAGCAGGAGCAGCTGCAGGCCTTGGAGCAGGACAACTGCAGCCTGGCCACACTGGTGCGCAAACTGAGGAGCCTGGGCCATTGGAGGCTGGTGGTGCAGCAGGCACACTTCCGGGGCCAGCTGAGCAGGGCTGAGAAGGTGAGTGCTGGGGGAGGGAGGCCCCGCGCAGCCAGGGGGAAGGGTGGCACTGGCCTCCCTGGATGCAGCTGCCACACCGGTGTCAGGTAGCAAGATGGATGGACCATCTTAAAGAATCTGACAGTTGCGGATTTCCTGGGAACTGGTAATATCAGAGCCTGGGGAGGAATAGGAAAGAGCCAGAAGCAAAGGGCAAAGAAGCAAACNCCTGGAGGTAGGGAACCCCTGTTTTATCCCAGGGTCCCAAGAAGGTGGTGAAGCTTATGCTGTGTGGTCACTAGCCAAGCTTTCTGCTGTGTCTCCCCGGCACTAACCTCCTGTTTCCTTTCCAGAGAAGTGGTTCAGAAGTGACAGGACACCCCACAGTCACTCCTTATGCAAGGATGCTGGGGTCTTCAAGTTGTACTAAGCAGTGAGCAAGCTGTTTCATCATAAGCTGTTAGCCACAGCCATTCAGAATGAACGGGCTGTTTGATAATGAGATTTCCGCTGGAGCCTAGAGAGGAAGGCAGCCAGCCTGATTCCTTCCTCTAATGTGTCTATTTTAACGGAGTTCCTTGTCAGTGGCTCATGGATAGTGTCTTATCTGCTCAGATTCTGCTGAGTAAATCTCATAGCAAAAAACCCTAGGTTCAAATTCCCAAGGAACCCTTTGTGTGTGTTTCTGGTGCTGAGGGGGTTGAGGGGGAATGGGAGGGTGATTTGCTTTTCCACCTGTGACATCCCATTCTTCTGCCTCCTTGGCGTCTGACAACCACAGGCTCTAAGATGTGCAGAATGAGCCCTGCAGATTGAGGACAACACTAAAGGACTAAAGGGTCCACAAGTGACACTTTCAGACAAGACCCGATAGAGTAATTGTTTGGTTGATGATGTTTTAGTGTGAAATCATTCCTGAAAGTTGGGTTTTGAAAGGCAAAATGACTCTTCCTCAACTGCCCTTCCTAAACCTGAGTCTGCACTTTGCAGGAGAAGTTGGATGAGAATCAGCTTAATTTGATTCAGAAAGTGTGTGAGCTCATCGGCGAAGTAAGAACAGAAGGGATTGACAACATGAAAAGCCTAAAGAAGAAGTGGGGCTCCGCCAGGCCTGACGAAGAAATGAAAGAAAATCCAGCCAAAGTATGTGATTTCACTTAGAGTGGGGTATCAGCACTTTATCCTAGCGTCTGACCCTGCAGCTTGCTTGGGTTGCATTCCTGTTCTGTTTCCCAGAGAAAGCCTGTGTCAGGCATTTTAAAAGGGCACTGGGGCTCACTGCACAATTGTCTCATCTTCTGGAAGGCATGTTTCTGACATTAGGATTTATGTCCTTCTGGAGAAAAGTGCTGGGGGCAAACTTTTCTGAAAGTGAGCCTTCTAAGCAGGAGCAGCTGCAGGCCTTGGAGCAGGACAACTGCAGCCTGGCCACACTGGTGCGCAAACTGAGGAGCCTGGGCCATTGGAGGCTGGTGGTGCAGCAGGCACACTTCCGGGGCCAGCTGAGCAGGGCTGAGAAGGTGAGTGCTGGGGGAGGGAGGCCCCGCGCAGCCAGGGGGAAGGGTGGCACTGGCCTCCCTGGATGCAGCTGCCACACCGGTGTCAGGTAGCAAGATGGATGGACCATCTTAAAGAATCTGACAGTTGCGGATTTCCTGGGAACTGGTAATATCAGAGCCTGGGGAGGAATAGGAAAGAGCCAGAAGCAAAGGGCAAAGAAGCAAACTAGAGGACAGATCAGAGACCTTAGCACAAGGAAAGGGAAAAGATGGAGTTGGTAAACTTTGTCAAAGCACTGCAAATCTTTGGGTTTCAAACATGATTATCGGCAGGAAATGTACTAACAGTAAGTTGAAAGTCTGTTTTAAAGAAAATTGAAACCAAAGCACACATCAATAGTGGTTTGGAAACTTTGACTTACTGTTTCCGAAAGATTTTATTTATGCTGATCTGTCACACTGTTCTTAACTGAAATTAAGGAGGCAGTGGCCAGCGGGAGCTCTATGCTTCCAGAAATTTCAAAGAATGATGGATGATGGTTCAGAGACTGCTTATGAAACTGAAAATGTGGAAAAGAAACTCATATCCTACTTTACCGTGTTTGGGATGTTCACAGGAAGCTGTGCAAACGAAAAAAGAGTGTTTGAACATCAAGCTAATGGCAGAACGAGAAGTGGTTTTATTTCGTCAACAGCTATTGGCTCTAAGGCAGGCCCTGGCTAGGGCTCAGGCGGACAATGTGAAGATGTGCAGGCAGCAGGAGAATCAGGTATCTGAGCTCAGAAGCCCTCTTCCTCCCTCTCTGTGAACATGTTCTGGCCAGGAGACACGGCACTGAGCTGCCTGTAGCAGTCACCAGAGTGCCACAGTGTGAAGCTGAGCAGACGGCACTGCTGGGGAAAGATGGCCTGGACCCCAGCTTCCCTTCTCCCTCCTTTCCAGCCCAGAGACCAGGGGCAGTGGCCAAAAGGCTTTTGTTATTATTCCTATTTGGCTAAAATGGTGAAATACTGCTCATATCTAAGATTGATCTCTCTCTCTCTCTGTGTTTCTCTGAGTATTTTTTTTACCCAGAGAGCATCTAGGGGTCTGAGTCTCTGCCTCTAACACCTTCCTTTCATGCTCCAAGCATGTTTTCTGTGAGTGTGGTCCAGCCATCAGCATTATGCCCCAAGCAGAGCATCTTGGTTCCTTTCCTGGTGACCCACACTATATCTTAATTTCAGAAGTTACTGCTGCTCTAAAGAACTGGCACCAAAATAAAGGCTTTTAAAAATCTATGCTCTTAATAACTGTGCCAACCCTCTGAGCATAAATGAAACAGAGACCTTAGGTTTAGAGAGATAAGAGCTGAGTTTAAATAACAGCCTAGGAAACAGCCTGGCATATTTTAAGACATAAAATATAATCTGTTCCTTTTAGACCCTAGTTCCTTCCTTATGGTGTGCCAGTGTGCTATGATATATAACTATGTGAGGTCACCCTACAAATATTAATCCTCATTACTAATATAATAAGTGAGGATTGACCTTCTGGTAACTGTTGATTAGAAAAATTACAGAGCAGAACCAAATTATTACTGCTCTTTTTTAACCATCTGCAACCTGGCTTTTCCTAGGTTTTTTTAGAAGTCAAAACAGAGGCAAGATTAGTGCCTCCCTTGCCCACTCTCTGGACGTATTGCATCACCACGTTCTCCCCAGGTCCAGCCCTTCCATTGCTATCACGTGATAAAGGTGTAATGACATGCAGATGCAGTCTGTAGTAGGAATGACTGTTGGGTCTTGCTGCTGGTTGGCACAAGACAGGACAGAATGGCTGGGAAGTGGTATCTGAACCCAGAACACATCACACAATTCTGCCCCTGGGTTTTAATTGAGGGGACAGTTGTGTTGGCCAACGTTTCATTCCCTCTGCTGAGAAAGACTGCGTGCCTTTCTCATTTCCTTTGGCTGTTTCCTCCGCAGGCACAATTGCTGCAAGAGTTAGAACACCGAGTGACCCAGGAAGCTCTCCACAGGCAGCAGCTGGATTTAATGAAAGCCTCCAGCATGGAGAAGCTCTTAAAGGATGTGGAGCAAAAGGAACAGCACCTGCAGCTCCTTACTGAAGATGCCAAGTGGGCTTCTAAACTGGGCCAGCTGCAGCAGAAGAAAATTCAGAGAGAACTCCAACAGGTAACTCCAGTGAGAGGTAGCAAGTCAGGGCGCACCAGCCAGAGTGGTTTCCTTCTTGTCGTCCTCTCCACACCTCTCTTGCCTCCACAGTGGTGTTCCTTACGTTGGCCACTCCCAGGAACAACAGGGAAATGGAAATATCTATTCCTGGGTGATTGTTCAGGCTGCTTGTGAGCAAAGATCATGGCTTGAGTGCCATGAGGCCTAGAATCTTGGCATCTTTGTCACCCACTTGGAAAGCATATTTCCACATGGCTCTAATCTTTGAGCTAGGAGGGATCTTTTAGAAAATCCTGACAAGTAATCTGGAAAAGCAGCAAGTATTATTGTAAGGGAATTTTATTCATTGTGTTTCTGGAATTGTAGAAATAAAAAAGGAAAGGCTGAAGTGGTTTCCAGACCCAGTATGTCCTTCTTCGATATACCCCACAGCAAAAAAAAAGGGAAATAATTTACATGTGGACTAATGTAAGTTCCAACAAAGAAGACCACAGAATGAAATTCAACATAAAAGGAAAAATGAAAAAACCAAAACAGCACTTTCTGGGGCAGGTGTTTCACACATATTCATTGAATAAATAAGTCAATTAATTCCCCAGATATATTGGGAAACAGAAATCAGAAGGTTAAATGATTGACTGTTTTACGTGCTCAAGGAAGTCAGTAAGGGGAATTTTACAAAATAAATGACCAAAAAAGGATTAAAAAATGCATCCTCTCACAGTTCAGGAGGCTAGAGTCTGAAATCAAGCTGTGGGTCCCTCCAGGCGGCCTGGGTAGAGCCGGCCCCATGGCTCCCCTGGCTGCTGGCGGCTGACCACAGTCCCTGGGGTCCCTGCGCGTGCAGCTGCAGCTCTCCATCCAGCCTTCTTCCCTGAATCTCCCTGGGTGTGTGTCTGTGCTTGCTCCACTGTTTATAAGGTCATCAACATTCAATTTACAGCCCTCCCTTTAATCCAGTATGACTTCATCTTAACATAATCATGTCTACAAAAACTATTTTCAAATAAGGTAACATTTTGAGGTTCCAGGTGTCCATGACTTTGTGGGAGACACTATTCAACCTGTTACACTATTACTTTTTCATAATTAAAAACAATTAGGAGATGGTAAAAAAATAAATTTAAAAAGAAAAAAATGCCTGTGATCTGTGTAGATGAGCCACTTAAGACATAGAGACTCTCTGGCCAGGGGACTCTGGGTCAGGGGTTCAAGGGGAGAGCAAACATGAAGTTGTCTTCTGGATGTGTCTCCAGGCCTTGTGTTAGGCCTGGAGATGGTGCTCAGTGCATTCCCTGCAGATGATTAGTTGAACTTAGAGGTCTGGAAGAGAGATCAAGTCTTTGCTTGAAGCTATCAGGGGTCCCACAGGCACTGGGGCTTGGCCTACAAGGTCCTCTGTGAACTGGTTCCTCTCTCCTCCCCGCTTCTCCTCTGATAAAAGAAACTTTTGTGAATAAACTTCTATTATAAGAGGATAAAGTGTTCCAAGCGCTGCCTCTATTCCTCGCTTATTAAGTTCTTGACCTTCCTGGTCCTCCTGATTTTCATAGGGCTCAGTTCGGCCTGACCAGGAATTTTTTAAAAACTTGTATTACTGGGATAGCTTTGGACCCACACTCTCCCTGGAAATCCCCCTACCCCACCCTTCACAGTGAACTGATGGAACAGTTCTGCTTCCCAAATGCATTTCTGCTTCCCAAGCACTTTTCCACTCAGGTGAAAAGCCGGCTTGCCCGTGAGCGTAGTGTGAAGCTGGATGCTTTCCAGTGGGTAGAAGAGCTACAAAGTCAGCTTCATGATGCTGAGCAATCCTCCACCCAAAGAAACTCACCTGGCGGTAAGGATACCCTCTCTCTGGGTAGAATAAGCTCCCAGGGTCTTGGGTGGGGATTGAAGGAGGGTCCTGGGGACTAATGATAACATTCCAGTGGCTATGAAGGGAGTGCTTCATATTTGTTGAATGAATGAATGAACCTTTATTCTCATTTGCAGTTAGAACTTTCTATTTTAGTTCATCTTGGAGTATTGATATGTTAAAAGGTTTCAATCATAAAAACTAGTTCAAATTGAAATATGTCACCAAAAGAAGACTGAGTACATCACTAGATTCTGAAGCAAGCTAACACCTTAGGAGAATAAAGGAGTAGAATTTGCCATCCTAATGTGTCTCTTTGGCATAAAGTTTTAAAGCTGATTATTTTTAAGAAAAAGCAGACATGGGAAGGGAGTTGCCCTTTTGTAAGAAATGTTTACAGTTTTAAGAGCATCTCTTTCTTCAGTACAAAGAAGAGATAGATGACCAAATCTCTAGAAATTTATCTGTGGAAAAGACAAATCTGTGTAACAGTGTTACCCTCATTTACTGTGCTTTTCCTGGTCACCTCTCATAAATGACTTTCCCCCATCCTCAACATCTTCTTCTGCCGTTAGCTGAGGATGGCATTTAAGTTGAGAGCTTCAGGAATGCTGCCAAGTTACTCAGTTTTCCAGGGTCTCTCCCATGTGTTTATTGTTGGTCAGTCACTAAGTCATGTCTGACTCTCTGTGATCCCGTGGACTGTAGCCCAGCAGGCTCCTCTGTCCTCCACTGTCTCCTGGAGTTTGCTCAAATTCATGTCCATTGAGTTGGTGATGCTATCTAACCATCTTATCCTCTGCTGCCCCCTTCTCATTTTGCCTTCAATCTTTCAGAGTCTTTTCCAGTGAGTCAGCTCTTCATATCAGATGGCCAACATATTGAAGCTTCAGCTTCAGCAATAGTCCATTCAGTGAATATTCAGGGTTGATTTCCTTTAGGACTGACTGGTTAGCTCTCCTGCAGTCTAAGGGACTCTCAAGAGTCCTCCAGCACCACAAATGGAAAGCATCAGTTCTTTAGCCTCAGCCTTCTTTATGGTCCAACTCTCAAATCCATATATGACTACTGGAAAAACTATAGGTTTCACTAGACAGACCTTTGTTGACAAAGTAATGTCTCTGCTTTTTAATATGCTGTCTAGGTTTGTCATAACTTTTCTTCCAAGGAGAAAATGTCATTTAATTTCATGGCCGCAGTCACCATCTGCAGTGATGTTGCAGTCCAAGAAAATAAAATCTGTTACTGCTTCCACTTTTTCCCCTTCTACTTGCCATGAAATGATGGGTCTGGTTGCCACGATCTTAGTTTTCTGAATGTTGAGTTTTAAGCCAGCTTTTTCACTCTCCTCTTTCACCCTCATCAAGAAGCTCTTTAGTTCCTCTTCACTTTCTGCCATTAGAGTGGTATCATCTGCACTTCTGAGGTTGATATTTCTCCCAGCAATCTTGATTCCAGCTTGTGAGTCATCCAGCCTGGCATTTCTCATGATGTTCTCTGCATATAAGTTAATTAAGCAGGATGACAACATACAACCTTGTAGTTGTTGCTAAATTGTTGTTGCTAAGTCACTTCAGTCGTGTCTGACTCTGTGTGACCCCATAGACGGCAGCCCACCAGGCTCCCTGTCCCTGGGATCCTCCAGGCATGAACACTGGAGTGGGTTGCCATTTCCTTCTCCAATGCATGAAAGCAAAAAGTGAAAGTGAAGTTGCTCAGTCGTGTTCGACCGTCAGCAACCCCATGGACCGCAGGCTACCATGCTCCTCCATCCATGGGATTTTCCAGGCAAGAGTACTGGAGTGGGGTGCCATTGCCTTCTCTGACAATCTTGTAGTACTCCTTCCCAATTTTGAATCAGTCTGCTGTTCTATGACCAGTCCTAACTGTTGCTTCTTGACCTGCACGCAAGCTCTCTAAGAATTTTTCCACTGTGTGTTGTAATCCACACAGTTAAAGTCTTTAGTGTAGTCAGTGAAGCAGAAATAGATGTTTTCTGGAACTTTCTTGCTTTCTCCATAATCCAACAAATGTTGGCAAATTAAACTGTTGTGTGATTTTCTCCTGTTAATCTCATATCAATTGAATTCTTAGACCAGCCAAAAGAAGAAGAACCTAGAAGGGTAAAGGGAAATTTCTTCCTTCCTGACAGGATACTAGCAACCACATTTCTCAGATGTTATTCATAAAGCACATTATGATTCTTGGGTCCTAGGGGCTTGAGGAGTCCTATGGAAATGACAATCAAAACAGGACTCTGGACAACACAGTCAGTGGGCAGCAATGGAACGGAGGCCAGAACCTGGGATGTCTCTAAACTAGCTTCCTCTCATGTAAGATGAGGACTAAATAAATTCCGAGTTCTCTTCTCAGTCTATCAAAAATATCAATAGCCACAGTCAGCCTATTGTTAAGGTCAGCTAGGCCTTTCCTTTCTGTTCCATAGCACAGCCTGGTGGTTGACAGTATGGACTTTGAAATAAGACAGCCAAAGTTCAAATCCTGTCTCTGTCACTGCTAGCTGTGTGACCCTGGACAGGTTAATTCACCTCTCTGTAAAATACCTACCTAAAGATGAATCCTGAGGACTCTATGAAACAGTGTGTCTGCCACAGAGTGTAGTAACACTAGGTCATTGTGCAAATGTTTGTTATTATACTTTCATACATGTGTGTCCTCCTTTAGCAGTGTTTTCTTTTGGCCACTTAACAGTGGTGTGAATGATGTGAGGAAACACAGTCAGAAGCAGAAAGATCATTTTCAAAGGTCAAGATAGTTTAGGTTTTCTAGGAAAAAGGCTGTACTTGTGACTTCCGTGGTAGCTCAGATGGTAAAGCGTCTGCCTACAAGGAGGGAGGCCTGGGTTCAATCCCTGGGTCAGGAAGATCTTATGGAGAAGCAAATGGCAACCCACTCCAGTACTCTTGCCTGGAAAATCCCATGGACAGAGGAGCCTGGTAAGCTACAGTCCATGGGGTCACAAAGAGTTGGACACGACTGAGTGACTTCATTCACTCACCCCCTCCCTGCCCAGGGCCCTAACAGTGGGACTGGCGTCCCCCACCCAAGCCCAGATGCAAAGAGAAAGAGTGTCAAGAGCACCCAAGGGCCCTATTTCACCAATCACCCCAAATGATTCTGTACCTCCCACTATCCTCTACAGACTCCCTAGGGATTTCTGTTTCTCCCTGTCCCCTCTGCCTCCAGCCTAGCCAAACATCTTTTAAATCCTTCTCCAAGTTAACATGTCCAATCAAACTGCCATCTGTGTCCTCTAAGACCTGTGCATTTACAAAGGAAGGCAAGAGTCAGGCAGGAGGCACATGGGGAGAACCCTAATTACCAGGATAGGAATGCTGCAGGAATGAAGCCTTTTTTTCAGGAAGCAAAGGTAGAAGTTACTCCCAGGTCTCAGCCCCCATCTGCCCCCCTTCTGCAGTGATGGGAGGGGGTTTGCATGGGAGGGGGTTTGCTTAGGACTTTCTACATGTTGTCTGTTGAATAAGAAATGCACAACCTAAAAGTTGTGATTAAGTTTTATTTGAAGAGCTTACTAGAGTTTTTGCTGAAAAAAAAAATCAAGTAGTTGAACATCATAAGATTACTGCTAATCACAAAAAAATAAGTTAATGATTTTAGTGTTTCTCTATGTACAGGAAGATGCAAGAATCTTATTAATAACTGAGTGGTCTTTCATTGTATGTATATACATATATGCCACATCTTCTTTATCCACTCATCTGTTGACGAGCACTTAGATTGCTTTCATGTCTTGGCTGTTGTAAATACTGCTGCTATGCTATCTTTTCAAATTATAGTTTTCTCTGTGTATATGCCCAGGAGTGGAATTACTGGATCATATGGCAACTATTTTTAGCTTTTCAAGGATACTCCATACTGTTTCCCATAGTGTCTGTACCAATTTACATTCCCATCAATAGTGTAGGAGGGTTCCCTTTTCTCCATACCCTCTCCAGCATTTATTTATTTGTAGACTTTTTGATGGTGGCCATTCTGACTAGTATAATACCTCAGTGTAATTTTGATTTGTATTTCTCTAATAATTAGCAGTGTTGAGTATCTTTTCATGTATTTGTTGGTCATCTGTGTGTCTTCTTTGGAGAAATGTCTATTTACGTCTTCTGCCCATTTTTTTATTGGTTTGGTTTTTTGTCATTGAGTTTATGAGCTGTTTGTATATTTTAGAAATTAAGCCCTTCCTTGTCAGTCATATCATTTGCAAACATTTTCTCTCAGTTTGTAGGTTGTCTGTTTTATGGTTTCTTTTGCTATGCAAAAACTTAAAGTTTGATTAGGTTCTATTGGTTTATTTTTATTTCTAGTGCCTTGGAAGACTGACCTAAGAAAACATTGCTACAATTTCAGAGAATGTTTGACTATGTTCTCTTCTAGGAATTTTATGGTGTCATGCCTTATATTTAAGTCTTTAAGCCATTTTATTTTTGTGTATGGTATGAGGGAATATTCTAACAACTTCATTGATTTACATGTAGTTGTCCAGCTCTCCCACCACCACTTGCTGAAAAGACTCTCTTTTCGCCAGTGTATACATATTCTTGCCTCCTTTGTCAAAGATTAACTGATCGTGGATGTGTGAGTCCATTTCTGGGTTCTCTATTCTGTTCCACTGATTCATGCAGGCTTGATTAAGGTTTGTTTCTTGAGGACTGATTTCTCTCTGCATCTCTGGGCCCTGAGCATGCTGGGAGAAGACAGGAAGTAGAGCCCCTTGGGAAGCAAGATGTCTGTCATCTCTGTAGCTTCCATCCTCTGTTCAAGCTCACATGGCAGGAGTGGGGAATGGAGAGGGGACTAGGCTGTCTCAGGTCGTGTGACAATTTTGAACAAATCACCAAAGCCAGAGACCGAGATGCCTGGTGGGCTTACGCCCAGCTCACATGTTCTCCTGGAGCTGAGGGGAAAGTCAGCTCACTCTCTCCTCCTCTTCACAGCAACTAGTTTATCTTATTTATTCTTAATTGAAGTATTTATAGTATCACATTAGCTTCAGATATATAACATGATTCAGTATTTTTATAGATTATACTTTTTAAAAAGTTGTTATAATACAGCAACTATTTTAAATCTTCATGGTCTCTGCAGACACTGTCCTCCTCCCCTATCAGATGGGAACACCCTCCACTTCTTGTCCTCAGCCTACCTAAACCTAAACTCAGCTGCTTCTCCTTCCTGTTAAAATGGAAAAGGTGTTCCATCTCCTCCCTGGGACAATCACTGTGATCAGCGTGCCATGGGCTGCTGTCTCAGGGGCCTTGAGCTAATCTTTGTCTACTTCCTGTCTATACATTCATATTTCCCACCCATCTATCCTGATCTTGCAATACACAATGACTTGTTGAGCACGTATGTCTCATCAGCATAAAATCCACCATAAAATCTGATCAGTTGTTTGAGCCAGAAATCTGAAAGCTATTCTTCCTTACCCTGCATACCCAACTAATTACCAAGTCCTATTAATGTGAATATCTCAGTCTGTCTACTTCTACCCACAGGTCCAAGTAACCCATCATCTCTTTCACTTGGTTATAGACACTCAGGCAAAAGACACTATCCATGTTTTGACATCTTCACTCAAAACTGATGAAGCTGAATCAGATACCCATTTTAAGCTCTAAAATTTTATGAATTAAACCTAGACCTGTACATTGCAACCAGAGATATAATTTAACATTTTTCACATTACAGGCCTTATATCCCAAGCTCACTACTCCCTAAGTTCTGCTTCCACATCATCCAGATACACCCAACACCACCTTTTAAAGACCCAACTCATGGGCAGCAAAATAACAAGGATTCAAAGGCCAAAGACTGTAAGTAATGATAAATTTGATTATATGAAACAATGAAAAATGTAAATATGAAATCATGGATTTAGGGTCACTTCAAACTTACATTAAAAAATTGTGTATCAGAATCTTATCTCAATGGTTGGATCTTAGAAAATAATATTCTGGGTTTCTCACTAAGGGAATTTGTCCATGAATTATTGCTGAATTAACATGTTCCTGCAGGAAGGAGGGTCTAGGGTTTCCTATTCTGCCATCTTGATGGCATCACTCCTCAATAATGAAATTCTAATATTGAAACAAGCCCAAAAGCACTTACTCAATTACAATTCAGTAAATGGGTGTGAAAGTCAGTATAACACCTGGACATGTTCTCTCAATTTTTTTTTTTTCAATCAGCTACAGTAATTAACTAGCAGAGCCACAGCCTTCGTGTTCCCTGGAAGAGCAGAAATAATATCAGAAGTGAGCCTTAAAACATGTGAGAAATGCTTGGAATACAGATTAGGTTGAAGTATAGCACATATTTGAAGAATTTTTTTTAACTGTTTTACCTCTTAGTTTATTGTAAGACACCATTTGAATCCCCTTTCACCACCTTCTCTATGCTATTTTAATAAGTATTACACTCTTTGTTCCACTGTTTTTCAGAATCTCCTCCAGAGAGGTGAATGTATCTAATCAACACACTTAAGAATTCCTCTCCTCTTACTTTGAGAAAAGAGGAAAAAATACAATCATTCTGTCAGAAAATATGCCATCCTAAGGCCTCTCTTGAAGCCAATGGTCTAGTTATTGGACCAAAAGTTTGTTGCAGTATTTCCAGACATACAGTTAAAGGGAGACACACAGAGAGGGAAGCAGCAGGTCAGGAACATACCCAACTGAGAACCTTGACCAAGAAGGGCTACATTATCAATGCCTACCTTTTGCTTGACCCACCAATCTCCGTGCAGTCATCTTTCACCAAAAGGTGACATTCTACTACATGTCTATTTGCTTCTGCAAAAGCCCTTTCCAAAAGGAAGCGATGTTCTGTTGACCTGTATGGAACCACAACGGCTTTTAAGCTTTACTCTATCCCCACTTCAGTCCCCAAAGCAAACGTTCCTTATGGGGCAGGTTGCTAACCACAATTCTTATGGTTGAGAAAGCTGCTACGGAGCTAAGTACATTAGTGGAGATGCACTAGGTTTCAGGTTTAGAAGGGTTATGGTCTAAGACCAATTGTTGGCTACATTACTCTATTAAACTGTAATAAATAAGTGTCTTATGGGCCCATTGGCTTGTGTAGAGACCACAAGCAAAAAGCCTGAGGTCCACAAAAGCCACAGAATCATCTGGCACCTCTTCAAATCTAAGGTCTGACTTCTTAAACAAGGTCTATGAGACAAGTCAGATAAATACAGACTGGGAGGATTTATAGAGGGCTGAAATATAAGACCATCACTGATTTCTTTTAAAAGTAGCACTGCACTGACATATATGATAAAACATTATTGATTTCTCCAAATATGAGATATCTTTCCTTCCCTAGCTGGACATGGCTTTCCATTAATGGATTCATCCCTGACTAGTTCCCTTTATAAACAAGAGGCAAAATACATATGACAAGGCACACTAAATGGTCTAAAATATGTATGACAAGAGGCAAATAGGCAAAATATGTATGACAAGGCACCCTAAATGGTCTAACCCAGACTGAACCAATGATCTTGGTCTCAGTTAACAGTGACTTATAATGATGCTATAATAATTATTCATCTTTTTAAAAGGCTCTAATACCTACTTAATATTTTGCAGGTACCTATTAAACACAAAAAAAGAACTGACCATGTCTTCCTACCCAATGTGGCAGATACTGTTCAAAGTCCAGCTTTTCACGTTCAAACAGCTCCATTCAGAACTCCATTTAGACCTGATTGGTAATCATATAGCCTTTTTCCAGGTTTTATTTCTATGAGCATTTGAATGAATAAAAGATTCTAAATCCCATTAAGCCTTTTATCTAAATTTTACCATATGTGAAGATGGTATGGAAGGACATGATTGTATGTTGAATGTCCCAAGTGAAGTAGGATTTGACCTTAAATTTTAACAGCTGATTTGCATTTCTACATCCTAGACCTTGCTTCTGGTCAACTAGCAGCCTCTTACTACGGGTTCTAAAGTTACTGATTAGGTGGGAGAACCGAGAGAGAGGGCATTGCTGGCCAGACATATTAA
>SJYW01013135.1:325429-352923 GCA_006410735.1 Raphicerus campestris | reverse complement strand
CAGCATTTATTTATTTGTAGACTTTTTGATGGTGGCCATTCTGACTAGTATAATACCTCAGTGTAATTTTGATTTGTATTTCTCTAATAATTAGCAGTGTTGAGTATCTTTTCATGTATTTGTTGGTCATCTGTGTGTCTTCTTTGGAGAAATGTCTATTTACGTCTTCTGCCCATTTTTTTATTGGTTTGGTTTTTTGTCATTGAGTTTATGAGCTGTTTGTATATTTTAGAAATTAAGCCCTTCCTTGTCAGTCATATCATTTGCAAACATTTTCTCTCAGTTTGTAGGTTGTCTGTTTTATGGTTTCTTTTGCTATGCAAAAACTTAAAGTTTGATTAGGTTCTATTGGTTTATTTTTATTTCTAGTGCCTTGGAAGACTGACCTAAGAAAACATTGCTACAATTTCAGAGAATGTTTGACTATGTTCTCTTCTAGGAATTTTATGGTGTCATGCCTTATATTTAAGTCTTTAAGCCATTTTATTTTTGTGTATGGTATGAGGGAATATTCTAACAACTTCATTGATTTACATGTAGTTGTCCAGCTCTCCCACCACCACTTGCTGAAAAGACTCTCTTTTCGCCAGTGTATACATATTCTTGCCTCCTTTGTCAAAGATTAACTGATCGTGGATGTGTGAGTCCATTTCTGGGTTCTCTATTCTGTTCCACTGATTCATGCAGGCTTGATTAAGGTTTGTTTCTTGAGGACTGATTTCTCTCTGCATCTCTGGGCCCTGAGCATGCTGGGAGAAGACAGGAAGTAGAGCCCCTTGGGAAGCAAGATGTCTGTCATCTCTGTAGCTTCCATCCTCTGTTCAAGCTCACATGGCAAGAGTGGGGAATGGAGAGGGGACTGGGCTGTCTCAGGTCGTGTGACAATTTTGAACAAATCACCAAAGCCAGAGACCGAGATGCCTGGTGGGCTTACGCCCAGCTCACATGTTCTCCTGGAGCTGAGGGGAAAGTCAGCTCACTCTCTCCTCCTCTTCACAGCAACTAGTTTATCTTATTTATTCTTAATTGAAGTATTTATAGTATCACATTAGCTTCAGATATATAACATGATTCAGTATTTTTATAGATTATACTTTTTAAAAAGTTGTTATAATACAGCAACTATTTTAAATCTTCATGGTCTCTGCAGACACTGTCCTCCTCCCCTATCAGATGGGAACACCCTCCACTTCTTGTCCTCAGCCTACCTAAACCTAAACTCAGCTGCTTCTCCTTCCTGTTAAAATGGAAAAGGTGTTCCTTCTCCTCCCTGGGACAATCACTGTGATCAGCGTGCCATGGGCTGCTGTCTCAGGGGCCTTGAGCTAATCTTTGTCTACTTCCTGTCTATACATTCATATTTCCCACCCATCTATCCTGATCTTGCAATACACAATGACTTGTTGAGCACGTATGTGTCATCAGCATAAAATCCACCATAAAATCTGATCAGTTGTTTGAGCCAGAAATCTGAAAGCTATTCTTCCTTACCCTGCATACCCAACTAATTACCAAGTCCTATTAATGTGAATATCTCAGTCTGTCTACTTCTACCCACAGGTCCAAGTAACCCATCATCTCTTTCACTTGGTTATAGACACTCAGGCAAAAGACACTATCCATGTTTTGACATCTTCACTCAAAACTGATGAAGCTGAATCAGATACCCATTTTAAGCTCTAAAATTTTATGAATTAAACCTAGACCTGTACATTGCAACCAGAGATATAATTTAACATTTTTCACATTACAGGCCTTATATCCCAAGCTCACTACTCCCTAAGTTCTGCTTCCACATCATCCAGATACACCCAACACCACCTTTTAAAGACCCAACTCATGGGCAGCAAAATAACAAGGATTCAAAGGCCAAAGACTGTAAGTAATGATAAATTTGATTATATGAAACAATGAAAAATGTAAATATGAAATCATGGATTTAGGGTCACTTCAAACTTACATTAAAAAATTGTGTATCAGAATCTTATCTCAATGGTTGGATCTTAGAAAATAATATTCTGGGTTTCTCACTAAGGGAATTTGTCCATGAATTATTGCTGAATTAACATGTTCCTGCAGGAAGGAGGGTCTAGGGTTTCCTATTCTGCCATCTTGATGGCATCACTCCTCAATAATGAAATTCTAATATTGAAACAAGCCCAAAAGCACTTACTCAATTACAATTCAGTAAATGGGTGTGAAAGTCAGTATAACACCTGGACATGTTCTCTCAATTTTTTTTTTTTCAATCAGCTACAGTAATTAACTAGCAGAGCCACAGCCTTCGTGTTCCCTGGCAGAGCAGAAATAATATCAGAAGTGAGCCTTAAAACATGTGAGAAATGCTTGGAATACAGATTAGGTTGAAGTATAGCACATATTTGAAGAATTTTTTTTAACTGTTTTACCTCTTAGTTTATTGTAAGACACCATTTGAATCCCCTTTCACCACCTTCTCTATGCTATTTTAATAAGTATTACACTCTTTGTTCCACTGTTTTTCAGAATCTCCTCCAGAGAGGTGAATGTATCTAATCAACACACTTAAGAATTCCTCTCCTCTTACTTTGAGAAAAGAGGAAAAAATACAATCATTCTGTCAGAAAATATGCCATCCTAAGGCCTCTCTTGAAGCCAATGGTCTAGTTATTGGACCAAAAGTTTGTTGCAGTATTTCCAGACATACAGTTAAAGGGAGACACACAGAGAGGGAAGCAGCAGGTCAGGAACATACCCAACTGAGAACCTTGACCAAGAAGGGCTACATTATCAATGTCTACCTTTTGCTTGACCCACCAATCTCCGTGCAGTCATCTTTCACCAAAAGGTGACATTCTACTACATGTCTATTTGCTTCTGCAAAAGCCTTTTCCAAAAGGAAGCGATGTTCTGTTGACCTGTATGGAACCACAACGGCTTTTAAGCTTTACTCTATCCCCACTTCAGTCCCCAAAGCAAACGTTCCTTATGGGGCAGGTTGCTAACCACAATTCTTATGGTTGAGAAAGCTGCTACGGAGCTAAGTACATTAGCGGAGATGCACTAGGTTTCAGGTTTAGAAGGGTTATGGTCTAAGACCAATTGTTGGCTACATTACTCTATTAAACTGTAATAAATAAGTGTCTTATGGGCCCATTGGCTTGTGTAGAGACCACAAGCAAAAAGCCTGAGGTCCACAAAAGCCACAGAATCATCTGGCACCTCTTCAAATCTAAGGTCTGACTTCTTAAACAAGGTCTATGAGACAAGTCAGATAAATACAGACTGGGAGGATTTATAGAGGGCTGAAATATAAGACCATCACTGATTTCTTTTAAAAGTAGCACTGCACTGACATATATGATAAAACATTATTGATTTCTCCAAATATGAGATATCTTTCCTTCCCTAGCTGGACATGGCTTTCCATTAATGGATTCATCCCTGACTAGTTCCCTTTATAAACAAGAGGCAAAATACATATGACAAGGCACACTAAATGGTCTAAAATATGTATGACAAGAGGCAAATAGGCAAAATATGTATGACAAGGCACCCTAAATGGTCTAACCCAGACTGAACCAATGATCTTGGTCTCAGTTAACAGTGACTTATAATGATGCTATAATAATTATTCATCTTTTTAAAAGGCTCTAATACCTACTTAATATTTTGCAGGTACCTATTAAACACAAAAAAAGAACTGACCATGTCTTCCTACCCAATGTGGCAGATACTGTTCAAAGTCCAGCTTTTCACGTTCAAACAGCTCCATTCAGAACTCCATTTAGACCTGATTGGTAATCATATAGCCTTTTTCCAGGTTTTATTTCTATGAGCATTTGAATGAATAAAAGATTCTAAATCCCATTAAGCCTTTTATCTAAATTTTACCATATGTGAAGATGGTATGGAAGGACATGATTGTATGTTGAATGTCCCAAGTGAAGTAGGATTTGACCTTAAATTTTAACAGCTGATTTGCATTTCTACATCCTAGACCTTGCTTCTGGTCAACTAGCAGCCTCTTACTACGGGTTCTAAAGTTACTGATTAGGTGGGAGAACCGAGAGAGAGGGCATTGCTGGCCAGACATATTAATAATTGAAAAACCAGGTCAGAGACTAATCTAAGTAAATTTCAAAGCACTTATCTCTGTTCAAGAGCACCATTCTCTCAAATCTTTTTATTCTTCGTACAAACAGCAAAACCCTCTTCAGATTTTTGTAAAGTCCTAATCCAAGTCTTTTTGTTGAGACAGGAAAATTTATCTTGGGTAAGGAATAAACATCAATAAATAGATAAATGGAACAGAAGAGACCAGAGAAACATATTTACAGACATAAACTTATATATTAAATATCTAAATGCAAATTTATTTCTGAAACAAAATAAAAAACAAAAGGAAGGTTGATGACTGAGATCAATACTAAAAAATCAGCCATGACCAGGTAAGATACCACTTAAGTTTCTCTGGTCCAAATTCACTCTTCATTATCTTCTATCAAGTAATGAATCTGGACCCTGCACACTTGTCTTCTTTACCACCAGGCAGGATGTTAAGCTCTGTCAGCAGAGGGTGCTGGAGGAAGGGCTTCTCTTGGGTTCCGGGCTCCTCACCTGCCGCTTTGGCATGCTGAGCTCCAGTGGCGCATGCGGCTTCCTGCTGGAGTGCCACCGGCACAGCACCTCCTGTGAAGGGGCTCCCCTGGCCCCGTGCCCCACTACCCCACCCTTCACAGCTTCAGTAAACTCCGCCATTCAGCCTTAGCCACACCTTCTCCAATGAAGTGTGGATGTAAGCTCAGGAGGGGAGTGATGCACAAGAGTAGTGATGAAATAACAAGTGGAATAATAAGTGGAAGGACAAAGAAAACACTCTGATATCTGCTGGAGGAAATGGAAGGCAATCTCAGTGTGTTAAAATGTTCAAAGTGGAAACCCTGGGCGCAGGTGTGCACTTCTGTTTGCTCTAGAGAAACATTCACATATATAAGCAAGGTGGCAGGTACCAAGATATCCTTTTAGAAAACAGTACAATCTACAAACAACGTAATTGTTCTTCACTAGGTAGATACTTACAATAGTCATAACTACATATACCAACAGAGAATTTAAGAATTTGGCATAGCTAATGAGTGAAAAAAAGGTTGCAGGATAATAATAAAAATCCGTATCATGTATTTTCTAAGGGTATATTAAGTTGTGTGTATACAAATGCTGAGGGGGAGAGTTTACCACCAAACCAGTTCTAGTAATTATCTCTGGAAAGTGGAGAAGGACAAAAATGGGGAAAGGGCTGGGATTATCAAAGCAGACTTTACCTGTAATAGTTTAAGAAAAGAAAAAGAATATGTATTTGTTAAATAATTAAAAATGAAGACTTTTAAAAGTCCTACCTTGAACTTTTACTTCTGGCCAAGATGAAATAAGAGACTGGATATACCCTGAAACAAATGAAAAACTAGGCAAAACAATTAAACACTGGTTTTCAACACCCTGGACTTCAGCCAAAGAACAGTGATCTTTGAAAAAAAGGAAACCACCAACCCAGCTTACTGCCTTGAATTTCTAAGCCATGATGCAGGAAGGCAACACCTAGGCAGAAGTCGGTGGACTTCCCTGAGTTGAGGAGATGGAGCTGAAAGTTAAGGGAGATGAAACCAGACAGAGTTCCCAGGGCAGAGGACCAGGCAGGGGAGAACTACACAAAGGAGACCTCCAGAGATCTGCAGAAGGTACCCCTCAGGTATTCAACAATGTATTGGTCAGGACACATACACGAGGAAACCATCCAAGGCTGGGGAAAGGTTTAGAGGAAACAGTACTTGGAACGCACACAAGGCTAGGAATAGAGGCCGTTTCCACTAACCCAGACCAGAAAGCCTCTTAATCCAGGGAGCACTGGGTAGATAATTAGCCAGTGCAGAAGTGGGGAACAATTAATCCTAGAACAAATGTTCTGCTCTTAACAAAGCTTAAAAAGCAAGATCTGAAAGGAGCCAACTGCTGTCATGAAATTTAACTATGTCCCAGAACAGAAATAACCAGCACCCAACAAGTTAAAATTTACATCTGGTATACAATAAGAAACTACCAAGAATACAAAGAAACAGGAAAGTTATGACTTACAGTGAGAAAAAAAATCAATAAAAACTGACCCAGATGTTAAAAATTGTTACATGTTCAAAACGTAAAGCTGGAATATGTGGAAATATGAAAAATACCCAAACTGAACTTTAAAAATGAAGACATCTGAAGTGAAAAGACTCCAGGTAAGATTAACAATAGATTAAACATAGTAGAAGAAAGTATTAGTGAATTTAAAGATGGTAATAATCTGACATGAAGTAGAAGATAGCCTCTGTGGAACTGAAGTCCCCAGCACAGAGAATGGGAAGACAGAAAAAGCTATCTGAAAAAATAATAGCTGAAAGTTTTCCAAATCTGATGAAAAACCACAAATCCAAGACGCGCAACAAACCTCAACCACAAGAAACAAAACAGCATCAGTTCAGTTCAGCTCAGTCGAGTCCGACTCATTGCAACCCCATGGACTGCAGCATGCCAGGCTTCCCTGTTCATCACCAACTCCTGGAGCTTGCTCAAACTCATGTCCATGGAGTAGGTGATGTCATCCAACCATCTCATCTTCTGTCAGCCCCTTCTCCTCCCGATTTCAACCTTTCCCAGCATCAGGGTCTTTTCCCATGAGTCAGTTTTTCCCATCAGGTGGCCAGAGTATTGGAGTTTCAGCTTCAGCATCAGTCCTCCCAATGAATTCAGGACTGATTTCCTTTAGGATGGACTGGTTTGATCTTGCAGTCCAAAGGACTCTCAAGAGTCTTCTCCAACACCACAGTTCAAAAGTATCAATTCTTCAGCCCTCAGCTTTATGGTCCAACTCTCACATCCATACATGACTACTAGAAAAACCATAGCTTTGACCAGACAGACTACAGCATAGCACAGTACAATCAAAATGCTCAAAACAAGTGATAAGAAGAAAAATCTTGTAAAAGCAAGAGGAAAAAAAGACGTACTGAGGAACAAAAGATAAAGATGAGATTTCTCATAGGACACAATGCATGTGAGATGCTGGATCAACATCATTAAAGGGCTAAAAGCAAAAACGTCGACCTAGAACTCTATCCAATGAAATCATTCAAAAATGAAAGCACACAAAAACCGTAAGAACTCATAACCAGTATCTGTACCAACAAAACTAGAAATGCTGAAGGTTAAAAGACATCCTTTAGGCAGAAGGTGAATACCAGCACCAACATGTTACCTATACAAATTAAGGAAGAGAACAGGCACAGTAACTACATGGGTAAATACACAGGACTTTAATCATTAAAACATTAACAACAAAAAACACCCCACCTACTGTGAACACCATGCTCATCAAAATAACAGTTTGTCTTTAGCAATGTTCTAGGAGTCTTGAACCCACTCTTCTGGGCTTTAAGGCTGATAGAAGAGTATTTATTCTCTCTTCTTTAGTCCAAGTTCTGCGATTTCATATAGAACGTAATTTTGCCCAAAATATGGGCCTACAGAATCAGATTTCACATACCAGCATGTGGCTTGGCACTAAATATTTATACCAAAGACTCTGAACAGAAACCCAATTTTACTTTACATGCAATCTGAATAAGGCAGAAACTCACAAACAAGCTTTCAGATATCTAGCAGCTGATGGTATTCTCATAAATACTTGGTAAACTAGCACATAAGTAGATGATTTCTATTTGAGGAAGATCAACTTTTTTTGTCAATAGCAAGGCAAACCAAGTCCTCCCTCCAACTATCCTTTCTAAGACTCTGTTCTCCACTGATAAAGACATCCCTTAGCTACTATCTGCTGGTCTTGAGGAGCAATGAAACACTCCAACAAGACTAAGGTAAATTCACTAGCATTAAATTTCGTAGTCAAAATATAAACACACACTCCAGTTAATAAAAAAAAAAAAAAGAGCAGATTAACCCAATAAACATGTAGATTTATTTTAGATTGATTTGGTACATGATACAGATTGGTTTTGCAGTTTTTAATGAACTGAAATAGAAATTTCTAAATACAGCAGTGTCTGCCTGTGCAACAATTATCTGTAAGGTAAGATACGGGATTTTAATAGAACTACAATCTGCATGAACAAATCAGGTGAAAAATCTGAAAATGTTTCTATATACCTTTTGGATTAAAAAAAAAAAACAACCCAAATCATTAATGGCTCAAGATACTAAACTGCTCAAGAGGGGAAAAGGCTGTGGGTTCACTGTAAGAGCTCTTCTTGTAAAATCTAATTCCATATTATGATTCTGTTAGAGCAGTATTCAAAACTACAGAAGATGAGAGGCTTCATCAGCTACATTTTCACAGAAATAGCTATAGCGTTAACATTAATGTGTGGAAAGGTATTTGTATCTAAGTAAATGACAATTACAGCATTGTAGCTAATTTTTACCCCTTTGAGAGAATGGAAATTCTGTGTATTTTCAACTGAATTTTGTATCTTTAAGCAATCACTAAAAGCTAACAGCCATGGCACCATAATAAAAATTTTTGTGAGGTACCTAGAATATCACTACTGAGGGAAACACAAAAATGTGAGGTAAGCCTACCTTTTCCCAAAAACCTTTGAAGCCAGAGATTTTAAACAATTAAGGCACTTGAAAACATTAGGTATATGTACAAATGTGCAAGTAAAACAAACTATAGCTGTACCAGCAAGTAACAAAGAAACAGTAAATCTTCATTTTAAGAACCTTTAATTATCTAAATGTAAGGAATTCTGGCTTATGAAATGGACCAAAGCAACTTGTCTTGTACTATAAAATATTGAAAACCAGTACTAAAGTCGGCCCCTATAGGCTAAAGAAACTAACAAAACATCTTAATGACCTAGAAAAGCAAAAGTTCACTTTAAACTGATTTAAGCCCCTGACTAATCCAATGTGTCAAAGGCAGGGAAGAAATATCCCTCAACCTGAAAAAACTAGTGCTTCATGAGGAAACTAAAAAATAAAAGTACGCATGCTTTTCCTACAACAGGAATCGAAACTAAGAAGAAAGGCTGGGAGAGGAGAAACAAAAAGTTCAATCTGTTTACCCAGGGCAATTATCAATAAAAATTTAGTCATCTGATCAACTAAATTTTTTCTGAAATTATACTGCTCACATTTGCTATTTCAAAACTTAAAATGACTGTCTCATTTAAAGAATTAGTAACTGATTCTAAAACAACTTATTTCTTCCTTGCCTTATAGAAGTTACTTTTCAAAAAAGCTCGGTGGAAATCTTTTTAAGGTACAACAGTGTTAGGATACTTTTTTGAAGTACAAAGGAAAACATAATTAAATCAACTTTATACTTTTTAACAGCCGTAAGAAAAATGGTGGTAGGTCCAACAGATGAAGGCTTTTGACTCTGTAGAACATCATTTAAGTTACTCAGGCTTGAAATAAAGTAGCTAAGCTTTCAATTAAATACTAACAGTGTGGTATCTAAAAGCAGGTTTACTACTGCTCACATCAACAGTTATATCCTCAGACCAACTTTTCACTTCATTAACGTAAAAGAACAAATCACCAACATTTTTTTAGTTACAGTCTACCTTTCAGTCTGTCTTTTAAGGCACTGTTCTTTGTTTTCTCAATGATATAAGGTGCTTTACAAGTATGAACAATAACCTGCTATACTTTTCATGTTTTGTATCCTCTCATTTCTTTAAATCTGGAATGTAATTCCCTGTGTGGCATCTTTTTTCTAATGTAGAAAAAAATAACTGTTATCAAGCACAAAATTTTACTCTAAGGGTACTACATTTATAAATTTATTCCACTTTTGAAACGATAGCCAAAAATCCACCTGATTGATGCTCATTTGGCACATTCTTCTCAATTCTGGTCACTAAACTACATCCTGAGTTAGGATGAAAATAATGCAGCTTTCACGCTTAAAAGGACTACACTTAAATTGCCAAGAGTCATGAGGTTGTCTGCGCAGGACAATGTTTTCCATCACTTAGTTACATTTGGCATGTCAAGCAGAGAGAACACAATCCCACAGCAGCAGCCATGTAAAATGAAAGACGGCCACAGGGACTCATGCAGCGCACTTTAAACAGCCCCGGTGAGCACAGTGACTGAACTGATTCTTCTTCAAGGGTGGTTGGTGCTCCTATATGCATCCTTTGAAAAATTAAAGATCCTAGAATAGCATCTTCCATGTGGGACATCTTGAAAGATAATATTTTGGTTTCAGTTGAGTTACATGCCAGTCCTTGTTAATTTAGTGGGTCTCTTTACAGAGTGTGGTAGTTTCGTTCTTTAGATTTGCAGAATTTATAGAGAAAGAAAATTACAGCCTGCACACCCAAGACAAGGACAATTCCTCCAATGAAACTGGCTGCATCAAAGGTAGACTTCCGCATAGGTTGTATAGTTGGAGTTAAAGTGGTATTAGTTGTACCTGGTTAAATGAGATAAAAGAAATAACAATACTTAGTAAGATACTCAGTCTCATGATCCTCTGATAATTTCAAGACTCATCTGAACCTTTTTGTCATGTGTTTCTATAAAGTATTTCCTCTTATGTCAACAGCTTCCTAATTGAGGAAGACAACCATTTATCAATCCCACTTTTCATTCTATCCAACAACGTCAAGTGGTCAATGGTGCTAATATAATTGCAAACATGAAAAGGAAAATTTATTCTCTTGGCATATTATGCCCTGTGAACATACTAAGCACTTTTAAAATTTGCAGTTTCTTCAGACTACGTATCTTAATTGCTACAGTAAATATTAATATTTGTGTTTAAAATTCATACTTTGCATTTTTCTAAATTTATAAAAGGTAAATGAAAATTTGATTACAGGTTTTCAAATTACAAAAATAATCTTAATAAAGCAAAAAAATTCACAAAATCAAAAATTTCAGTATTACCTAGAAGTAAAAAAGATGGCTATATTATCTGCAAACTGACATAGTCTAATACAGCCCACAACCAATCTCCAATAGTAATTTAATGTTGAAGTTATAAGAAATTAGATTTTACCTACAGATTGTACTAAAAGAGTTTTGGAAAACCGTTACTATTTAATTCTAACATGTCACGCCAAAATGTGATTACAATTTTAAAATGTATTAGAGGACTCTCAGCAAACCTATCCTTATTGCTTTAACAGCCTACTATCTTGGTCTTCCAAATCTAAGAGATGATTTCAGTTCCTAACTGTTTAAGAATAAAATTGGCAAGTGATAACAAATAGTAAAAGCTAACACTGCACACACATCCTATCTTACTGTTAGTTTTAAAAAACACAATTACCTGATGGAGTAGCTGTGGTGGAAGTTGTAGTAGTGGAAGGCAGAGTTGTGGTTTTAGCTGGAATGCAAATGAAATGTATTAAAACCTTGAATTTCTCAATTATCTAGCATCTATCTTTTAAAAACATAACTACCACTTCAACATGCTTCCAGTGGTTTTTTTTTGACAGAATAAAGGCCAAATCTCAGTTAATGGTTTTTCTAACATATCTGCACATTCAGAACATTAGCTTTGAAGTGTATTCTAAAACATGAAGCAATCATAAAGTTATATCTATGTTAGCATCTATATACATAGTTAAGTATAAAAATTTATATATACACCTGGATACAGTCTGCAAAAAGACACACAGGTGGGCAAGAATTTAGGTGAGGGAACTCTTGGTTCTTTCTCAATAATCTTGCTTCTAAGACAAAACCCATTAACTCAGTAAGTCATGGTAAGAAACAAATACAATTCAATATTTCTTAAAGTAGCTATCAAGATTTATCTTCTTCATTTNCCACTACCCCACCCTTCACAGCTTCAGTAAACTCCGCCATTCAGCCTTAGCCACACCTTCTCCAATGAAGTGTGGATGTAAGCTCAGGAGGGGAGTGATGCACAAGAGTAGTGATGAAATAACAAGTGGAATAATAAGTGGAAGGACAAAGAAAACACTCTGATATCTGCTGGAGGAAATGGAAGGCAATCTCAGTGTGTTAAAATGTTCAAAGTGGAAACCCTGGGCGCAGGTGTGCACTTCTGTTTGCTCTAGAGAAACATTCACATATATAAGCAAGGTGGCAGGTACCAAGATATCCTTTTAGAAAACAGTACAATCTACAAACAACGTAATTGTTCTTCACTAGGTAGATACTTACAATAGTCATAACTACATATACCAACAGAGAATTTAAGAATTTGGCATAGCTAATGAGTGAAAAAAAGGTTGCAGGATAATAATAAAAATCCGTATCATGTATTTTCTAAGGGTATATTAAGTTGTGTGTATACAAATGCTGAGGGGGAGAGTTTACCACCAAACCAGTTCTAGTAATTATCTCTGGAAAGTGGAGAAGGACAAAAATGGGGAAAGGGCTGGGATTATCAAAGCAGACTTTACCTGTAATAGTTTAAGAAAAGAAAAAGAATATGTATTTGTTAAATAATTAAAAATGAAGACTTTTAAAAGTCCTACCTTGAACTTTTACTTCTGGCCAAGATGAAATAAGAGACTGGATATACCCTGAAACAAATGAAAAACTAGGCAAAACAATTAAACAGTGGTTTTCAACACCCTGGACTTCAGCCAAAGAACAGTGATCTTTGAAAAAAAGGAAACCACCAACCCAGCTTACTGCCTTGAATTTCTAAGCCATGATGCAGGAAGGCAACACCTAGGCAGAAGTCGGTGGACTTCCCTGAGTTGAGGAGATGGAGCTGAAAGTTAAGGGAGATGAAACCAGACAGAGTTCCCAGGGCAGAGGACCAGGCAGGGGAGAACTACACAAAGGAGACCTCCAGAGATCTGCAGAAGGTACCCCTCAGGTATTCAACAATGTATTGGTCAGGACACATACACGAGGAAACCATCCAAGGCTGGGGAAAGGTTTAGAGGAAACAGTACTTGGAACGCACACAAGGCTAGGAATAGAGGCCGTTTCCACTAACCCAGACCAGAAAGCCTCTTAATCCAGGGAGCACTGGGTAGATAATTAGCCAGTGCAGAAGTGGGGAACAATTAATCCTAGAACAAATGTTCTGCTCTTAACAAAGCTTAAAAAGCAAGATCTGAAAGGAGCCAACTGCTGTCATGAAATTTAACTATGTCCCAGAACAGAAATAACCAGCACCCAACAAGTTAAAATTTACATCTGGTATACAATAAGAAACTACCAAGAATACAAAGAAACAGGAAAGTTATGACTTACAGTGAGAAAAAAAATCAATAAAAACTGACCCAGATGTTAAAAATTGTTACATGTTCAAAACGTAAAGCTGGAATATGTGGAAATATGAAAAATACCCAAACTGAACTTTAAAAATGAAGACATCTGAAGTGAAAAGACTCCAGGTAAGATTAACAATAGATTAAACATAGTAGAAGAAAGTATTAGTGAATTTAAAGATGGTAATAATCTGACATGAAGTAGAAGATAGCCTCTGTGGAACTGAAGTCCCCAGCACAGAGAATGGGAAGACAGAAAAAGCTATCTGAAAAAATAATAGCTGAAAGTTTTCCAAATCTGATGAAAAACCACAAATCCAAGACGCGCAACAAACCTCAACCACAAGAAACAAAACAGCATCAGTTCAGTTCAGCTCAGTCGAGTCCGACTCATTGCAACCCCATGGACTGCAGCATGCCAGGCTTCCCTGTTCATCACCAACTCCTGGAGCTTGCTCAAACTCATGTCCATGGAGTAGGTGATGTCATCCAACCATCTCATCTTCTGTCAGCCCCTTCTCCTCCCGATTTCAACCTTTCCCAGCATCAGGGTCTTTTCCCATGAGTCAGTTTTTCCCATCAGGTGGCCAGAGTATTGGAGTTTCAGCTTCAGCATCAGTCCTCCCAATGAATTCAGGACTGATTTCCTTTAGGATGGACTGGTTTGATCTTGCAGTCCAAAGGACTCTCAAGAGTCTTCTCCAACACCACAGTTCAAAAGTATCAATTCTTCAGCCCTCAGCTTTATGGTCCAACTCTCACATCCATACATGACTACTAGAAAAACCATAGCTTTGACCAGACAGACTACAGCATAGCACAGTACAATCAAAATGCTCAAAACAAGTGATAAGAAGAAAAATCTTGTAAAAGCAAGAGGAAAAAAAGACGTACTGAGGAACAAAAGATAAAGATGAGATTTCTCATAGGACACAATGCATGTGAGATGCTGGATCAACATCATTAAAGGGCTAAAAGCAAAAACGTCGACCTAGAACTCTATCCAATGAAATCATTCAAAAATGAAAGCACACAAAAACCGTAAGAACTCATAACCAGTATCTGTACCAACAAAACTAGAAATGCTGAAGGTTAAAAGACATCCTTTAGGCAGAAGGTGAATACCAGCACCAACATGTTACCTATACAAATTAAGGAAGAGAACAGGCACAGTAACTACATGGGTAAATACACAGGACTTTAATCATTAAAACATTAACAACAAAAAACACCCCACCTACTGTGAACACCATGCTCATCAAAATAACAGTTTGTCTTTAGCAATGTTCTAGGAGTCTTGAACCCACTCTTCTGGGCTTTAAGGCTGATAGAAGAGTATTTATTCTCTCTTCTTTAGTCCAAGTTCTGCGATTTCATATAGAACGTAATTTTGCCCAAAATATGGGCCTACAGAATCAGATTTCACATACCAGCATGTGGCTTGGCACTAAATATTTATACCAAAGACTCTGAACAGAAACCCAATTTTACTTTACATGCAATCTGAATAAGGCAGAAACTCACAAACAAGCTTTCAGATATCTAGCAGCTGATGGTATTCTCATAAATACTTGGTAAACTAGCACATAAGTAGATGATTTCTATTTGAGGAAGATCAACTTTTTTTGTCAATAGCAAGGCAAACCAAGTCCTCCCTCCAACTATCCTTTCTAAGACTCTGTTCTCCACTGATAAAGACATCCCTTAGCTACTATCTGCTGGTCTTGAGGAGCAATGAAACACTCCAACAAGACTAAGGTAAATTCACTAGCATTAAATTTCGTAGTCAAAATATAAACACACACTCCAGTTAATAAAAAAAAAAAAAAGAGCAGATTAACCCAATAAACATGTAGATTTATTTTAGATTGATTTGGTACATGATACAGATTGGTTTTGCAGTTTTTAATGAACTGAAATAGAAATTTCTAAATACAGCAGTGTCTGCCTGTGCAACAATTATCTGTAAGGTAAGATACGGGATTTTAATAGAACTACAATCTGCATGAACAAATCAGGTGAAAAATCTGAAAATGTTTCTATATACCTTTTGGATTAAAAAAAAAAAACAACCCAAATCATTAATGGCTCAAGATACTAAACTGCTCAAGAGGGGAAAAGGCTGTGGGTTCACTGTAAGAGCTCTTCTTGTAAAATCTAATTCCATATTATGATTCTGTTAGAGCAGTATTCAAAACTACAGAAGATGAGAGGCTTCATCAGCTACATTTTCACAGAAATAGCTATAGCGTTAACATTAATGTGTGGAAAGGTATTTGTATCTAAGTAAATGACAATTACAGCATTGTAGCTAATTTTTACCCCTTTGAGAGAATGGAAATTCTGTGTATTTTCAACTGAATTTTGTATCTTTAAGCAATCACTAAAAGCTAACAGCCATGGCACCATAATAAAAATTTTTGTGAGGTACCTAGAATATCACTACTGAGGGAAACACAAAAATGTGAGGTAAGCCTACCTTTTCCCAAAAACCTTTGAAGCCAGAGATTTTAAACAATTAAGGCACTTGAAAACATTAGGTATATGTACAAATGTGCAAGTAAAACAAACTATAGCTGTACCAGCAAGTAACAAAGAAACAGTAAATCTTCATTTTAAGAACCTTTAATTATCTAAATGTAAGGAATTCTGGCTTATGAAATGGACCAAAGCAACTTGTCTTGTACTATAAAATATTGAAAACCAGTACTAAAGTCGGCCCCTATAGGCTAAAGAAACTAACAAAACATCTTAATGACCTAGAAAAGCAAAAGTTCACTTTAAACTGATTTAAGCCCCTGACTAATCCAATGTGTCAAAGGCAGGGAAGAAATATCCCTCAACCTGAAAAAACTAGTGCTTCATGAGGAAACTAAAAAATAAAAGTACGCATGCTTTTCCTACAACAGGAATCAAAACTAAGAAGAAAGGCTGGGAGAGGAGAAACAAAAAGTTCAATCTGTTTACCCAGGGCAATTATCAATAAAAATTTAGTCATCTGATCAACTAAATTTTTTCTGAAATTATACTGCTCACATTTGCTATTTCAAAACTTAAAATGACTGTCTCATTTAAAGAATTAGTAACTGATTCTAAAACAACTTATTTCTTCCTTGCCTTATAGAAGTTACTTTTCAAAAAAGCTCGGTGGAAATCTTTTTAAGGTACAACAGTGTTAGGATACTTTTTTGAAGTACAAAGGAAAACATAATTAAATCAACTTTATACTTTTTAACAGCCGTAAGAAAAATGGTGGTAGGTCCAACAGATGAAGGCTTTTGACTCTGTAGAACATCATTTAAGTTACTCAGGCTTGAAATAAAGTAGCTAAGCTTTCAATTAAATACTAACAGTGTGGTATCTAAAAGCAGGTTTACTACTGCTCACATCAACAGTTATATCCTCAGACCAACTTTTCACTTCATTAACGTAAAAGAACAAATCACCAACATTTTTTTAGTTACAGTCTACCTTTCAGTCTGTCTTTTAAGGCACTGTTCTTTGTTTTCTCAATGATATAAGGTGCTTTACAAGTATGAACAATAACCTGCTATACTTTTCATGTTTTGTATCCTCTCATTTCTTTAAATCTGGAATGTAATTCCCTGTGTGGCATCTTTTTTCTAATGTAGAAAAAAATAACTGTTATCAAGCACAAAATTTTACTCTAAGGGTACTACATTTATAAATTTATTCCACTTTTGAAACGATAGCCAAAAATCCACCTGATTGATGCTCATTTGGCACATTCTTCTCAATTCTGGTCACTAAACTACATCCTGAGTTAGGATGAAAATAATGCAGCTTTCACGCTTAAAAGGACTACACTTAAATTGCCAAGAGTCATGAGGTTGTCTGCGCAGGACAATGTTTTCCATCACTTAGTTACATTTGGCATGTCAAGCAGAGAGAACACAATCCCACAGCAGCAGCCATGTAAAATGAAAGACGGCCACAGGGACTCATGCAGCGCACTTTAAACAGCCCCGGTGAGCACAGTGACTGAACTGATTCTTCTTCAAGGGTGGTTGGTGCTCCTATATGCATCCTTTGAAAAATTAAAGATCCTAGAATAGCATCTTCCATGTGGGACATCTTGAAAGATAATATTTTGGTTTCAGTTGAGTTACATGCCAGTCCTTGTTAATTTAGTGGGTCTCTTTACAGAGTGTGGTAGTTTCGTTCTTTAGATTTGCAGAATTTATAGAGAAAGAAAATTACAGCCTGCACACCCAAGACAAGGACAATTCCTCCAATGAAACTGGCTGCATCAAAGGTAGACTTCCGCATAGGTTGTATAGTTGGAGTTAAAGTGGTATTAGTTGTACCTGGTTAAATGAGATAAAAGAAATAACAATACTTAGTAAGATACTCAGTCTCATGATCCTCTGATAATTTCAAGACTCATCTGAACCTTTTTGTCATGTGTTTCTATAAAGTATNTCTTGAACCCACTCTTCTGGGCTTTAAGGCTGATAGAAGAGTATTTATTCTCTCTTCTTTAGTCCAAGTTCTGCGATTTCATATAGAACGTAATTTTGCCCAAAATATGGGCCTACAGAATCAGATTTCACATACCAGCATGTGGCTTGGCACTAAATATTTATACCAAAGACTCTGAACAGAAACCCAATTTTACTTTACATGCAATCTGAATAAGGCAGAAACTCACAAACAAGCTTTCAGATATCTAGCAGCTGATGGTATTCTCATAAATACTTGGTAAACTAGCACATAAGTAGATGATTTCTATTTGAGGAAGATCAACTTTTTTTGTCAATAGCAAGGCAAACCAAGTCCTCCCTCCAACTATCCTTTCTAAGACTCTGTTCTCCACTGATAAAGACATCCCTTAGCTACTATCTGCTGGTCTTGAGGAGCAATGAAACACTCCAACAAGACTAAGGTAAATTCACTAGCATTAAATTTCGTAGTCAAAATATAAACACACACTCCAGTTAATAAAAAAAAAAAAAAGAGCAGATTAACCCAATAAACATGTAGATTTATTTTAGATTGATTTGGTACATGATACAGATTGGTTTTGCAGTTTTTAATGAACTGAAATAGAAATTTCTAAATACAGCAGTGTCTGCCTGTGCAACAATTATCTGTAAGGTAAGATACGGGATTTTAATAGAACTACAATCTGCATGAACAAATCAGGTGAAAAATCTGAAAATGTTTCTATATACCTTTTGGATTAAAAAAAAAAAAACAACCCAAATCATTAATGGCTCAAGATACTAAACTGCTCAAGAGGGGAAAAGGCTGTGGGTTCACTGTAAGAGCTCTTCTTGTAAAATCTAATTCCATATTATGATTCTGTTAGAGCAGTATTCAAAACTACAGAAGATGAGAGGCTTCATCAGCTACATTTTCACAGAAATAGCTATAGCGTTAACATTAATGTGTGGAAAGGTATTTGTATCTAAGTAAATGACAATTACAGCATTGTAGCTAATTTTTACCCCTTTGAGAGAATGGAAATTCTGTGTATTTTCAACTGAATTTTGTATCTTTAAGCAATCACTAAAAGCTAACAGCCATGGCACCATAATAAAAATTTTTGTGAGGTACCTAGAATATCACTACTGAGGGAAACACAAAAATGTGAGGTAAGCCTACCTTTTCCCAAAAACCTTTGAAGCCAGAGATTTTAAACAATTAAGGCACTTGAAAACATTAGGTATATGTACAAATGTGCAAGTAAAACAAACTATAGCTGTACCAGCAAGTAACAAAGAAACAGTAAATCTTCATTTTAAGAACCTTTAATTATCTAAATGTAAGGAATTCTGGCTTATGAAATGGACCAAAGCAACTTGTCTTGTACTGTAAAATATTGAAAACCAATACTAAAGTCGGCCCCTATAGGCTAAAGAAACTAACAAAACATCTTAATGACCTAGAAAAGCAAAAAGTTCACTTTAAACTGATTTAAGCCCCTGACTAATCCAATGTGTCAAAGGCAGGGAAGAAATATTCCTCAACCTGAAAAAACTAGTGCTTCATGAGGAAACTAAAAAATAAAAGTACGCATGCTTTTCCTACAACAGGAATCAAAACTAAGAAGAAAGGCTGGGAGAGGAGAAACAAAAAGTTCAATCTGTTTACCCAGGGCAATTATCAATAAAAATTTAGNAGTTACGACCAACCTAAATAGTATATTCAAAGGCAGAGACATTACTTTGCCAACTAAGGTCCGTCTAGTCAAGGCTATGGTTTTTCCTGTGGTCATGTGTGGATGTGAGAGTTGGACTGTAAAGAAGGCTGAACGCCAAAGAATTGATGCTTTTGAACTGTGGTGTTGGAGAAGACTCTCGGAAGAGTCCCTTGGACTGCAAGGAGATCAGCCCTGGGATTTCTTTGAAAGGAATGATGCAAAAGCTGAAACTCCAGTACTTTAGCCACCTCATGCGAAGAGTTCACTCATTGGAAAAGACTGATGCTGGGAGGGATTAGGGGCAGGCGAAGGGGACAACAGAGGATGAGATGGCTGGATGGCATCACGGACTTAATGAACANGATCAGCCCTGGGATTTCTTTGAAAGGAATGATGCAAAAGCTGAAACTCCAGTACTTTAGCCACCTCATGCGAAGAGATCACTCACTGGAAAAGACTCTGATGCTGGGAGGGATTAGGGGCAGGCGAAGGGGACAACAGAGGATGAGATGGCTGGATGGCATCACGGACTCAATGAACATGAATCTGAGTGAACTCCGGGAGACGGTGATGGACAGGGAGGCCTGGCATGCTGCAATTCATGGGGTCGCAAGGAGTCAGACACGACTGAGCGACTAAACTGGACTGAGTACACTTAACCTAACCACAAGGTCTAAATTTTCTCTTCCTTTTAAAGCTATTGAGCCTTAATCATCAAGTCTAAGAAATTAAAAGGGGGAGCGTGGGAGACAAAAGATTTTAGGGGTAGTATTAAGCAACTAATATTTTAAAGAAAAAGTATTTGATTTGCAAAACAAATAGTGCCCACCATCCTAAATGTTTTGTATTTCCAAATGTTCAAGAATACCTTACAGCAATTTTTGAAAATGTTATAACAATACAGCATTCTCAAAATTAAAGCAAACCCAAAGATTCTTACCTTTACATTCTATCCAAAAGCAGGTAGCATTACCATCAACACAGGAAATACAACTGTTTCGGCTTCCACAGATATCTAGGGGTGGGAGTTAAAATATATAAAATCGATCAATCGGTATCTCATTTCGAGTCTGTACTACTTATCTTTGAAACAACAGCAAGCACTGTATACATATCAGACTTACTTATTCAGAGAAATAGCAAAACTTTATAACTCATTCACAGATGACTGGATAAAAATGTGCTACACAATAGAATATTATTCAGCCATTAAAAAAAAGAAATCCTGTTATACACTAAAACATGGATGAACCTTGAGGACATTATGATGAATAAAATTATCTGGTCACAGAAGGACAAACACTGCATGACTCTACCTAAAGTATCTAAAATAGTCAAAGTCTGAAGCAGAAAGTAAAATGGTGGTTGTCAGGGGTTGGGAGAGGGGGATATGTTTGCTGTTCAATGAGTACAAAGTTTCAAACAAGATGAAAACTTCTGGAGATGTGCGCTTATAGTTTACTATGGTACAGTACACTTAAAAATCTACTAAGAGGGCTTCCCTGCTGGTCTAGGGGTTTGGAATTCGCTTTGCAATGCTGGGGTTACTGGTTCCATCCCTGATCAGGGAAGACCCCACATGCCTCAGGGCAACTAAGCCCCTGAATCAGAATGGCACACTTAGAGTCTCTGAAACAAGAGAAGCCACCGCACCAAGAGAGGTCACCCCCGCTGGAGGAAACTAGAAAAAGCTGGCACCTAGCAATGAAGAAGACCCAGCATAATCAAAAATAAAGAATAAAAATATACTCTTTTAAAAAGCTATTAAGAGGGTAGATCTTATGTGTTTTTAAAGCAGACACATGAAAAAACCACAAAACTATAGTTTACTAAAAAATTCTTTCCAATCATTATAAAAGACTTAAGAAACCAGAAGGCAACTCAAGAGAAAGGGGGAACAAAGCATAAGCTAGTGTTAACACTCAAAACTTCATGGTACCTATCTAAACAACCCCTTTGTGCGCAGCAAACATTTCAGATGCTCAGTTTCTTGAGGCATTTTTAAAAAAGAAAAATATTGGAAAAAAGGCTGTTAGAGGGCCAAAACTACACACAGGGAAATCACTGCCCCCAAACATCAGATGTGAAATGGAATTTTTAATAGTAATAAAGATTTACTATAGGTTGAATCCAAGCTCCAATGATGGCTATTCTGAAAAACCTGAGATCATAAAACTCACAAATGATCCACGCTTTCCAGGGTTTTCCACGAGAAGATAAGAGACAACTCACCTGGAGGTGACTACATTCACAAAATTTAACAAGTTAGCATGGTCTTTGTCAATAATTTAAGCCAAACAGCTCTGAGACAGAACATTGAAGAAGGCTACATACAATTCAGTGTCTGGGCTCTACACATTTTCCTAGAAGCTAGGTGCCTCCGAAAATATTCTCATTTGCCTTCCCCCTGCCTAAAAAAGAGTTCTGCAAAGAGGAACTGCATTTCAATATTTATCAGAAATGGGAACAAATACAGTACTTTTGGGGGGGTCGGAGGAGAGTCACAAATTAGAAATTAAGTTCGGAGGTTTGTATACACCTGAAATAGTTGTTTAAAATCTTTTGTGCTTGTCATGAATGTTTGGTTAGCATAGTGTGTGTTACTTACAAGGAACTAAACTGCTGCCTTTCAGACTACAGTTGATCCAACCACCACTTAACAGATGAGACTAATCATCTCCTTTGAACTCATTTCAAAATACACAAATGCAATTAACGTATCTCCAAACCTCTCTTCAAACACACACACACCCTCAAAAAAAAAAATTCTAGGAGGAAACTACCAAAAGAGCACAAAACAAATTCTGCTCTATCATCTTGGAAATAGTGAGGTTAGAATATCCAGTATTGTAGTGCAATTTACTTTCCTCATTAAAAGATGTTTACAATCTTTCATTATGTATTTTATTTAAACCCCTATAAAACACAAAAACTAGAGAAGATTTTTTCAAATAGATCGGCCTGGAAAAAAATTTTTACACTGCAGCAATTCTTAGGTCAATATGTTACTCCCTACCCAGTATTAACTAGGATAACCAATCAAACTGGACTGTTAAGTTTTAAATATCTAGGGAGGGTCTTCACTTTATTAACTCAAATTTATCTCCCCCCTCTGTTGCTCGTGTTGTCATGACATTGACTTTTCTGCTGTAAGATTCAGCTTACGTTTCAACCAGTCCCCAAATGGAGTCAGAGCTTAACAAAAGGTCCCGAAAAGGGACCTGAAAAATCGATAGACCTGGGTTCCAATGTCAGCTTCACAATGTCTAAACACAGAGTGGAATTAGTTTATCTCCAACTCCTAGGTTTCACCACTTATCTTCCAGTTTAACCTAAAATACTAAGAGATGTATGCGAAACACCGGGTACACAAATAGGTACTTTTTCTCCTTTGCACACATCACCGAGTATAAAGTTTTAATTAATTAAATGCTCAAACTTCAGATATATCCTGCAAAATCTATGTAAGTCCCAAGCGACTAATTTTTTCAGACCCAGGACTGAGACACCAGCGAGTATTTCTGTCTCCCAGCGTCTCTTTCCTTTTTTCGCCAACTTCGGGAAAAACGACCCTTCGAAAAGACGACCTGGGTTGCCCGGGTGGACACAAACGACTAACCTCGGGGAGAGGGAGTTGGGTCTCATCGCCAACTTTGGAGGAGGTCGCCTCGCCCCACAATCAACCTCACTGCCGCCACCGCAGAAGGAAGCCACGTCCCCTCTTCGAGCCTGAAGCGAGGCTGGGGATTACGAGGCGCTTTTAAACAACACCTCGGAGCGGAACACTGTGGGGTCGCAAACAACCCTACGCCCCAAAAGCTCTACCAACCCTTCCAATCAGGGCGCTCCGCAAGCGCGGCCACCCTGGCCCTGCCCGGCCCCGGGGCCGCCATGTTGCCGGCCCGCGGCCCGCCCCGGCCCCGCGTACCACACGCAGGGAGGGCGGCTCGGCCCGGCCCGACTGGCGGGCGGGCGAACGCAGAGGGCCCGTTGGGCCGGCGCCCACCTGGTGCTGGAGTGGTGACCGGCGGCGGCGTGGGGGTCGTCGGTGACACCGGGACTGTCACGGTGGTGGGCGGTGGAGACGAGGGTGTAGTCACGTTCGGGGCCACGGTGGTGTTCCCGGCCGCTGTGATTACGCAGAGCGCGGCCAGGCAACCGACGGCCAAAAGCAGCGGGCGAGAGAGCCCAGACATCGCGTCCTCCGCGCTGGCGCTAGAGCGAAAGCTGGGACACCCTGCGCTGCGTCGGTCCCTCTGTCCACTGCAGCGCCGCCTCCGAGACTCCGCTTCCCCAGCGGGACCGCGCCGGCGTCACATGAGGGCGGCGTGCGAAGGCGGGGCGCTGGCGATACCAAGTGGAAACTTCTGGGAGGGGGGGATGGAGGAACCGAGAGGAAACCGAGGAAAGGTTTTCTCTCAGACGACTGTATTGGCCAATCGAAGAGACTGGTCAGATACAGGAAACTATTTCCTTTGCCCTCAGGTTGCCACACAGGGCGCAGCCGGGCTTTCTTCGTTCCTGCAATAGAGAAGGATCCCACCTCGACTCAGATGGAACAACCTACATGACGTGCGACGACGTCCTCGAGAAAGACTTGCTAGGCCCCATGTGACCTCTGGGGCGGCGCCTTCCTGGACAGATTCGCGCTGGGCGGAAGTTGTTTTCTAGCATTTCGCTGAGAACCCTCGGCAAGAGCTAAGTTTTTGCTGTCCTCCGGCGTTCCCAGCATGCTTGCATAGGTATCCTTCGAAGGACCCGCGCATTACCCCTTGAAAGTCGATTTCGCTTGTGTTTGGCCAACCCAGGGAGATGGAGACCCCACGCGTTTAAGCAGTTTGTGCTCCGCCGCCCACGTAGTGAGAGCGGCTGAAACACCGAAAGCAGTCTGCCGGTGCCGCACACCTTCTAGTTCTGTCGCGCTTTCCCACCCTGACTTCTCTTGGGAATTTCAGCCAGCGGTAGAAACAGCTAGTCACTGCCCCCTTTGTAGTAGAAGAATCAAAGACAGTGTGAGTTGGAGATTCATCCGGTCTGTTCCCAATCCCACTTTACAGGTGAAAACACCGAGACTCAAAGAGACTTGGCCGGAAGGCGCAGTTGCTTAGCCTCAGGGCTGTGTTTCAAAATCTCTATCACCGCTCAGTCTTTTAGTGAGATGAGCGCCATCTGATGTCCAGTCTCACAAAAATATTTACAAGTGCAGCCGTGCTTACATCAAGTGGTTAAAGTTCGGTCATAAAAGCTGTATTTAACTCTTATTTTCAACTATTTGTATTTATCATCTAATTTTAATTACATTAACCCTTTAAAATAATAGGACATCAGTTGCTTTTTTGAGATTTGCTTTGCTATGCAAACCCCGAAAAAGACGGTATATGCACTTAAAAAATCTAAACTTGAAGTTTTTCCTAACTCAACCCTAAAATCCAATCAGTACTCTCATGAGTATGAGCATTTGTTCCATCAACTACGATAGTTGGAGATTTGCTTGGATATAAACAAAAAACTCGGTTTTTGACTGATCCAACCAATGGCAAGAAGCGTCAGAGTAGAGCCAAGTAAGTGAGGTCTCATCCGTCTTCGAGAGAAGGCAATGGCAACCGACTCCAGTGTTCCTGCCTGGAGAATCCTAGGGACGGAGGAGCCTGTTGGGCTGCCGTCTATGGGGTCGCACAGAGTCGGACACGACTGAAGCGACTTAGCAGCAGCAGCAGCATCCATCTTCAAACAAAAAAAGGTATCTCTTCTCTTAGGATATCCCTCACACGGTGTTTATTTAGCTCATAACCTGACTCTAGAGCAAATGAAGGCCACTAGTCAACCGTTATTATTTTTAAGGTTAAAAATATAAATTCTCTTTTCTTTGGATAGCTCGATGGAGAGTGTCTTGTTTACAAGCTAAAATAAACACACCTCACTGTGGAGGCCATTGTTTTACAAGTTGCCGTCTCGGTGTTTACCTCCTGTCCTCAAAATTTTGTTAGTGTTTTTAGGGGGATATTTCACTTTCTTGAATTAAGACTAGAAAAGCATCACCAGTTTTTTTTCTTTTTTATTTTTTTTTACATGTCATCTGTTGAGCTAGATCAAGAACGTCAAAAGTTTTTTTCACCATTTCAGATCAAGGACTGGCCAAGTACAGGGTTTTTAAAAATTGAAATCTAGTTGATTTACTGTGTTGTGCTTTTTCACTGAACAAAGTGATTCAGTTATACATATATAGTATATCTGTTTTTTATTCCTTTCCATTATAGTTTGTTACAAGATATTGTGTATAGTTCCCTGCACTGTACAGTAAATTCTTGTTTCTCTCTTTAGTAGTGTGAATATGTTAATCCCATACTCCCAGTTTATCTGCCCAAACCCCTTCCTCTTTGGTAACCATAAGTTTCTTTTCTGTGTCTGTGAGTTCATTTTGTAAATAACGGCATTTGTACAATTTTTAAAAACTCCACATGTAAGTGATCTCACATGATATTTGTCTTTGCCTGACTTCATTTAGTAGGATAATTTCTGGGTCCATCCATGTTGCTGCAAATGGCATTACTTCATTCTTTTTATGGTGAGTAATAGCCATTGTATTAATACATCTGTGTACCACATCTTCTTTATCCGCTCCTCTGTCAGGGGACATTTAGGTTACTTCCACGTTCTGGCTATTGTAAATAGTGCTATTCTGAACAATGGGGTGACTGTATCCTTTCTAGTTATAGTTCTCTGCAGTTATATACACAGTGTTCTTGCCTGGAGAATACCAGGGACNGTCATGCTAGAGTATCGGTCTGGCTTCTTCAGGGGCCTGACTGGTGAATTAAATTGAGAAAGACTACCATGACTGTCATTAAGAGACTTAGAGGTGGTATTAAACATCACCATTCTCCAGGAATGTGATCTTGTTTTTGATTCATTATCTTGGGGAACTGAAGTTTCAGAGGGGAGGACAATTTTAGGGGCTTTTACTCAGTCTTTCTATTATCATGATTATCAATATTATGATAAAACAAAGATTTCATGTTAGAGTTCAACAGCTGAGTATGTCAATCCCAATCAAATATTTGGAGCCCAGAAAAAATGATCACTGGATGGGTGATCCATAGACCCACTGTAAGCTGGCCTTTAGCCAAAAGTCAACTTACTAGCCTGCTGAGATATACCTCAAACAGGTGGCTCTGATGTTATTTCAGGTCTCCAGGTCTTAGACTCTGTGTCCAGCAACCCTCAAAATGTATGAGCATTTTTATTCCCCTAGTCCACAGTCATCTGAGTAAGAGGTGATAGGTATTTTTAGGGAAGTATCAAAGGAATCATTATAACATATACTTGCCATAGTGTTGCTCTTTATTTCCTTTTGGGGACCCATCCACCTCTGGAGCCAATAGGTTCTGGGTATGAAAACTGGCTCACGTTCAAGAATTGAGTTGGATTCACAACTTCTGTTGACGTAATCACCCTCAGCCTCTTGCTCATCTATTCTTGCCTCTTTTGAGGCATATATTAAGCAGCACCCTCCATTTCTGCCTGTTCTTTTGTCTCTAAGGAATACCATGTTCTATTAACTATATCCACAACTCCTTGAGGGTCAAGCCCCCTTCGTTGCCCCTCCAATCTTATTGATTGTGGTGGTTATTGTGGGGTCCTCTCATTTCTGGTGATTAATAACTATCATCTGGACTTTATTGCTTTGAGGCCTTATTATTCCCACTGCTATTAGTAAGCCAAGTTTTGTGACATATTTCTTATAATCAACTTTAGCCTATAGAAGAAACTTACCACTGAATGTCTTCAGTTCAGTTCAGTAGCTCAGTTGTGTCCAACTCTTTGTGACCCCATGAATCGCAGCACACCAGGCCTCCCTAACCCCAGCATCAGAGTCTTTTCCAGTGAGTCAACTCTTCACATGAGGTGGCCAAAGTACTGGAGTTTCAGCTTTAGCATCATTCCTTCCAAAGAAATCCCAGGGTTGATCTCCTTCAGAATGGACTGGTTGGATCTCCTTGCAGTCTAAGGGACTCTCAAGAGTCTTCTCCAATACCACAGTTCAAAAGCATCAATTCTTTGGCACTCAGCCTTCTTCACAG